>CM040618.1:50203155-50313108 GCA_022817965.1 Solanum lycopersicoides
GACAAACCAAGGGCCCTTGGGAGGATCCTTGCACATTAGAGGCAACACTGCCTAGGCAGTGTGCAACCACGAGACACAATCGACAGGGCGTGTGTTGATCGATGGTAATGTCGTGCCAAACGTCGAACCAACACTTAGAAAATGGTTAGAGCCCTCGATGGCACAAGTCTTTGACCAAACTACGATTGTACAGCATGGAGGGAGGCCTGCCCGTCGATGGACAAACGATCCGGCGTCGTGGTCTCGTCGATTGGGACTATAATTTTTGCACATTTTTAACTTACTCCTAACTAATTAATTAAGGGGTTAGGTCATTATTTAGGGTTTTAAGGGAGTCTAATTAATTCATTTAACAACCCATATAGAGACCGCAACCCCAATTAGTCAAATCACAACTCTCAAAACAAATTCTCTTCCTCTCTCTCTTTCTCTCTCTATTGGAAGACACCATTAAAGACAAGCTAGGGAGGGATTTGGGGACTGAAAAGGAAATTTCACCATCAAATCTCATCAAACGCTTGACATGGATCTAATTCACCTTTAGACTTCTTTCATCAAAGGATTCTTTCAAAGTATTTTCAAAAGTTGGGTTTTCATGTGGGTTCTTCTCTATATCCAAAATTATTTTGTGAATTGGTGTTTTTATGTTTTCTATTGGTAATATGGGTAGATTAACATGAATTCTAACCTATTTTGTGATATATTTATGTTTTTCTATTGGATAATATGGGTAGATTAAACATGAATTCTAACCTATTTGTGATATAGTCTTGATTTTTGGTTTGTTTTGTAGAAGATGATCCTCAACTCTTAAAACCTAGGTTGTGATCTTGACATGTTTGTATAATTTCATTCAATTGACTTTGTTATTGATTAAATTACTATCCTATGATTTTATTATGAATATATTAAGATGAATTCTAGGCCTATTATGCTAGTTCTTGAGATATTAATTTAGGGTATGAAAGTATATTGTGAAATGAGCATCTATCTTGTCTTAAGCGTAGTGATCTGGTGTTAATTGTGTTATAGTAATGCAATTGACTTGTTATTTCTATTTGTGTACATTGGTGATTATTTACTCCCCTAATTGGGTTTGAGTTATGGGTTGATGGTAAGACATTTATGATGAACTATGAAGGAGACTTGGTAAGTCTTGTGATCCCTATACTTTATTTAACTATTGTTAATTGTGATTAAGTCATGATGTTGTGTTGGAGTATGCTCTTGTTTAGCGATTGATAGGGTGGTATGATTGTTGACTTGAAATGTGCTTGACACTAGGTTTGTGGAGGTGATTGAGATGAAATGCTATAAGGTATTGTATGATACCAATGTGCCTTATCATGAAATGAATATGCTAAATGTGCTAACCTCACTATATGAATTTTAATGAAAGGACTTATACTCATACAATTCTTGTGAGATATGATGATGATGATGTATACTACAAGGTTTAAGACCTATGTATAAAATAAGCTAGTGATGATATAAAGTCTTGAAAGACATTCAAAAGGACTCTATGCTTAGCACCAGAGCGAACTAGATTGAGCGAGTGTCCCTTCCGCACATAGGGAAGGTTAGAGCACTAATGTACTCTTGAGATTAGAGACTACAATGCATGTAACATAAAGAGGGTCCAAATTATATCTCCTAGTTTTAAACTATGTTCGCCCCCATAGGAATACTAGCTAGTGATGCACACGAGTTGCCTATATTTTATGTTTATGGTACCTACCTTGGCAAGTAATCCGGCCTTCCTTCGGTGTAGGGCCTTATGAACCGGATTCACCATATATCAGTGGTCTATGTGTTTAGCGGAAAGATGTTCCCAAAAGGTACAAATAAACTAAAGGCATTTGACTCTAACTAAGATGACCTACAGGGGTTTAGCTGTCTAGGTAGGGGTATGGGACTTACCTAAGCATTGCACTAGTTAGCCTTGAGGGGAGTCTTGGGAAGATGTCCGTTGTTGTATGAATATGCCTATAATGCTATATGAATGTATATGATCTAACTTGCATATTATTGATACTTATACTGATGATTAGTTTCACTTATGTATATATGTGTGGTCATTGGTTAAAGTAAGATAAATATGTGAATCTTAAATTTTACTGTTATGCTGAAGTAGGATGTTTAGTCATGATTCTTGGTTGGGTTTACTTGCATTTAGTTCAAGGTTAATGGGCTTTACTTGGTGCTATTGCACTTGTTGACCTGATAGGGTTCATGGTTTTCAGTTATCTTGGTTTGGTTAGTTGGAAGGTACTCTTTATTCATGCTTATTGTTAATATGACTTGATGATAAGAAGTTACATTAGAATATGTTAGTTACTTTATATGATATGTATTGGTAGACTTTATCGACACTATGATGTTGTAAGTCCTTTTAATGTACAATGCTCTTTGACTTAAGGGTATGCAATATTGATGGTATGGTCTTGTTTGAATGTGCAATAAGGTTTTAAAATTTGAAAAGTGATATTTTTAGTGAAATGTTCTTTTATTAGCATGATTTTCAAAACGGTTTAGTGTGCATATGAGTCTCATACATAGTACGAAGTGGCGACTACGGCCCAATTTTCTCCTTTCTGTCAAACATTCTTTAGGATCCGTTCCGTTTGAAGCACATCATTAGAGGACGACTTGGAAGAAGATCTTGGAATTTCTTACCATCCAAGTGGGTAGGTCCTCCTTTTCCGAGGGATGAGTGCAAATTTGAGCTTATGTTGTTTGTTTTAGTTCTAAGACTCTTTTTCCTTCTATTTCCATCTACTGCAGTACAATTTGTATAAAGCCTAGTATGTGCTTCTTCTTACATTGATGTAGCATATGCCCAAAATTGCTATGTATCATTTAGATGTTATGAGATGAGACACTCTTGTAAGACTATTGTTCTATCTTGATATATATACTATTATATATAATTATATGAGAAGAAGGTAGAGATGAGGGAGAATTGAGAATAAAAAGAGAAGTCTCTGTAGCTCTCCTATACGAAGGTCTATTTATACTCTATATAGATATATATATATTATTATTATATATAATATTATGTATATGTATGTGGTAGTGAGGTCTATGCTAAACGCTCCAGTAGAAGTAATGAAAAGTTTTAAATTTTCTGAGTGTGGATTGCATATGAATAATGATGTAAACTAAGAGGCTAGTTTTAGTTCCTGCAAAGAGGAGACGACCGCAAGTTTCAGTCTAGGGGTAAACCCGATGTGACACATTTTACCTAAACTAGAGTCATTTTTAAGACTTATCTTAGGTAAACATAAGAAGTGACCATTCATATTGCCCCCCTTCACACCTTAAACTAGAAAACCTTAACTACTCTAGGTAATACTTTATTCATTAACATACTTTCTTAACTTAAGTCATTAACATTCATTAGTTCATTTAAAGACTCAGTCATCACATAAAGACATCAAGTAATGGTCTTGGACAAGGACCGAGGGACCTAAACCAACACCTTCAAAGCCTATTGGGCAATGTTAGATAGCGTCTCATACCACCACCTAAAAACTTCATACAACTTGTCTAATGCTAGTAGGATCCCATATGATGAGAAATAGTCAATAACCGGACATAGAACAACCATGATAGCAAGGACATGGGAATCCCGTAGTCTAACCTACTCCGATGACGGTTTCTACTTGCCCAATGGTAGAACTTGGGACACACATCCCATGTAGGCCACATGGTAAGGAATATTGAAGGCGTGCTTTGTAACTCTTGTCTCATCCTTAACTAGAGTACTTCCCTTACCATACTCACTCGCTGCTATCCTTTGTATAGGAGTAATTTAGAATAAAGTTCATATAGAGGGTTCCATATCTATTCATAACCCAATCACATTCAAACCCTACCCAAAGAGGTCCACTTAGGGCTACCTTACAATGGAGACAAGAAGCTCATAATGACTGTTCTAAGGTTTGATATGATGTCGTTTTCCAAACAACCACCTTAAGTCTATCATTCTTTACTTGAAGGATACCATTACGGCTTTCTTACTTAACATTCATAACCTTACTACTAGGTTCAAGTTCCACATAACAGGACTCTCTTAACATCATTTAAGCTCACATTGTTATTTCATTAACATACAAGACTAAGAGTTTTATCACCCTAAGTCAAGACATCTCATATTCACCATTCAGACATGCATCAAGTTTAAGGGACACAAGTTCAACCAAGACAAGACACAAAACTACTTCACATAACACATATACATGTCATTCCTATAAGCACATTAGAAATAACCCTTATCATATGTAAGTCATCCTATACACTACCATATCATCATCAATATGACATCAGATACTCACATAGTCAAGTAGGAATAACCATACATCCAACCCTAAATAATACACATAAAAGACATAGTCTACCTCTAACATGATCACCTACATAACATTCAATAAGAAATACTTTCACATACTTATCATGTATATTAGAACATTATTCCAACTTCACATAATCATCATAATACTTCAAGTAGTTGCGGCAAGGCCATGATCATCATAAATACATAAGTAACACCGACAAGGCCACATCAATTGCAAGTAAAGCACATAACACCGCCACCATAAGTGCGCAGCAGAAAAAATCACAGCTTAATTGAAGTCTAATTACAAATAAAATAAGGGTATTAGGGAAACGTACCACCAACTCCATCCTCAAAACTCAATCCAATGTTAATCCATCCAATCAATACCATAAGCCCTTACCCATGCCATAACGAACAATTTCAATACAGTAAACTTTATGAATTCAATGAAACAAGGTCATATTAAATATAGATCATAAATTCTAAGACAAACCTAAGATATTAATTCAATACAATTGTGACATCAATTCAAGCCCAAGAAAAACTCACACTAGAATTCATAAGCATTTAGATCAATATACTTTAACCCACAAAGTAGTCAAAAAACTAGGGTTCATCAATTACATGGGTTCATAGGTTAATTGCAGTTAAAATTATCTAAATTAAATACAATTAGAAACAAATATTCAATTCTAAACAACCGTTAATGCAAGAACCCATGCGATAAATCATTGAAATGGGGACAATTCATCTTTGAAAACTTAGAAAACGATCTTTGAAAAAATTTGGGCTCCTTGATGAATAAAGTTCAAGGATAAAAAAAATACCTCAAATAGAAAGATAATCCTCCAATTGATGAAGAATATCCACTAAATGGCTTCAAACAATCCTTCCTTGAGTTTGGCTCCAATGAAGTTCTAGAGAATTTCTAAGGAATAGGGTTTTGATTTTTGAACAATGAAATCTTCTAAGGTTTTACACTTACAAACATGATTAAATACCCAAAATACCTTTACAACCTTCCCTTTATCATTTGAAGTGGGGTGAATTTACAACGTCACCTCTTCACTTACACTGAGTTGCGCAGGAAACAGCCTCACAGACGGCAGACCATCGACCGGCCGTTCCCTTGACCAACGACCTTCCTGTGTCCGTGGTTGGGGACTGAGCTGGCTTTGCCTATAATCTACCCACCCTAAGTGTACATTCGACTAGACCTCAACCTACGGCAGGCATCGACCGACCCACTGGGCAGTCGATTACCTCTGTGTTGGAGCTGTCAGTGGACGTCTTGGGCACCATGAGGGTCCTTCCTCAAGGACCCTTGTAGGTGCCCTTGGGATGTTTGCCTTGGACGTTCCAGACCCAAACTTGCTCGTATACAATTGAAACCTCTCCAGCATGAAGTTCATTCCAAAATGAACACGTAAAACTCGACGAAACATGCATAGGACACACGAAGTCGTTTCAAGGCAAACCTTCCGAACTCATGGACATTCTTGGACGTTTGACCTCCAAACTTCACGAAATTTGACACAGCTGGACAATTACCCATTCATAACTCATTTAAGGACCTTGATAACCACATGAAGCCACACACCCAAACATATAAAACCCATATGCAGGGCACATAGGTGACTTAGTCGTCGAACGTCTTAGTCGTCCTTGCATTTTACTTCCAATTGCAACCCTAAATTCTTGACACTGCCTCAAGACAACATTTAAGACCATTTTAGACCTTAGACCATCATGACCAATATGTTAGCATCTTAGCTTCACTAAATCATTTTGGATTCTTACCATGTTGGTTATGATTTCATTGTTTCCGCCTTAATGATAATTGAAGAACGAGCTTACTTCACCATGCCGGAAAAAAGGAAGGCACCAACTAAAGTCACCAAACAAATAACGGTCTTTTTAGTATTTATCTTATATGAAAAGCTATTTTATATTTTTAACTTGTAGCGTTCAAGTTATATACATGAGATTTTATTACTAAATTTGACATGAGGTTAACTTGTAAACTTTTTATTATTGATTTGAATAATGAAATATTTGATGTTAGATTAAAGATGTAGAAAGTATTATATGTATTAACCAGAAGGCTTGATGCAATTTTTTATTATAGAATATAACTATTTTGCGGCATAAACATCCAAAAATTAGGATTCAGTGAATATTTATGTAAGTTTAGGGTCGTGGACACTAGCAGCCCAACCAACAACAATACAAGACAACATAAATCATATCATTTCAAAAAGGCAATTCAACACTTCAATTACTACACATAAGGCTCAAACATTTTATTATGAGTAATTTTCTTCTCACAACAACAACATGATCTCAACATGCTTTATATGAGTCAATTAAGCCAAAGTTCAACTTATCAACATGCTACATAACTTTTCATAAATACTCACCATGTCAAAATGCATAACATAACTCAAACAAACCAAAAAGGCAAAATTTCAAGTTTAATGCACCATTCACTTTAAGTTAGTGTAACTTCAAAAAAATGCACCTTTTTGCAAAACTTCACCAAAAATCAAAGCAACCTCAATTTTAATCATTATTTTTTAGTATTAGTAAGAACTACTAACCTTAGTCATCAAATAGATGAGGGTAATGGGACTTCATGTCGGCCTCGGCCTCCCATGTTGCACCCTCAACTGGATGATTCGTCCATAACGCCTTTACGGAAACCACATCTTTGTTTCTCAACTTCTTTACTTGCCTATCAAGGATTTGAACCGGAACTTCCTCATAAGAGAGGTTATACTTGACACCAAGACCCTCAATAGGAAGAATAGACTCGGGATCACCGATACACTTCATTAACATAGAAACATGGAAAACCAGATGAACCAAAACCAATTCATTAGGCAACCTCAATTCATAGGCAACCTTACCAACCCTTTGCAAGATTTAATAGGAACCCACATAACGAGGACTTAACTTCCCTTTCTTGCCAAATCTAACCACCCCTTTCATAGGTGAAATTTTTAAATACACTTTATCACCTTCTTCAAACTCCAAATCCCTTATCCTATGATCGGCATAAGACTTTTGCGACAATAGGCCGTTTGCAACCGGTTCCTTATGATATGAACTTTCTCCAAAGTCTTATAAATCAAATAGGGACCAAGAAGCGAAGGCTCACCCACTTCAAACTATCCAATAGGAGACCTACACCTCCTACCATACAAGGCTTCACAGGGCCATGGAAATGGATGAATGAAAACTATTATTTTAAGCAAACTCCACCAAAGGCAAATGCTTATCCCAATTTTCCTTGAAATCAATAATACAAGCCCTAAGCATATGCTCAAGGATTTGAATAGTACGTTCCGTTTGACCATCCTTTTGGGGATGAAAAGAGGTTGTCACGACTGGAATCTAGACCCCAGACGAGACCGGCGTCGTTGACCTCTCAGAGGTCGCAGACAAGCCTACTTACGTCATTCTTACATTACATAGGTTAATTTTAGCGGAAAATTTGAAACTTTTTGTTTCCTAACATACTTATACAAACATTCTCATAAATACGTAATTGTTCACCATCAACCATCTAACATTAAGAGATAAGCAACTGAAAGAAATAGTTCAATTCTTATAAAGCGTATAATTGCCAAAATGGCACCAATACATAGTGTGAATAAAAACAGGAATGAAACGCCAGTGGAACATGGTCCACTAGCTCAACTCTAAGACTAAGCTAGAATATAAAATAGTAGCATCCTCGAAGACATGAGGACCTACAAAAACCGGATGAATGCTGGACGTTCGGATAACTGCAACGATGATCCTGTAGCTCTATCGTCCACCTGTGCCTGCACCTAAAATAGTAGAGTTTGTATAGGGTTAGTACACACTTGTACTAAGTATGGGTATATGCAAGCACACACCAAGGACATGCATGAGAAATAATAGCTCTTTCCTAACAACATGATTTTTGGAAAGTTGATTATCCTATCCTAACACCTTTGGTATCATTCATTTCATTATGTGCATCATTTGAGGCTGGCCTCATTCATTCATTGGGAACTTTAACTTTAACCGACATAGATCATGTGAGCATCATGAAATCCAGTGTCTCCCCCACATCGAAAAGAGGTGGAATCACCGGCCAAGGTGACCCAAAAACATACTAGCGTACATGGGAATTTAACCCCGCCAGATCCCTATATTGGCAGTATAGGTTCGAAGACTAGGAGATATAAGGAGACCCATACCCGGCATGCCGGACAGTCTCATCTCATGAGAGTTACGTGAACCTCCATCCTTCCCAAAAGAAGGCATCACCGCTCATAGCTAGTCTATCGGTGCTCAGTATAAAGTTCCATTTCATTCATCTCATACGTCATGGAAGATGGCTTCTAGTATGAGGACATCATAGCTCATTAGATGATTTCTCATCTCATCATTAGTATTAAGTGTGTTAAGCTCAATACCTTCATTAGAGTGTTCATAGAGACTGGTCTCTTCATTATCTTACACTCTCATAGGTGAGTACGTATTGGTAACATTTACTTAGGCTCATTTGAGATTGCCCTCATCATTTACATTAGCCTCATATCATGTTGTCACCACCTTCATTATCATTAGCACCTTTGCTTTTCATAGTTACTCACCTCTTATTACGTAAATGTTCATTTCATCATATGCAAATGCACTTGGCTATTTAGTGTCTCTTACACTCATACTTAACCCTTCCAGGGTTCATCATTTCATTAAATACCTCTTAGGTTCACTTACTGTTGAACGTATGTTAGACTTATGTGTCTATATATACAAGCCATGAGGCTTCATTCATATTTCGTCTAAGTGATTCATATCTTTCTAAGATTATGTGATACAAGACTTATGCATCTTGTATGTATGCCAAGATCTTGATTTCGATCGAAGTATGTAGCATTATTCTTGGATATTTTATTCACGTGTGACTTATGTATCAATACGGAAGTTTGGGCAAGGAAACCCAACTCTTGAATCAATTGGATATCGTTTATATTTTTCAATGATTTTATTTCTAATATTCATAATATTATGACTCTAAATTAAATCTCAATATTAATATCGAATGATTAATTTTTTATTTAATATTACTCCTAAGTTGGCCGAGGGATGTGGGTTCGAACCCCCACAACCTCTTTTAATTTTTCAATAATTTTTCATTGTTCATTTTTCGCCCAACCAAGAGGTTGTGGGTTCAAACCCCCACAGCTTCTTTGATTTTTTTTTATTCTTTAATTCGCTGGGAATAGGGAGGTTGTGGGTTCAAACCCCCACAACCTCCTTATTTTAAATTAATTTCGCTAGAGGCTGTGAGGTGGTGGGTTCGAACCCCCACAGCCTCCTATATTTTTTTCTTTTTATTTTTCTCTAGGATAAGGGTATTTGGCAGTGAGGTCGTGGGATCGAACCCCCACAGCCTCACTTGCTTTAATCATTTTCTCCCCTCTCCATTTCAGCCTTGAGGTCGTGGGTTCGATTCCTACGCCTCACATTTTTTTTTATTTTTTTTCTGTCTTCTTTGAGTTCTGACCGAGGGGTTGTGGGTTAGAATCCCACTCCCCTCATTCATTTTATCCATTTATCCTTCTGCCTGCACCCAGGATGAAACCCCCCAACTCTCACCCATTTCCGTGAGTCACTTCCGCACAAAGGTGAGGTCACGAGTTCGATTCCTAGTGGCCTCATTCTTTTATTTTACATTAAATTTCCAGATTGTTATGCATTAACATTTAGCCTAAAACTAACTTGTAAAATGCTGGAAATTTTGGTCACTTTTTAACTCATAAACATCAATATATTATTTAGTTCATAGGTTACGTTCATGGACCCGTTTAACATACTTTCAAGTGCATCTTTCATAGAATTAGTTTGCTATAAGATTTTTATTCAAATCAGCCACATTTCCCTTTTATGAACATCACAATTTTCATGAGTTTATGTACGTAAATTAACAACCACAACATTAACAATTTAGAGCATCAAGGTCGAGGCCCTTGTCACGGTCACACACTTGCACACAATTGCGCATAATTCCGAACACTTACATGGATTGTCATTTTCATAATTTAACGTACACCAACACATTCACATTCAGCACAAATCATTACACATTCCTAAATCTACCAGCAATCATACCAACCTACGAATTCGTTGGGAGCTAGTGACAGGGATATGCAATGGAAAAAACAACCCTAGTTTTTTAGCCGAATATTCTGAATCCTAGGGGTCTCTTGGGAAAGGGACCAAGAGAGAAGAACCCATACCTTAATTTTCTTGTTCAACCACGAAATTTCTGTACAAAATTCTCTCCACAAATCAGTCCAAGCTTCCTCAACGTCCACACCACCCGACAACAACTTCTCTTTGCCTTAACGTTTTGGTTACTGTTTTTCTTAAAATTTCGTGTTGAGTTCTTCAAGTGTGAAGAACTCTTGATGTATTTTCAGTTCTTCACCTTAACTTTGCAGAGAATAAACGTGAAAGAGAAGAGAGATGTTGACTTGAGAGAAGGAGAGAGTTAAACGTGCAAGGTAGTTTAGGCTTAGGTAAGGACTTAGTCAACTAGGACTCTTTCAAACTTTTAAATAAAAATCTGATTTTTCTTTTTCTTAAATCAGCTAATAATTATTAATTAATTAAATTAATTTATCCATTTAAATAAAAACAAATTTAATCATTGCTTCTAGTGGGGCTCGAACCCGAGTGACACCCCATTTGCGAAAATGGGTCACTTCGGGTCGCCCCAACACGAATTGCTTTATTTAATTAAATTAATTAATTAAATAACTAATTCCTCAGGGTAATTAAAATATTACCCTTGGCCTGGAAAAGACATTTTACCCTTGGACCCTCAAAACTTGAAATTTATTCTTTTAAGTCCGGTAAGGACTCCTTTGATTAAATCTTCGTTTTCGTGAGCCTCACATGGTTGGTTCCAACCTTTCCAAGCTCAATTAGCTCCCCAAGTTAGTTGGATTGGTCGTAGTAAAGTTCTGAGGTCTGGTTCTACGCGTATCAGTCCGTGTGGACCTGGGTCTAATCGCAAGCATTCTTTAAAACCTAAGTCTTGATCCTATTCATTTTTAGGGTTGTTACAGCGGTACTCAACTTCACCTTAGTACCAAACCCTTCTTGGAATGACCTCCAAAACCTAGATGTGAAATGTGCACCCCGATCCGATATGATGGTTAACGAAATACCATGGAGACACACAATCTCATCTATGAAGATCCTAGCATAATCTTCCGCCAAATAAGTAGACTTGACGGGAATAAAGTGAGCGGACTTGGTCAACCTATCCACAACCACCCATATAGAGTCATGTTTCTTTTGAGTCCGAGGTAAACCCACTACAAAATCCATATTGATGTCTTCCCACTTCCAAGTAGGAACTTTTATTTCTTGTAGCAAGCCACCCGACTTTAGATGTTCGGCTTTCACTTGCTGACAATTTGGACACTTAGAAACAAATTCCGTTATGTCCTTCTTCATACCTTACCACCAATATACTTCCCTAAGGTCATGGTACATTTTTGTTGAACCCGGATGAATAGAGTAGCGGGACCCATGCGCTTCCTTAAGGATTCGGTTCCTCAACTCATCTACCTTGGGAACACACAATATTCATTGGCACCTTAAAATACCATCCCCCCTAGGGAGAATGCCTCATTAAGCTTGACAAGGACCGATTTCTTGAACTCCATTAATGATTTATCAAGGTGTTGTTTGGACTTCACCTCAACTATCAGTGATGACTCGGAGTTATTATGAACCATGAAACCACCATTCAGAGAATTTTCCAACCTTACACCCAACCTAGCAAACCTATGAACATCTTTCACTAGGTCTTTCTTGGCTTCATCTATGTGAGACACACTACCCATAGTCATACGACTTAGAGCATCTACAACCACATTGGCATTGTCGAGGTTATAGAAGACACTCATGTCGTAATCTTTCGACAATTCTAACTAGCTTCTCTGTCAGATATTTAACTCCTTTTGGGTAAACACATGTTTTAGACTCTTATGGTCGGTATAGACATCAACATGGACACCATACAAGTAATGCCTCCATATTTTCAAGGCAAATACCACTGCCACTAACTCAAGATCATGAGTTTGATATTTTCGCTCATGCACCTTAAGTTGCCTGGAAGCATAGACTATCACTTTCCCGTGTAGCATAAGCACACACCCGAAACCCACTCGGGATGCATCACAATACACAACAAAAACCTTTATACCAACCGGTAAGGTCAACACCAGAGCGGAGGTAAGCCTATCTTTCAAGGTTTGGAAGCTATTTACACATGCCTCCGACAACTCAAACTTCTTACTCTTTTGGGTCAAAGTAGTCAATGGAGATGCAATGGACACAAAACCATCCACAAACCTCCAATAGTAACCCGCTAGACCCAAGAAGCTCCTAATGTCGGTTGGAGTCAACGGTCTAGGCCAACTTTTCACCGCTTCCATTTTCCTTGGATCAACCTCAACTCCTTCACTAGAGATGATATGACCAAGAAATGTCACCGACCTCAACCAAAACTCACATTTGCTATACTTGGCAAACAATTGATGTTCTTTAAGTACTTGCAACACCACCCTCAAATGGTTCATGTGATCACCCTCATTTTTCAAATATACCAAGATGTCGTCAATGAAGACAATGACTAATGAATCTAGCTAACTTCGAAACACCCTGTTCGTTAGGTCCATAAACACCGCTGGAGCATTTGTGAGACCAAAGTACATTATTAAGAATTCATAATGACTATTCTCACCTCTCACCCTAACATGGTGATACCCCGACCTCAAGTCAATATTAGAAAAGTATCTTGCCCCTTGATGTTGATCAAACAAGTCGTCAATCCAAGGGAGATAATACTTGTTCTTAATAGTGACCTTATTGAGTTGGCGATAATCAATACACATTCATAAGGACCATCCTTCTTCTTCACAAACAAGACCAGAACACCCCATGGAGAAATACTAGGTATAATGAAGCCTTTGTATAGTAAATCTTCGAATTGAGCCTTCAACTCTTTCAATTCGGCCAGAGAAATCCGATAAGGAGGAATTGAAATGGGATTTGTATCCTCTAGCAAATTGATACCATAATCAATTTCCCGTTTGGGAGGAATACCGGGAAGATCATTAGAAAAGACCTCCGGAAATTCACTCACTACGGGGACCGACTCAATTGGAGGAATTTTGGAGTCTAAATCTTGTATTCTTACAATATTGTATAGACAACCTTTAGAGATCATTTTGCATGTTTTTAGACAATAGATGATACGACCTCTAGGAATAGAATTTCCCCCTTTCCATTCTACAACGGGTTCATTTGGAAAGTTAAACTTCACCACCCTTGTCCTACAATCAATAGAGGCAAAGCAAGCATGCAACCAAGCCATACCCAAAATGACATCAAAATCAAGCATATTAAGTTCTACTTGTTCAACATAAGAAACTCTATTGGGCAACATTATTGAAGAATTTCTATACACCCTTTTTGCAACAACCGACTCACCCAACGGAGTAGATACTATAAAAGGTTCATGCAAAATATCGGGCAAATGTCAAACTTTTTGTCTAGTAGAGGGGTAACAAATGATAAAGTAGCACCGGGATCAAGTAAGGCATATACATCAATAGAGAAGACTTTCAACATATTGGTCACCATGTCGGGATAGGTCTCTTGCTCACTCCTAGAGAGGAGACCATAAAAGCAGTTCTTCTTGGGAGCCTCATTTGAACCACTTGCTTGAGCTTGACGACTACCCTTGTCTTTACCCCTCACATTGGGACAATCCCTAACCTTGTCCCACTTTTACCACAACCAAAACAATTGCCCGTACCAACCAAGCATTCACCAAAATGACCCTTTCCACACTTGGCACATGTAGGCTTCTCATTTGGTGAGTTTCTACTCCTTCCCTTTTGAGCTCTAGATTTAGAAACCTTATCATCACGAGCTTTAGGGAACTTAGATGGAACTTGATTAGAGAACCTCTTCTTGAACTTAGGCTTGTCTTGAATTTCAAGCCTATTCTTAGAAGAACCTCCATCAAAAGATCTAGCCCTCTTAGCATCTCTACTCTTTCTCTTAGCCCTTGCCTCTTCCACATGTTTGGCATGCACCATAAGACGAGAAATGTTCATGTTGTCATGTAGCATAGCCGAATGACACTCCTCTCGCAAATCATTCGACGCCCCCATCACAAAGAGACTCATTTCATCTCTAGGATCGGAAACAAAATAAGGAGCATATTTTGACAATTTAGTGAATTTCAAGGAGTATTCATGAACACTCATACCTCCTTGGAGAAGGTTGATGAACTCCACCACTTTAGCTTCCCTCATCTTCCTAGGAAAGAACCAATCAAGAAAAGCCTTCTTGAAGATCTCCCAAGTCACCGGACCACCTCATAATGGCCTATTATCCCTCCATTGGACATACCATGCTTGAGCCACATCCTTGAGTTGATAAGTGGCTAACTTGACCTTCTCACTAGTGGAAAACCCCATAGCCAAGAGTATTTTGTAGACTTCATCAACGAACTCTTGGGGGTCTTCTTCAACCTTATACCCGTATAACGTAGGAAGGTTCATCCTAGTGAAGTGCCTTAGACGAGAGGCCATGGTAGCAACTTGTTGATTTGGACGGGGTACAACCTCTCGGTTAGCTTAGGCCGTCATAGCTTGTGCTTGAGCAGTGGTGGCTTGTGCTTGAGTAGTGATGGCTTGGGCCATTTGAAGAAGAGCGGTCCTTAAATTCTCATCTTTCAAAAGAGGAGGATTGACCGGATCTTGGTCATCATTCCCACCCTTCTCAAGAGAAGGAACTTGATCACCACAGGGAGGAGCTCCCGCATTGGCAATCTTCTCTTCAAGCCTTCGTGCCGCATTCCTTCGAGTATTCATTTCGTATAATCACAACAATATGATTAGATGCAAAATCACACCATAAGTATACTCCAATGTCACGATATTTGATTTCCAAGAAAGTGAGTTTCCTAGGAATCACGTAAGTTCCTATCCTTAAGTGTGGCGCGCTTCACAATTATGAACATGAACTTACATAGACGTGGTTGAGAGAGACATTGACTCAAAGATAACTCAGCCTCATGCTATGATACCAAGTTTGTCACATTCGGGTTTACCCCTAGACGGAACTGGCGTCGTCATCCTCTTTGAGGACTAAAACTAGCCTCTTAGTTTACATCATTACATTCATATGCCAAATTTAGCGGAAAATTTAAAACTTTTCATTACTTCTACTTGGAGGTTTACATAGACCTCTACATACACATAATATATATATATATATATATATATATATATATATATATATATATATATATATATATATATTGAGTATACATAGACCCTTCGTATAGGAAGGTTACATAGACTTCTACTTTTATTACACATAAATATATATATAAGATAGAACATAGTCTTAAAGATTGTCTCATCTCATAACCATCTAAATGATCATAGCAATTTGGGCATATCCCTACATCAATGTAAAGAAGCCACATATAGGCTTATACAAATTGTACTCAAATGTAAATAGAAGGAACATAAGAGTCCTTAGAACTAAAACAACAACATAAGCTCGATATTGGCATCTCCCTCGGAAAGTGAGGACCTACCCACTTGGATGGTAGAGAATATCCAAGTCTTCTTCAAGTCGTCTCGAATGAGCCTTCAATGACCGGGACCTAAAATGTTTGGGAAAGGGGAGAAAATGGGGTTAGTACGCCACTTGTACTATGTATGAGACCATGTGCACACATACCTTGAAATCATGCTAATAAAAGTACATTTCATAAAATATGCACTTTTCATTTAAAATCCTTATGCACATTCAACAAGACCATACCAATCAATATTGCATACTCCTTAAGTCAGAGGCATGTACATTAAAAAGACTACAACATCATGTCTAGTAAAGTCAACCATACATATCATATAAGTAACTACATATTCAATGTAACTTTATCATCAAGTCATATTAACAATAAGCATGAATAAGAGTACCTTCCAACATAACCAAACCAAGACAACTAACCATGAACCCTATCAAGTCAACAAGTGCAATGACCAAGTAAAGCCCCATAACCTTACTAAATCAAGTAACCCAACAAGAATCATGACTAACATCCTACTTCACATAACATAAAATTTAAGATCACATATTATCTTACTTTAACCAAATAGACAAACATATATACATAAGTGAAACTAATCATCATATAGTATCAATAATATGCAAGTTAATCATATACATGTCATATAGCATTATAGGCATATTCATACAAAAGGACATCTTCCCAAGACTCCCCTCAAGGCTAACTAGTGCAATGCTTAGGTAGAGTCCCATACCCCTACCTAGACTAAGCTAAACCCCTTAGGTCATCTTAGTTAGAGTTCAATCCTTTAGTTTATTGTACCTTTTGGGAACATCTTTCCCTAAACGACATAGACCACATGATATAGTGTGGAATCCGGTTTCATAAGGCCCTACACCGAAGGAAGGCGGATTACTTGCCAAGGTAGTACCAAAACATAAAATATAGCAACTACGTGGATCCACTAGCTAGTATTCCTATGGGGGCGACATAGTTTAAGAACTAGGAGATATAATTTGGACCCTCTTTATGTTACATGCATTGTAGTCTCTAATCTCAAGAGTACATTAGTGCTCCTACCTTCCCTATGTGGGAAGGGACACTCCTCAATCTAGTTCGCTCGGTGCTAAGCTAGAGTCCCTTTTTGAAATGTCTTTAAGACTTTATTATCAATCATAGCTTATTTTAGGTCATAGGGTCTAACCCTTGTATAACATCATCATCATCATAGCTCAATAAGAATTGCATGAGTATAAGTCCTTTCATTACAATTCGTATAGGTGAGGTTAGCACATTTACATATTTATTCATGATAAGGCACATTGCTTGTCATCAACATCCTTATAACATTTCATCTTAATCAACCTCACAACCATAGTCATGACATTTCAATTCAACATCATACCACTCTATAAATCCTAATCAAGGAATACTCTAACACAACATCATGACTTAATCACAATTAACCATAGTTTGAAGTAAAGTATAAGGATCACAAGACTTACCAAGTCTCCTTCATAGTTCATCATAAAGGTCTTACCATCAACCCATAACTCAACCCAATTAGGGGAGTAAAATCATCACAAATGATTACCAATATAATAACAAGGCCAATTGCATCACCAGAACACAATTCAACACTAGATCATAACTTAAGACAATATACTTAGGTCAATTTCACAATATACTTCATAACCTAAATAAATATCTCAAGAACTAGCATAATATACCTAGAATTCATATTAATCTATTCATAATAATATCATAGGATAGTAATTTAATCAATAACCAAGTCAATTGAATGAACATTATACAATACATGTAAAGATCACAACCTAGGGTTAAGGGTTGAGGATCATCTTCTACAAACTAAACCAAACCATCAAGATTATCATAATTAGGTTAGAATTCATGTTAATCTACCCATATTATCCAATATAAAACATAAACAAACCAATTCACAACATAATTTTCAAGATGGAGAAGAACCCACATGAAAACCCAACTTTTGAAAATACTTTGAAGGAACCCTCTGAGTAAAGAAGTCTCAAAGGTGAATTAGATCCCATACCTCAACGTTTGATGAAGATTTGATGGTGAAATCATCCCTTTTCAGCCCCCAAATCCCTCCCCTAGCTTTTCTTCAATGGTGTCTTCCAATATAGAGAGAAAGAAGAGAGAAGGAAGAGGATTTGTTTTGAGAGTTGTGTTTAGACTAATTGGGTTGGGGTCTTTATATGGGGGGTTAAATGACTTAATTAGACTCCCTTAAAACCCTAACTAATGACCTAACACCTTAATTAATTAGTTAGGACTAAGTTAAAAACGTGCAGAAATTACAGACCCCATCGGTGAGACCACGATCGACGGATCGTTGGTCCATCGACGGGCAGGCCTCCCTCTGTGCAGCACAATCGTAGTTTTGGTCATAGACTTGTGCAGGAAAGGGATCCAACAATTTTTCTAAGTGTTGGTAGACGGTTGGCAACGACACCCAATCGATCAACACACGCCCCGTCGATTGTGTCTCGTGGTTTCACACTGCCCAGGCAGTGTTGCTTCTAATGTGCAAGGGTCCTCCTCAAGGTCCCTTGGTTGACCCTTGGGGAGTCGTACCCGGATGTTTAGACCGTGAAACCACTTTAACACATGTTATAAACCTTTCCACTAAATTTCGTAAGTTTTTGACTCCTAAAAGTTAGTCAAAAAGGCTTAGGTAGCTAGTACCTCCTAGAACTAGTTTCCGAACGTCATGGACGTTCTTGGACGTTTTGGTTTCTAAACTTCATAAATGACTTATAAACATTAAAATAGGTCTTAAAATAGTGTCTCGACCTTATGACACTTATGTAAGGATTTAAGACACGTCTTGGATTTTCGAAGTGTTACAAAAATGGTTAAATATGGAAATATGATCTAAACTTAGGTAGTCTTAAGGATTACTTAGGTAATCTTGAAGAGTTCAATCATGGACGTTATCTTCTTGATTTACTTAAGCAAGTCTTTTGATAGCCTTTGGAAGGAGAATGTCATATTATCTATATGTGGTTGTGTTAAGTGAGAATGATTCTATTTTAGGTAGTCTATAGGATCTCTTATGTGTGTGTAAGGGATTGTATGGGCGGTCGCTTCACAACTCACTCAAGTGAGACTTAGAATCACCTTTGGTAGAATAATCTCATGTTCATATGTTTGATGTCTTGTAAGTGTGTTGATCTCATTATAGGTGGTTTTAAGGATCATTTAGGTGTGCCTAGAGAGGTTGTATGAGCGGTCTCTCTTTATCTTACTTAAGTGAGTCTTAAGATAGCTTGTAGTGAGGTAAGTACATACTAGAAGGTGTCTTAGGTGAAGGTAAGTAACTTCACTGTAACAGTGAAGAACTTCACTGTACAGTGAGATGAAGTTACTGTAAAGTGCTTACAAAAATATGATAAATGGTTTAAGTGTTTCCTTATGTGTTTCTAAGTTGATAAATGTTGTTCTTATGATTATGATATGATTTTTAAATGAAAAGATGCATATTTCTAATAAATGTCCGTTTTCATGATTTTATGCATAATGTCATACTTAGTACAATTGTTTGTACTAATTCCATACTTTTGTTTATCTCTAAAGGTGTAGGTGAAAGGTGAGAAGGATCGTGAAGGAGAGTTTGATTCTAGAGTCATTCAAGCAAAGTTGAAGTATGTCCTCAATTTACTCGAGGGCATACATATATGTCTTTTATTTTGAAGTATTGTAATAGATTAAGTATTTCTATATTAGTATTGCATGGGCCATGTCCCAAAGTATTCTCGTGTCTAAGTTTGATGAGATTGAGACTTAGTATTTCATATGATTTTATATGAAAGAGATTTTAAAGACTATGAAATGTTTTGTGAAAAGTTATAATTCCGCACTATTTTCATTATGTATATGCGATGAACGATACGGAAAGGGCTTGTACAAGACCTCCGAGAGGTCAAGTACGCCGGTTGCAAATCCGAGATTGGCCCAAACTTCTAGGGTCTAGTTTGGGGATGTGACAAACATTATACTCAGATAAACAAATATTAATATATACATATCTTTGTACATCTTGATACAAGAAGAAAAATTAAAATTTAATCAATCTAAAACCTAAATTTATATGAACCTTTGGACTTATTAGTGAGGTCATATTCATCAATTAAAAAATGTAAATATATTTAATCTCTCACCCAAAAAGAGTAAAAAAAAGTTGTTTGTTTTTACCCTACCTTGTTATCCATTCAAGTCTAATGTATGAACTCATTATATTTCTCCTTCGTTAAATCAAGTAAGATTACACAAATATCAAATATTACAATGTTGAAAGCACTAATACAACAATCGACAAAATGTTATTCTAGAAGGTAACTTATATTTTTAGGAAATAAACATGCAATAATAGAAAAAATATGAAACCGATAAGTCAAACTCAGTTGCAAAATAAATTTGATAGGTGGCAATAAGAATCAAACAAATTCACTATTTTATAACACAGTAGTCATGATACTTGTATAAGGAAAAATCAAATTTAGGCTTATCTGCAATATCAATTGAAGGCTAGAAAGAATTTTACTTATGATCTGGCGAAAACTAAAAAAATATCCTGAAATATATAAAAGTATGGCAACATTAAGTTTAACAACTTACAAAATACATATTTATTTACAAATAAAATAAAAAACTTATAATATCAATCTCAAATTGTAGTGTCAATTCAGAAATTCACGTGACAGATAATTACCTTTTCATTCAAAAAAATATTACCATCCAATCCATATGTCATACAAAATTGTTGCTTTGAGAACTCAACTTTATAAACCCTCAAAGAAAAAGTGTAACGACCGGTTTCCATCCTTATAAAAATGCCAACGAGGGAAAAATCTGGGTTGGAAAAACTTTTTTGTTGTATTAGTATTTTCCCAACCTTATCTAGATTTGGAGGAAATCAGAGTCATCAAGGCGTAGGGAAATATGGTAGCAATCGGGTATAGTAAATATGTATTCAATTGCATTATTGGTTAGATAACTCATTAAGGAATCTGTACGACTTTACATAATTGAATTTGGATAAGTAGATCTCCAGGAATCGATCTTCGCATTAAGGTTATTTTATGAGCGTAGTTGGCTAAGAGTATGTTGTACAAAAGGGGAATCAAATTTCTTAAAAAATGGTTCTGTCCCGATTTCTGACACTGTAGCGAAAATTGTGCTTTTATAGCGGGATGGGCACCGCTGTAGTGGACGAGACGGGAATTGAAATTGTGGTATTTTAGGATTTTTCAAATGAGAGCTCACTGGTCCAAAAGAATGGGAGGGGTGCCACTTTAGTGGGTCAGGGGCAAATTAAGTCTCAAATAAAACCCCAAAATGACCTTATTTGGCACATTTTGACTTTGAGAGGTAAAGAACGACCCCTGGTTATTCCAACTAGTTTTCCACCATTCTTGAAGCTGAAGGTAAGTTTTTCACTTCGCGAATTCACTTTTCTATCCTTATAATGTAATAGAATAGGTAAATATTGATGGGGAAGGGTTTCTTGATAGTTTTTATGGTGCAGTTAACCCTAATTTTACTAAGTTGGGAACATGAGTTTGATCTAGGTTTCATAGAATTATTTATAATCCGGGTACTTAGCGATCGTGTGTTGATTCCCATGGTATTGTGATTGTTTGTAGACCAAGAACAAGCAGAAGGAATCCGTAAAGAGAAGGATCAAGTCTATTAGGGTTTCAAGCTTGTTTCGACGTAGGCGATGGTTATGATTTCATGATTGTGTGATGTTTGCATGTTCTTCATCTATTATGATACTTGTATGTATATGAATTTTTTAATATTGATCACACTTGTTGTAAAAGAGATAGACGAATGATGTAGCCATGAAATCATTACGTAAATGTACGATCTTGATGATGTACTTGTGATTTTGATTGTGATGTGTGAATGGGGATTAGATTTCCATGTTCCGGCAAGCTAACTGGGATCAATTGCCACGTTCCTGCATAAATTTTGATCGGTTGCCACGTTGCGACATACTTTTTGATCAGATTTCCATATTTCCAAAAGCTAACTATTTGTGTTTAGGTTCGGTGAGAGGACCAATGATGTGTTAAGCATGTGAAATGTGTTGTTGAATTTTCATGTTGATAATGTTGTTTAAGTTGATATATATGCTTGTGATTATAATGTTGATCGACCTATTTATATTGCACTAGTGGTATAACCGTGTGATCTTACCAATATATAGTGGTTGTGTACTGATTGTGCATATACTCTTATTTTTGTTGATTACAGCGCATCTTCAAGTGGCTATTGACATACCTCGCTTAGGAGACTAGAGATCATCGCATCGACTTCAAGGGTGAGACACATCTTTTAGGCTTCCATGGATTTTTCCTTCATCTATGTCCACCATTTCCGGACTAAGACTATTTGATTAGTTAGTTGAATAGTACAATAGTATTCTCTTACTTACACTTGGATATCGTTCAATAGTTTTGGTACATTGACAATAGGTTTATCTTCCAAAAATTTTAGTGTTAGATCTTTTGTTTTGTAATGGAACTTCGCTTTTAGTCATTTAACTTGATTCCGTCACTTAAGTGCCTAAGATTTAGAATAATTGCTTTAGTTTGATAGTAGTTGTCACGATCGGGGTCTAGACCCTAGTCAAAACCGGCATCGTTGACCTGTCAAAGGTCGCAGACACGCCTACATACGTCATCATTACATTGTATAGGTTAATTTTAGCGGAAAATTTAAAACTTTTGTTTGCTTTGAAGTATACATAGACTTCATAGTAAGAATTGCATTATATCACATCAGTTCACCACAACCATCTAATAATGAGGTATTCAAATGAAGGAAATAGTTCATAACTGCATAAATATAAAGTTGCCAAAATGGCACCAATACAATGTCTGAAATAAGTAAGAAAGAAACGCTAGTGGAACACTCTCCACTAGCTCATGCCTACGTCTATGCTAGAATATAAAAGATAAGCATCCTCGAAAGCATGAGGGCCTACCAATTCCGGATGAATGCTCCACGTCCGGATAGCTTCAACGTAGTCTCGTAAGCTCTTGCGTCCACCTGCACCTGCACCTAAAAGTAGAGTATTGTATGGGATTATTACACACTTGTACTAAGTATGGGTGTATGCAAGTACACACCAAGGACATGCATGATTAAGGAAAGCTCTCTCCTAACGATATGAGTTATGGAAATCCCAGTCAGTTGGACTTGCCAAATCGGATTAGGAAAGTCATGCTGTGAGAGTAACATGCATCATCATTCTTTTCATATTGCACACAACACAGAACATATTTCACATAGCACATACATATACCACATATCATTCGTTCATATGCCATGAGACCTTGGAATCATGGACTTAACATTAGGACTTCCCAAAATGAGGGCTCAACATATGGGACCTCAACTAGGGAGCCTTCTTTAGCAAACACAGAGTCTGCTTCATTCATTCATACATACTTCACTTTCTTCGTTTCATTCATTCATAGGCTGGTACAAACATTAGTTATACCTAGGATGTAGTTTAAGACTCTTATAGGGTTCACTGTGCAATGATCAAGAATGACCTAGTGTCATTACTTGAGTCTAGTTCACCTCTTGATTATCCTAACCAAACACCTTTGGTATCATTCATTTCATTTTGTGCATTACTGAGGCTGGCCTCATTCTTTCTTTGAGAACTTTAACTTTAACCGACATAGATCATGTGAGCTCCATGAAATCCAATGTCTACCCCACACTGAAAAGAGGTGGAATCACCGGCCAAAGTGAAACCAAAACATGCTAGCGTATATAGGGAATTGAACCTTGCTAGATCCCTATGTTGGCTGCATAGGTTCAAAGACTAGGAGATATAAGGAGACCCATACCCGCCTAAATGGACAGTCTCATCTCATGAGATTTACACGAACCTTTGCTTTCCCGAAAGAAGGAATCGCGACTCATAGATAGCCTATCGGTGCTCCGTATAAAGTTTCATTACATTCATCTCACACATCATAGAAGCTGGCTTCTAGCATGAGGGCATCATTGCTCATTAGATGATTTCTCATCTCATCATTAGTATTAAGTGTGTATTGATCTCAATACTTTCATTAGAGTGTTTCTTAGAGACTGGTCTCTTCATTAACATTACACTCTCATAGGTGAGTACGTTATTGGTAACACTTACTTAGGCTCATCTGAGATTGATGTCATGTTTCACATTAGCCTCTTATCATTTTGTCACCACATTCATTAACTTTAGCATATTAGCTCATCATAATTACTCACCCTTTTTACGTGATTGTTCATTTCATTATATGCCAATGCACTTGGCCTTTTTGTGTGTTTTACGCCCTTACTTAACCCTCCTGGGGTCACATCAATTTATCACATACATCTTAGGTTCACTTACTTTTAACATACGCTAGACTTATGAACCCATACGTACAAGACATGAGGCTTTATTCATAATTCGTCTAAGTGACTTATACTTACCCAAGATTATATGGTACAAGACTTATGCATCTTGTAAGTATGCCAAGGTCTCAATTTCGATTCCTAGAGGCAGCATTCATTAAATATTTAATAATGTAAGACTAATGTATCGATACGGAATTAGGCAAGGGAACCCAATTTCGAATCCCTTGTATAACACTTAGTCCTTTTTATAAATTTTTGATTTAGAATTCTCGGCTTGGGGACCCGAGATCGAATCCCCACACCTACACTTCCTTTCTTTCTTTTCTTCACTTTGTCTTAAGCATCTCGGCTTGGGGACCCAAGATCAAATCCCCACGCCCACATTCCTTTTATTTTCTTTCTTTCCTTAATTTTTACATTTAGACCGAGAGGATGTGGGATCGATCCCCCACAACCTCATTTTTCTTTTATTTAATTTTTCTCCTAACTTCCTTATCTATCCGAGAGGTTGTGGGTTCGATCCCCACACACCTCATTTTATTTATCTTTCCTTTTTATTTTGTTTCTTCACCAGCCTTACCCCATTTCGAATCCCCCTCACCTCACTTTAAATATTAAATTTTCAGCTGCCTTCATATAGTGAGGTCTCGGGTTCAATCCTTGATGATCTCACTTTTTTTTTAAAATCTCCAATTCTTCAAGTAACTTAGCCGAAACCAAATTTCCAGCAAGTCTGGAAATTTGATCACGCTTTCCAGTCCATTTCCTCAACATTTTATATGGTAGATTTTAGGACAATTCATTGGACATTTCGTACGTTTATTTTGTGCATTTTCGTGGTTACATTTGATCAAGAGGTTTCACTCAATTAAGCAACATTCCACCACTTATGAACATCACGATTTACTTCAAGTAATTGCATACAAAACACAAGAATTTAACATGCATATTACACACTTCAACCCGTGACCAAAGTCACGGCATACACAATGCACACACACGTTTAACACATAGTTTCAGAAAGCATGCTTATTACTCACATAAATCCGAACATACATAAATGAACAAAATAATCACGAAAGCACATCACATCCCTAAATTCTACCAGGAAAACATACCCAACTTACAAAATCGATGGGAGCTAGTGACAGGGACATGCAACGAGGAACATTCCTAGTTTTCGAATTATAATTCGACTGAATCCTATGGGTATCTGGGGAAAGGGACCAAGAGGAAGAAAACCCATACCTTTTGTCGATCAACACCCTCCAAATCTGCTCTAATGGCAGCCAACTCCCATGACACCAAAGCCTCACCACCAAACTTCAATCACAACCCGTCAAGAACAATGTTTTTGCTTTTCGTTTTTAGTTTAGTTTTTCTTTTGAGTTTTAACGTTCAAGTTCTTCAAGAGTGATGAACTTTTGATTTTGTTCTTTTAGTGATAATGAACGTGAGAATGAGAGTAAATAGGCGTGAGAAAGAGAGTGGAGAATCGTGAGAATGAGAGTGGAGAGATGTTATAGTAAGCTTAGGATTAGGAGTCTTAGTTGAAGACTTAGTCAGACTAGGACTCCTTGCCATTTATTATTAAAAATCTGATTTTTTAAAGGCTTAGGTGAAATAACTAATCATGCCCTTACTTAAATCATATAATTAATATAAATTAATTAGATTTAACATTGCTTCCACCAAGGATCGAACCTGGGTGAAGCTTAACTTGCAAAAAGGGTCAAATTCGGCCAACCCTTCCCGAATTGTCCACCTTTTTATATTAATTAATTAATAAATTAAATACATAGGGTAATTACAATACTCCCCAAGTCTGGAAAAGACCATTTTACCCCTAGACTCTCCAAACTTAAGATTACCCCTTTCAAGTCCGGTTAAGACTCATCCGGGTGAATCTTAATATTCGGGTGCCCTACATGGCTGGACCCAAACTTGCCTAGCTCAACTAACTCACCCAGTTGGTTGGCTTGGCTGGTGCATAGGTTTTGAGGTCTGGTTCCACGCGCATCAAGCCGTGTGAGCCCGATCTAATCTAGGCATTCTAGGTACGTTTAGGCATTACTTAACATAGTCATTTTCGGGTTGTTACAGTAGTAGTGTTTCTCCCACCGGATTGTAACTTTAGATGCCAATCACGATGGTTTTTGGGCGTGCCAAAGTTGGTATAAGAGACTAGGTTTGTTAATCTCGATGTACCAAAACGAGTCTACTAGAGTCTTGCGGTACGGTACAGGGACACCTTCACTTTTCTTCTAGAGGCTATAGGACTTCAGGAAATCTCCATTTTTCCCTAGTCTCCTTCGTGCTATGACTTGATTCAAATTGGTATATGTCGATTCAAATTGGTATCTAACTTTTTTAACTCTTCTATCCAGAATTGTTTAATACTAGACATGACGGCGTAAGGCCCGTAGATCCAGTTGAGGAACCCGCAATGAGAGGTCACGGTTGAGGCAGAGGTAAGGAAAGAGTTAGGGGTAGAGGCCGTGGGAGATTGGCACCTGCTTTGAATGAGGTGCCGATTGACAATGTTCCGGTGAATGAGAAACCTACGAGTACATGATGAAAAGATAGAAAAGGAAGTTGAGATTGAGGATGTTGAGGCGATTAAACAAAAGGAAGGAGTGCAGGCGGAAGCAATAGGGATCCCTCCCATTGATCCGATATTAAATTAATATATCATGTCATTCTCAAAGAGGTTGGCTGGTCCAGGAACGCTTCCACCCAATCAAGGCCATACTAATCCTACGGTAGTTGGGGTTGTTCCCATGACTGCTGAAATAGGACGTAACAATGACTTTTTTGTCCTTTGTTGGATTCTGTGATGACTGGTAATGAACATGATATGTTGACCAAGTTTCTGAAACTTAAGCCTCCAGTATTTTTTGGTTCTGAGACTGAAGATGCTTATGAATTCATCTTGGATTTCTATGAGAGGTTGCTTAAATTAGGTGTTATTCACCAACATGGGGTTGATTTCGTGTCCTTTCAACTTCAATGTGAAGCTAAGAAATGGTGGAGAGCTTACATGGAATGCAGATCTTCTACATTACCTCCACTTACTTGGACCCTGTTCCATGCCTTATTTCTAGAAAAGCATGTACATAGGACATTGAGAGATCGCAAAAAGGATGAGTTTATGGCCTTAGAGCAAGGATGTATATCTATCGCTGTTTCTGAGGCCAAGTTTCATGCTTTATCTATATATGCTACACAATTGGTTTTTACTAAAGATGAGAGGATCCAGTTATTTATTACAGGTTTGAATTCTAAGTTGCAACTTTTGTCTTTCCACATGACTTCTGTAGGGAAGAATTTCAATGAGGTAACAGATTATATTAAGAAAGTGGAAGGGGTAAGGCGATATGGTCAAGCCAAGGAATTGGCTAAGAGGGCCAAGAAGGGTGGTAGTTTTCGGGGCTCCTATGCTAGATGAACCAGTCAAGCAACGCTTGCGGCCCAGCGAATTCAGTCCACCATGCCCACCTCTATAGGTAACTATTTGGGGACTCTATATAATAATTTTTAAGATAATCAGAGTATTGTGCATGCTAGGGGTAGAAGACCATATGGTGATCACACATGTTTTAATTGTTTGAACATTTACACATGAGGAGAGATTGTCCACATTCACGTGTGTTTGAGTCTGAACAACAGCCTTCTCGAACAATGGTACCCGCGAGAAATGGTAATAATGGTAGAGGACATCCACAAGGTGGGTGAGGATGACCGGCGAGGTCATTGAGGTAGAGGAATGGGTAATAGAGGTACATGTAATGTGCAACCACACAGGGAGGTAGCTCGTGCCGATGAAAAAGGTTAGTGTTATGTTTCTCTGGGTAAAAAAGAGGGTGAGGCATCTGATGCAGTGATCACACGTACTATTTTTGTCTGTGACCGAATGGGTTATGTTTATTTGTTGTGGGTTACACTTATTCTTATGCATCTGTGAGATTTGCCACTGAATGTGAGATGTTGTGTGATGTCCTTGATACACCTATTTGTGCTTTTACCCCCGCTAGAGAGTCAGTCATAGTCATCCACGTCTATCGTGCTTGCCCTATTTTGTTTATGGGATTTCAGACCTGGGTTGATTTGGTTATTTTAGATATGGTTGATTTTGATATTATCTCAGGCATGACGTGGTTCTCCCCCTATAATAGTGTGATTCGTTGTAATACTAAGTTTGTGACTCTAGAAATTTCAGGAAAGGACAGATTAGAGTGGGATGGGGTGTACAAGCCGAAACAATCTAAACTTATATCCTCCATCTGAGCTAGTAAACTAGTAGAGCAGGGTTGTTTAACTTTTTTGTCTTATGTTAGTAATTTTGAGATTGAGTCTCCATCCATGGGGTCTATTTATGTGTTGTATGAGTTTTGTGAAGCATTTCCCAATGACCTGCCTGGCATGCCTCCGGATAGAGACATAGATTTTTGTATTGACTTATAGCTTAGTACTCTCCCCATTTCAATCCCTCCACATCGCATGGCTCCGAGAGAATTGATAGAGGTTAAGGATCAAATAAAAGAGCTCTTTGATAAGGGATTTATTCTTCCTACTGCTTCCCCATGGGGTTCTCAGGTTTTATTTGTCACGAAAAAGGATTGTATATATAATTAGAATGTGTATAGATTACCGACAATTGAACAAAGTCACTATTCAGAATATGTACCCCTCGACTAGAATATATTAACTCTTTGATCAATTGCAAGGTGCAGCGATATTCTCTAAAATTGATTTAAGATTCGTGTATCATATATTAAAAATTAGGCCGGAAGATGTACCCAAGACGGCGTTTAGGAAACGCTATGGGCATTATGAACTTTTGGTAATGTCTTTTGGCTTGTCTAAAGCACATGCAATCTTTTTGAGCTTGATGAATGGGGTGGGGTGTTCAAGCCATTTATTGATTCCTTCATCATAGTCTTTATTGATGATATTTTGGTTTATTAAAGAAGTGAAGATGGGCATGTTGACCATATCCGTACTGTTTTAGGTGATCGTTGGAAGCAAAAGGTATATGCAAAATTTTCCAAGTTTGAAGTTTGTTTGAAAGTGGTTACCTTTTTAGGGCATGTAGTGTCAAAATAAGAGGTAAGGGTAGAAACCCAAAAGATTGAAGCGGTTAAGAATTGGGTACGACTTTAATCGATTATGAAAAATAGGATTTTCGTGAGGTAATATTGTCATTTTGTTAAGAATTGTGCTTTAATGCTACTCACTTGACAAATCTGACTATAAAGGAGGTACCGTTTGAATGGACTGAAATATGTGAAGAGAGCATCCAAAAACTTAAGACTCTTTTGACCACCACGCCCATCCTAGCATTACCAGTTGAGGGTAAGGCTTCATTGTTTATTGTGATGCTTCACATTTGGTTTGGGTGCTATATTAATGCAAGATAACAATGTTATACCTTATGCCTCCCGTCAATTAAAGGTGTAATGAGAGGAATTATCCCGATCATGATTTGGAGTTAGCGGCGGCGGTGTCTTCTATTATGATTTGGAGACATTATCTATATGGTGTAAAGTGTGAGGTACTTCCTGATCATTGTAGTTTGGAGCATGTATTCACTCAAAATGATTTGAATTTGAGACAACAGAGATAGATGGACTTACAATAGGATTAGGATGTGACCATTCCATACCATTCGACTAAGGCTCTTGTGGTGGCAGATGCTTTGGGTAGAAAAGCGGTATGTATGGTAGCTTAGCTTACTTGAGTATAGCAAGCGACCTTTGGGCAAGGAAATCCAGGCCTTAGAATCAAAGTTCATGCTGTTGGACATCTCAAAAAGAGGTGGGTGTTAGCTAGTATTGAAGCTAAGTCCATGTTCATGGAGGAGATCAAGGCCAAACAATGAAGATGGGAATTTTGAGAAGCTTAGAATGAAGATTGCAGTGGGTAAGGACCAAGAGACAACTCTTGATGTGAATGGTGTACTCAACTATAATGGTAGGATATGTGTTCCTAGAGTTGATGACTTAATCCAAAAATTATTGACGGAGTTTCATGGTTCACGGTATTCCATTCATCTGGGTGTGAAAAAGATGTATAGACATCTGGAATGATTTTATTGGTGGTTGGGCATGAGGCAAGACATCGCCAAATATTTGGCGAAGAGCCAAAATTATAAACAAGTGAAGTATTAGCATCAAAGGTCAGTGTTTACTTCAAAGAATGCAAATTCCAAAGTGGAAGTGTGAAAGAATAACCATGGATTTTGTAGTTGGTCTCCCCACGGCTTTGGGGAAGTGTCTAACTCTATTTGGGTTGTGGCTTATAGATTGACTAATTCAGCCCAATTTATTTTGGTAAGGGTAGCTTACAATGTGGAACAACTAGCTAAAATCTATGTGAAGGAATAGTCAGGTTGCATGGGGTTCTTCTTTCTATTATCTAACATCGTCATACCATTTTCACTTCCATATTTTGGTGGAAGTTTCATCATGAATTGAGTACACAACTCACTTTTGGTACAGTTGGAAAGGACTATTCAAGTGTTGGAAGACATGTTGAGAGCTTGTGTAATCGACTTTGGAGGGCATTGAGATAAGTTCTTACTATTATGTGAGTTCTCTTACAATAATAGTTATCACTAAAGCATTGATATGGCATCGTTTTAGGAATTATATGGTAGGGAATGTAGATCACCCATAGGTTGATATGATGCCATAGATGTGAACCTTTGGGGGTCGAATTAGTGAAGGATGCTCAATATAATGTAAGGAGCATTCAAACAAAACTTCTAGCCGCTCAAAGTAGACAAAAGAAGTATGTAGGTAAAAAGGTGAGGGACATGGAGTTTGAGGCTGTTGAAAATGTTCTTCTTAAGGTATCACCAATGAAAGGGGTGATGAGATTCGGTAAGAAGGGTAAGTTTAGTCCGCAATATATTGGTCCCTTTGAGGCTTTTGAATGCAAAAGACCAGTGGCATAAAGATTGGTGCTAACCCCTAATTTTTCAGGGGTACAACTCGTATTTTATGTGTTAATGTTAAAGAGATATCATGGTGATGGTGACTATATCATTAAGTGGGATTCAATTGTACTACATAAAGACCTCCAATATGATCAGGAACCAATTGCTATTATTGATAGTGATGTTCATAAGTTGAGGACTAAAGAAATAAAGTCTATGAAATATTCAATGGAACCATTGTCCAGTCGAGGAAGCTACTTGGGAGATTGAGAAGGACATGCAGGACAAGTATCTGAAATTGTTCACTAATTCAGGTACTAATTTACTCCTTCCTTAGCCTTCTTTTCCTAAGTTTTCACTCAGGGACGAGTGATGGGTAAATTGGTATCTTTTGTAACGACCGGGTTCTATCGTTATAAAAACTCCAACAAGGGAAAAATTGGGGCCGGAAAATCTATTTTGTAGAATTAGGATTTTCCCAACCTTGTCCAGATTTGGAGTAAATCATAGTCACCAAGGCGTAGGGAAATCTAGTAGAAATTGGGGAAAGTGAATATGAATTGGTAGGTCGTTAACGAATCCGTACGACTTTACAGAATTAAATTTGGATAAGTAGATCTCCGGGAATCCATCTTAGTGTTAATGGTATTTTCTGAGCGTAGTGGTTTAAAAGTGTGTTGTAAAAAGGGGGAATTGAATTTTTTAAAAAAGGTTTTGTTCTTATATGTGCCGCTATCGTGGGAATTGTGCCGCTACAGTGGGATGGGCGTCGCTGTAGCGGACGAGATAGGAATTGAAGTCGTACATTTTCGGGTTTTTCAAAGGAGGGCTCATTGTTCCAAAAGGTGCCACTGCAGCGGGATTTGTGCCATTGCACCGACACCGCTACAATAGGATGGGTGACGTTGTAGCATGACAACAACGAACTAAGTCTCAAATAAAACGCCAAAGAAACCTTATTTGGCTATTTTTAACTAGTAGAGCTAAATAACAACCCCTAGACTATTCCAACTTTTCCACCATTTTTGAAGCTAAAGGTAAGCTTTTCACTACCTGAATTCACCTTTTGATTCGTACAACGTAATTGAATGGGTCAATATTGATGGGCAAGTGTCTCTTAATAGATTGTATTGTGTAATTAACCCTAATTTGACTAAATTGGGATCATGAGTTTTTTCTAGGGTTCATAGAATTATTCGTAATCTGGGCAATTAGCAATTTTTTTATTGATGACAATGTTATTCTGATTTTTTATAAACCAAGAACAAGCGGAATGAATTTGGAAAGGGAACGATCAAGTTTCTTAGGGTTTCAAGATTGTTTCGAGGTAGGTGATGGTTGTAATTCATGATTGTGTGATTTTTGCATGTTCTTCCTCCATTATTATATTTTTATGCATATGAATGTTGCAATAATGATCAGACTTGTTGTAAATGAGATAGACGAATGATGTAGCCATCGAATAATGAAGTAAATGTATGATCTTGATGATGTACTTGTGATTATGATTGTGATGTGTGAATCAGGATAAGATTACCACGTTCCGACATAATTTTGAATCGGTTACAGTGTTCCGGCATACTTTGGGTTCGGATTTCTACATGATGTACCTTGAGTCTACGGTATTATTTATACAATTCACTTACGAGTTGTATGTGTTTAGAGACATTCTGTATTAGTTTTTATGTGTTTTTATCATGTTTTATAGGAAATATTTATAGGTGCGGAAATAAAGAGACAACTCAGTGAAATGCAAAAAAGACACCTATGGAGGTGATCTACGGACCGTAGGTCCATTGACACTCGGTAAATGGTGCTCGTAGATCAGCAAGAAAGACATGGGAGAAGGATCAGGGAATCTATGTAAGTGTGGAACCACGGTTACCATTGACAATCCTTAGTTTGATAAATGAATTGTACTGCTAAACCTTAGAATGTGACTATGAGGCTTCGAGTTCCTGATTCTTGGAAAATTCTATGTATGGAGCTACAGAGAGGATTGACAGACCATAGATTGATCTACGATCCATACTGGTGTTCTGTCATTTGCTTAAGAGAAAATGAGTTTTGGAATATAAACCTGGCTGGCATAAGGGACTTACGAACCGTAGATCCTTTGACAGTCTCTAAGTTAGTCTCGTGGAATGAAAATGTGTGCTTGAGCAGACTTTCTTTATTTTGTTTTCCTTTAAGTTTAAGATTTTTTTTCTGTAAATAGGGTATGTAAACCTCATTCTTGAGGGTTAGACATTATTACTATTTATTTGGTAAATGCTTTTTGATGTTAACTTACAAACTCTTTGCAATTATTGATCCCTAAAGTAATTTATTGAAGATTTAGTCTTTGACATTCAAGTTGAGATTCTGGGTTTATTCTTATTCTTATGTAAGTTCATTTTTCTTTCATTAATCAATATGAATTATGTTCTTGCTAATATGGGTAACTAAATCCACAACTTGGGTTGTGGGAATCATAAACAATTAACAAAGTATGGATAGTAACTAAGTGATTCTTGAATAGTGTTATTGCATCCATTGATAATTCTTTAGTTTAGAAGTCTTTGTAAGGGTGGAAAAGTTAGGACTCACTTTGTTGGTACTTGCCGGACAAAGGAGATAGTTAATAGGAAAAAAATCATCAACAAAGATTTAGTGTGATACTATCTAATAGTGTAATGTCGATTGGTGCGAGGGTGAAAACTAAGCCATACATTGATGTGATGTCTAATATGAGGTAAAGGTAAGGGTTAGTAAATTATATACACGTAGCCGAGCCAAGGTGCGAAGTGAAGTTCTCTAGATGACGGACCAATGATTTAGAGATTATAACTTATCACTTTGCATGTAATACACTAGGAGACGATTGCTATTACTAGGATTATCGCGCAGCTTCTGGGGAACACTTATTCCCTAGTTCTTCTCTCATCTTGATAACACCTAAAGTTGAACATTGCTCACTTATTACTTACACAATTTTAAGAATTTGCTACACAAGTACCACCCTTTTAATTACTTGTTTACGGAAATACATTGGCTAAAAAAATATAATTGTTAGTTGAGTTTAAGTCTAAATCATTTTCCCGACCCCAACCTACAAGTTGGGTTCTTTACTTGATTATGATCGCTTATGCTTTTTTAGAGAGGAGTAATTAGAGGGTATCAAATTTTGGCGCCGCTGTCGGAGAATTTTTCTTTTAGATTAAGCTTAACAACATTATTTAACTTTAGTAAACTATTTCCTAATTTTCCTTTTTTGTCTCTTTAGGTTCAAACTCTAGTGTATGCCAAGTACACAGAGTCAAAGAGAACTACTCACGCCCTATGATCCAAATTTCAACCAAACAGTGCGGAGAATGAATAATGAGGGAGTGAAAGTTAACCACATTTCAGGACAATAAGGAGATGGTGCTAGGATGCAACCTCCGAATGTGGGTAATGAAAATAATCAGGATCCAATTGAGAATCAATTGGGATATGAACGGAGGATACAGGAGCCACAGGACCCGAAACCCCAAAACAATTACAGGGTCAACTTCAACATTGATGACTTTGATGGACATCTTATTCTACCCCCTCTGCCATCATGTCATACCTTTGTGGTGATTAGTAGCTTGATGCAAATTCTCACAACGAGAGGATTTTTTACACGGTTGGCATCGAATGACCCTCATGATCACATAGAGAAGCTCAGGGTGGTTTGCAAAAGTTCTGTGGGACGAATGGATTGGGACATGGATGTTATCGCATTTCCTCTACCATTGACCCGCGATGCAGCAATTTGGTTTCATGAACCCCCATACGACTCTATCTATTCATGGAACCAATTGATTGAAGCATTCATAGCTAAGTTCTTTCCAGTGTCTATGAAGCTTAACAAGAAGGATAAGCGTAACAACTTTGTTGCACTACCTGGAGAGTCTGTGAGTATTTCTTCGGATCGGATGACCGCTTTCATTAAAAGTGTTCCAAATCACCACATAGATAATGAGTCACTAAAAAAGTAATTCTACCAAGGGCAGAATGCCAACATGAAGTCGATGCTTGAAACTTTTTGTAGGAGTTCTTATGGAGATTGCACTTTTTCGTAGATCGCGGAGAAATTATAGAAGATCTCCATTAACAACAAAGCTTGGAGCACTAGAAAGTCGGATACAGGGAGAAACATATTTGAAATCCAAACAGCGGGCAACCAATTTGTAGAATATATACGTGAGGACATGACACAGATAAGAAAATAGTTTGGGTTGGTATTGAAGCATGTAAGTGGGGGTGCTGAGAAGGTTATTGTTGTGAACTATTTGACTAGAATTCTAGAGGAGTGCTATTATGAGGAAGATGCATATTCTGTGAATGATCATATGGGGGTTTCCGACCAAATCCTCAAGGTTCGTACATGGATAATTGGCGCCTAGGTCAAGGAAACCAAGGTCAGAGCTATGAAAATTACAATTGAGAGGGTCAATATGTCCGAGATGCGAGATACAATCGCGACAATAACTACAACCGGACCACCTATCGTAACAGAAATGATCGAGTTGGACGTTATATACCTCCTCAAAATTAAAAATATTTTCTTAGTGAAGCTGGAGGTAACATGTCACGTATTGAGGATATGATGCAGAAGATTGTAACAACCCTGAAAATGGATAAGATAAGAAATGCTTAGTGTGTCACGAATGCCTATGATTAGACCAGGGTTCACACGGATTGATGCGCGTAGAACCAGACCTCGGAACCCTTGCTAAAACCAAGCCAACTAACTTGGGGAGTTAATTGAGCTTGGAAGTGGGACAACCATGTAGGGCTCTCGAATAGAAGATATACTCGAGAGTCTTTACCCAGATTAAAGAGAGGAAAGCTTAGTTTGAGGTCTAGGGGTAAAATGTCTTTTGCTAGGCTAAGGGTAATATCGTAATTACCTAAATACATATGTAATTATTTAATTAAGTGGGAGGGCAATTTGGGGAGAGAGAGGAATGACTCTTGAGTGAAGTCTGCATCACCGGTTCGAACCTAGGTGGAAGCAATGATTTAACTTGTTTTTATTTAAATGGATAAATTAATTTAATTAATTAAATAATTATTAGCTGTTTAAGAAAAAGAAAACAGATTTATTTAAGATTAACAAAGAGTCCTAGTTTGACTAATTCCCAAAACTAAAACTCCAATTTTAAGCCACTCTCTTCACTATCTCTCTCTCTCACTTCACTATCTCTCTCACGTTTTCTCTCTGCAAACAAGTTAAAAGAAAAATATTGAAGTTCTTCACACTTGAAAGACTCACACAAAATCTGAAGAAACAACGTAAATCCATCACTTTAAGCAGGGGAGGTCTTCCGTCGATTTGTGTGAAGTGTTGAACTTGGACTGATTTTGGAGAGGATTTTGGGCAGCAATTTCGTGGTTGAACCAAGAAAAAATAGGGGTCTTCTTACTCTGGCCTTTCCAAGAACACTTAGGATTCAGAATATTCAATCCGAAAACTAGGGTTGTTCCCCGTTGCATGTCCGTCATTAGCTCCTCATATCATAGGTTAGGTATGTTTGCTGGTAGAAATAGGTGTTGCAATGTGTGTTTCGTGATGATTGTTCGAACATGATTTGGAATCATATGAATGACACCTTGAGCAAATATTGTGTGGTATGTGAAAATGTTTACTGTATAACTTTGAGTTTTGATTTATAGCTCTCAAGTTTGATAGGTTTTGTTGTCATTTTGTTATTAAAACTTAGTAAGTGATGATGTCAATTAAGTGTATGATGGCTGAATTAAATGATAAATTCTTGGCCAAATATGTCATGAAGCACCTAAAGTACTCACTAAACACTACTCCAAATGCATGAACTTTTAACGTTAAGAGTGGAGAAAATAGGCTGCAAAAAGGGAATCAAAATGTCGCTTGTGATGTTGATCGGGCAGCTTCTGGAAATTTTGAAGGAGTTTTAAAAGTGATTAAATAGGTGAGGTAAGGGGAATCGAACCAAGACCTCACATGACCTCAAGGCTGAAATTTTTTTTAAAAAAGTGTGTGGGTAAGGGGATTCGAACCCTTAGCTGCTGCCAGATGAATGAATTAAAAAAAATGGGAGTGGGGGAATCGAACAATGACTTGTGGGAAGCAAGGAAGAGGGAGAATAAATATAAAATAAAAGATGTGAGGGTGGGAATCGAACCCACGACCTCAAGGCTGGAACTAGAGGAGCGAATAATTATTATAAAGCGAAGGGAGCTGTGGGGTTCGATCCGACGCTACTGCCAATGCCCTCATCTAGCGAAAATAAGAAAGTATATATGGGCTGTGGGGGTTCGAACCTCACAGCCCTAGGCGAAAATTAAATTAAAGTATAGGGAGGCTGGTGGGGTTCAACCCACCCCTCCAGTAGATGAATAAAGTTAAAAAGGCTATGAGTTTGATCCCACATTGGTTAGGCCGGTGGAACTATATGTTAATGAAAAATAAGAATGGGGTTGTGGGTGCGAACACAACCATCGGAAATTCAAGAAAAGGTAAGGTAGAAATTAATCCTTCAATGTTATATTGTGATTTTAACTGGTTAAAATGTTATAATATTGAATAAATCAATTAAAAATATAATGATATTGCAATTGATTCAAGACTTGTGTTCCTCTTGCCCAAACTTCCGTTTGATACATAAGTCTACGTGAACAAATCATCCAAGAAAATGCCAGTCTCTTAGATCAAAATCAGATCTTGGCGTATATACAAGATACATAAGTCTTGTTTCTATTATATCTATGGAATGTATGAATCACTTAACGAATATGAATGAAGCTCATCAGCTTGTGTGTATAGACTATAGCTAACATACGTTCAAAGAAGTTGAACTAAGATGTATGAAATGAATGATGAACTCTAGAAGGGTTAAGTATGAGTGTAATACACAAATGGCCAGTGCAGTGCAGTAGTGAGATGAACAATGAAATATGAAATCTAGAGGGTTAAGTAAGGGTGTGAAACAAACCAATGGCCAAGTGCATTGGCATATGATGAAATAAACATTCACGTAATAGAGGTGAATAACTATGAGACAAAGATGCTAATGATGATGAATGTGTGACAACATGATATGAGGTAATTAAATGATGAGAGCAATCTCAAATGAGCCTAAGTAAATGTTACCAAACGTACTCACCTATGAGAGTGTAAGATAATGAAGAGACCAGTCTCTATGAACACTCTAATGAGAGTATTGAGTTAACACATCTCATATGAATGGAAATAGAAATCATATATGAGCTATATGTTTTCTAATAGAAGAAGCCAGTTCACGACTATGAGATGAATGTAATGGAATTATCTGAGCACGTAGACTACTATGGACGGTGAGCCTTTTTGGAAGTGCGGAGTTTCGTAACTCTATGAGAGCTGTCGGCATGCCGGGTCTGGTCTTAATCTCTGCTTCGAACTATACTGCAATATAGGGATCTGGCGGGTTAAATTCCATGTACGCTAGCATTTATGACTTTGGCGGTGATTCCACTCTTTCGGTTGTGGGGGAGACACTGGATTTTGATGCTCAATGATCTAGTCGGTTAAAGTTAAGGTCCCAATGAATGAATGAGGCGCTCAAATGATGCACATAATGAAAGAGATGAATACCAAAGGTGTTAGGAAGGATACAACAAGGTGAGTTAGATTCAAGTAATGGCATAGGTCATTCTTGGTCATTGCACAACGACTCTATGAAGTCTTAAACTACATCCTAGGTATAACTGGTGTTACACTGGGCTATGAATGAAATAAATGGAGGTAGATGAATGAACGCGGACGTCTGTGTGCTAAGTGAAGACCTCTAGTTAGTCCCATATTGACCCTCATTTCTGGGATGTCTTAATGTCAAGTCCATGATTCCAAGGTCTCATGGCATATGAATATGATATAAAGAAGTTATGGCTACATGCAAAATGTATGTATGTATGTGGTATGTCTATGTGTAAAATGTGTGTGGTGCAAATGTGAAATAGTGATATGTATCTTATTCTCATGGCATAACTTTCCTATTCAAATCTGGAAAGCTCAACTTTGCTTAATTCCAGAATTTGGAAATCATTTACTTTCCTAACAAATTTGGAAACTTTCCTAATCTCATTTGGCGTCCACTGACTTGACTCCAAAAATCATGTTGTTAGGAAAGAGCTATTCCTTTCTCATGCAATGTCCTTGGTGTTTGCATATACCCATACTTAGTACAGTGTATACTAACCCCATAACAAATATATATTTAAGGTCCGGCACGGTGGACGGTAGAGCTATAGGAATCGTTGTCAGTTATCGGCCTCCAACATTCATCCGGTTTTGGTAGGTCTCATGCTTTCGAGGATGCTACTGTTTTGTTCTAGATTAGTTTAGTTGAGCCAGTGGAGTATGTTCCACTACGTTCTTTCTTATTTTATTCAGCTAGTAGGTGACCGAATTGTTGGACATTATACAAGTATAGGTTTAGTAAACTATTCTTCATTTGTTATTCTTATGATTAGATGGTTGATCGTGAAATTAGAAATGCTCAGTAAACAATGTTAGAAACAAAAAGTTTCAAATTTTCCGCTAAAATTAACCTATGTAAAGTAAGAGTGACGTAAGTAGGCTTGTCTGCGACCTCTGAGAGATCAACGACGCCGGTCTCGTCTGGGGTCTAGATTCCAGTCGTGACAAAGTTGGTATCAGAGCACTAGGTTAAATTACGAAAATAATAAGTTCACATCAACCACATTGAGTAGTTTCTAAGTCATGGTAGTGAAGTGCACCACTATCCTGAATTAGAGACTGCATGATGCGTAGGAAAGTTTCCCTTCTTCTGATCTTATCGTGCTTTTCCTAATATCTAATTTTCTTGGTGTTATGAGCGTGTCTAACATCAACTCTTGAAGTTTCCGAAAGACGAATACAAGGAGAAAAGTAGGCGAAGATATTGGAGGAGCAGTTGTTGGGTAATCCAAGTTTTCCCCCAGGATCCAGCTGCTGGAATAGAGATGCCTGTTAACCCAGATGGGTTGAAAGATGATGAAGTAAGAACAACGTTGGTATAAATGGACCAAGCTAGCACTTTACAAGCTCAGGCTGTTGGGTTTGATTGATGTGAAGAAGTCTGAGTTGACATCCTACCAGCTAAAGGATGTAGCTCAATCCTGGTATAAGGTGTGACAGGATAGCAAGGCCTTAGGATGAGGTCCTATTACTTGGAATCTTTTCAAGATGGCTGCTCTAGAGTAGTTCTTTCCTAGATAAATGAAGGAAGGAGACTAAGGTTGAGGAATTCATCAACCTTAAGCAGGGCTCGATATCAGTCAGGGATTACTCCCTGAAGTTCGTAAGACTTTACAGCCCATGAGAGGCCACCTAATAGGAAGTGTGGCATAATGCATGGAGGATAATGTATGATGGACCCTAATGATGTTATAGTTGTGGCAAATCGGGTCACATTATGAAGGATTTTCCGAACGGGAGGAAATGTAAGAGCTGATAGAGTATACAAGGAGATTGGCAGAGTGAAGGTATTGTGGAGGAATCATCTTGTTGAGGGTGCTACGTAGGAGGCCGAGGCCGACATGAGATCCCGCTACCCTCATCTATTCAGCCCTTGAGGTTAGACTTTCTACTCTTAAGTCTAAGGTTCCTTATCTCTCCATTCTTTGTTGCTATTGCTTGATTGTGTATAGTAACTATGTTATGATCTGACTGGCATTACGCTAGATAGTTAGTAGTGTCATTCGGGGATGAATGTTCCTAAGGGGGGATAATGTAACAACCCTGAAAATGGATAAGATAAGAAATGCTTAGTGTGTCAAGAATGCCTATGATTAGACCAGAGTTCACACGGATTGATGCGCGTAGAACCAGACCTCGGAACCCTTGCTACAACCAAGCCAACTAACTTGGGGACTTAATTGAGCTTGGAAAGGTTGGGACCAACCATGTAGGGCTCTCGAATACGAAGATATACTCGAATGAGTCTTTACCGGACTTAAAGAGAGGAAAGCTTAAGTTTTGAGGGTCTAGGGGTAAAATGGTCTCTTTTGCAGGCTAAGGGTAATATCGTAATTACCCTAAATACATATGTAATTATTTAATAATAAAGTGGAGGGGCAATTTGGGGAGAGAGAGCCGAAATTGAGCTCTTGAAGTGAAGTCTTGCTCCACCCGGGTTCGAACCTAGGTGGAAGCAATGATTTAACTTGTTTTTATTTAAATGGATAAATTAATTTAATTAATTAATAAATATTAGCTGATTTAAGAAAAGGAAAATCAGATTTTTTATTTAAAGGTTTAACAAAGAGTCCTAGTTTGACTAATTCCCAAACTAAAACTCCTAATTTTAAGCCACTCTCTCTCACTATCTCTCTCTCTCACATTTCACTATCTCTCTCACGTTTTCTCTCTGCCAAAACAAGTTCAAAAACAGAAAAATATTGAAGTTCTTCACACTTGAAGAACTCACACCAAAAATCTAAGAAAAACAACGTAAATCCATCACTTTAAGCAAAGGGGAGGAGTCTTCCGTCGATTGGTGTTGAAGTGTTGAACTTGGACTGATTTTGGAGAGGATTTTGGGCAGCAATTTCGTGGTTGAACAAGAAAAAATAAAGGTATGGGTCTTCTTACTCTTGGTCCCTTTCCCAAGAGACCCTTAGGATTCAGAATATTCAATCCGAAAACTAGGGTTGTTCCCCGTTGCATGTCCCTGTCATTAGCTCCCATCAAATCATAGGTTGGTATGTTTGCTGGTAGAAATTAGGTGTTGCAATGTGTTTTCGTGATGAATATGTTCATGAACATGTATTTGGAATCATATGAATGACAAGCCTTGTTGCCGAAAATATGTGTGTGTATGTGAAAATGTTTACTGTAAACTTACTGTAAATGAGTTTTGATTTATAGCTCCAAGTTTGATATGGTTTTTGTTGTCATTTTAAGTGTATAAACTTATGTAAATGATGATGTTCAATTAAGTGTAATGTGGCTGAATTAAATGATAAATTCTTGGCCAAATATGTCCATGCATGAAAACGCACCTAAAGTACTCACTAAACACTACTCCAAATGCATGAACTTTTAACGTTAAAGAGTGGAGAAAATAGGCTGCAAAAACGGAATCAAAATTTCCAGCTTGTGATGTTGATTTCGGGCAGCTTCTGGAAATTTTGAAGGAGTTTTAAAAGTGATTAAAATAGGTGAGGTCAAGGGAATCGAACCCAAGACCTCACATGACCTCAAGGCTGAAATTTTAAAAAAAATGTGTTGGGGCTAAGGGGATTCGAACCCCTTAGCTGCTGCCCACGAAATGAATAAAAAAAAATGGGATGGGGGGAATCGAACACATGACTTGTGGGAAGCAAGGAAGAGGGAGAATAAAAAAATAAAAGATGTGAGGCGTGGGAATCGAACCCAGACCTCAAGGCTGGAACTAGAGGAGGCAAAAATAATTTAATAAAGCAAGTGAGGCTGTGGGGGTTCGATCCCACGACCTCACTGCCAATGCCCTCATCCTAGCGAAAATAAAGAAAGAAAAATATATATGGGGCTGTGGGGGTTCGAACCCACCACCTCACAGCCCTAGCGAAAATTAAATTAAAGGTAAGGAGGCTGTGGGGGTTCGAACCCACAACCTCCCTACTTAGGAGAATTAAAGAATAAAAATAAAAGAGGCTATTGGGATTTGATCCCACAACCTCTTGGTTTAGGCGATGTGGACAATAATATGTTAATGAAAAATAAGAATGGGGTTGTGGGGGCTCGAACCCACAACCCATCGGCCAAATTCAAGAAAAGGTTAAGTAGAAAATTAATCCTTCAATGTTAATATTGTGATTTAACTTAGGGTTAAAATGTTATGAATATTAGAATAAAATCAATTAAAAATATAAATGATATCCAATTGATTCAAGACTTGGGTTTCCTTGCCCAAACTTCCGTTTGATACATAAGTCATACGTGAACAAATCATCCAAGAATAATGCCATCTACTTAGATCAAAATCAAGATCTTGGCGTATATACAAGATACATAAGTCTTGTACTATATAATCTTAGGAATGTATGAATCACTTAACGAATTATGAATGAAGCCTCATGGCTTGTGTGTATAGACTCATAAGTCTAACATACGTTCAAAAGTAAGTGAACCTAAGATGTATGAAATGAAATGATGAACCCTAGAAGGGTTAAGTATGAGTGTAAATACACTAAATGGCCAAGTGCATTGGCATATGATGAGATGAACAATGAAATAATGAAATCCTAGAAGGGTTAAGTAAGGGTGTGAAACACACCAAATGGCCAAGTGCATTGGCATATGATGAAATAAACATTCACGTAATAAGAGGTGAATAACTATGAAAAGCAAAGATGCTAATGATGATGAATGTGGTGACAACATGATATGAGGCTAATGTAAATGATGAGAGCAATCTCAAATGAGCCTAAGTAAATGTTACCAATACGTACTCACCTATGAGAGTGTAAGATAATGAAGAGACCAGTCTCTATGAACACTCTAATGAGAGTATTGAGCTTAACACACTCAATACGAATGGTGAGATGAGAAATCATCTAATGAGCTATGATGTTCTCATACTAGAAGCCAGCTTCCATGACCTATGAGATGAATGTAATGGAACTTTATACTGAGCACCGATAGACTAGCTATGAGCGGTGATGCCTTCTTTCGGGAAGGGCGGAGGTTCACGTAACTCTCATGAGATGAGACTGTCCGGCATGCCGGGTATGGGTCTTCTTATATCTCCTAGTCTTCGAACCTATACTGCCAATATAGGGATCTGGCGGGGTTAAATTCCCATGTACGCTAGCATGTTATTGGGTCACTTTGGCCGGTGATTCCACCTCTTTTCGGTGTGGGGGAGACACTGGATTCATGATGCTCACATGATCTATGTCGGTTAAAGTTAAAGTTCCCAATGAATGAATGAGGCCAGCCTCAAATGATGCACATAATGAAATGAATGAATACCAAAGGTGTTAGGATAGGATAATCAAAAGGTGAGTTAGATTCAAGTAATGGCATTAGGTCATTCTTGGTCATTGCACAACGAACCTAATGAAAGTCTTAAACTACATCCTAGGTATAACTGGTGTTTACACTGGGCTATGAATGAAATGAAATGGAGTACGTATGAATGAACGAAGCAGACTCTGTGTTTGCTAATGAAGACTCCCTAGTTGAGGTCCCATATGTTGAGCCCTCATTTCTGGGATGTCTTAATGTCAAGTCCATGATTCCAAGGTCTCATGGCATATGAATGAATGATATGAAAGAAGTTATGTGCTACATGCAAAAATGTACTGTATGTTATGTGGTATGTGCTATGTGTAAATGTTATGTGTTGTGTGCAAATGTGAAAAGTATGATGATGTATCTTATTCTCATGGCATAACTTTCCTATTCCAAATCTGGAAAGCTCACTGACTTTCCTAATCTGAATTTGGAAAAATCATTTACTTTCCTAATCCAAATTTGGAAACTTTCCTAATCTCAATTTGGCAAGTCCACTGACTTGACCTCCAAAAATCATGTTGTTAGGAAAGAGCTATCCTTTCTCATGCATGTCCTTGGTGTGCTTGCATATACCCATACTTAGTACAAGTGTATACTAACCCCATACAAACTCTACTATTTTAGGTGCAGGCACAGGTGGACGGTAGAGCTACAGGATCATCGTTGCAGTTATCCGGACGTCCAACATTCATCCTGTTTTGGTAGGTCCTCATGCTTTCGAGGATGCTACTGTTTTATGTTCTAGATTAGTTTAGGAGTTGAGCTAGTGGAGTATGTTCCACTAACGTTTCTTTCTTATTTTATTCAGACTATGTATTGGTACCATTTTGACAATTATACAATTATGTTTATTAAACTATTCCTTTCATTTGATTATATCTTAATGATTATATGGTTGATGGTGAATAAATTACGAATGTATTAGAAATGCTCAGTAAACAATGTTAGAAACAAAAAGTTTCAAATTTTCCGCTAAAATTAACCTATGTAAAGTAAGAGTGACGTAAGTAGGCTTGTCTGCGACCTCTGAGAGGTCAACGACGCCGGTCTCGTCTGGGGTCTAGATTCCAGTCGTGACAAAGATGATGAGAAGGTTTGATGCGCCTTATGAGAATGTTAAATAGATGCTGAATGAATTCTTTGGTAATGGTTTAAAATTTGACGCCTAAACAGTGTCCATAAAGCTTCTTGAGAAGCAGATGACGCAGTTTTCCACCACAGTGAACCCACGCCAACCTGGCACTTTTCCAAGAAACACTATTAAGAATCCAAAAAACATGGGCATTGTATGACAGTCACTACTCGTGGGGGTAAGCAAACTATTGATCCACCAATTTTGTCTGAGGTTGAAGGTTAGACTAGTAGAGATGATGGACTGGTTGAGAAGGGGAGAGAGACCAACAATGCGATTAAGAAGTAGGTTGTAGTAACAGAGAATGTGGTTCCCTTGCCTAGACCTCCGCCTCATTTTCCATAGAGATTAGCAAAGAAGACTGAAGAAGAAAAATACCGCAAGTTCATCACTATGCTAAAACAGCTTTCCATCAATGTTGTGTTGGTTGAGGCTTTAGAGAAAATGATTTGTTATTTGAAGTTTATAAAGGACATGATCACAAAGAAGTGATCTTTGAGTTTCGAAGATGATGAGAAGTTGAACCATTGTAGTGCTATTTCTACAAGGTCCCTTGGGCAGAAAAAGGAAGATCCTGGTTTTTTCACTATCCCTTGTACAATCGTGTTATTACACTTTGCCAAGTCATTGTTTGATCTTTGTGATAGCATTAACCTCATGTTGTTGTCCATTTACAAGAAGTTGGGATTGGGTGACCAAAAACCAACTACTATGCAGTTGCTAATGGCCAACAGAACTGTGAAGATGATGTGTTAGTAAAAGAAGAGACATTCATCTTTTCGGACAATATTGTCATTCTTGATTGTGAGGTTGACTTTAACATTCCGATTATTCTTGGGAGACCATTCCTTATCATGGGTTGTGCTTTCGATGACATGGAGAAAGGACAGATGAAGTTCAAACTTAACAATGAAGAAGCGACTTTCGACATTTGTAGGTCCATGAAGCAGAGTGGTGAGCTCCAATCAATATCTTCTATAAACTACAGAGTTGAGAGTTGTTCTGAGGTGCAAATCAAGGAGAGACTGGGTGTTGAGGCATTAGAATCAGTGATGATGAACTTTTAGAGTGATTGCATCGAAGAGTATGATGAGTTTGTGGCTGCACTTGATATGTGTGAATATCGGTCTAAGCCTACGAAATTGGACTTGGATATGAAGAATCGTGAGACTTTACTCGCGAGATCGTCTGTGGAAGAGGCACATCAATTGGAGCTCAAGGCTCTTTTCCCACATATAAAGTATGCGTTCTTAGGTAAAGATGAGACACTACGAGTAATTATTGTGGCGGATCTTAATGGGCTACAAGTAGAGTGTTTGGTATTAGTGTTAAAGAGGTTCAAGCAAGCTACTAGCTGGACTATTGTGGACATTATTGGTATTTCTCCTGGTATTTGATCTCATAAAATTAAACTCATGCCGAATCATAAGCCTAGTATCGAGTGTTTGAGGAGATTAAATTCGCATATGCAAGAGGTAGTCAATAAGGAAATCATTAAGTGGTTGGATTCTAGAGTCATCTATTGCAGACAATACTTTTGTCTACAATGTTCAATGTGTTCCTTAAAAGGGTAGTATTACTATGGTCGCCCATGAAAGAAATGAGCTTGTTCTGATACGTCTGGTTACCTAATGTAGAGTTTTCATGGACTACCAGAAGTTGAATGCTTGGACAGAGAAGGATCACTTCCCTATGCCCTTAATGGATAAGATGTTAGATAGACTTGTAGGGAATGGATGGTATTGCTTCCTTTATGGGTGTTCGTGCTACAACCAAATATTTGTAGGACCAGAATAACAAGAAAAAACCACCTTCACTTGCCCATATGGGACCTTCGCATTACAACACATATCATTCTGGTTATACAATGCTCCGGCAACTTTCCAGAGTTATATGATGTCGTTTTCTCGACATGATTGCGGTATTCATTGATGATTTCTCGGTGGTTGGTGACTCTTTTGATAGATGTTTGGATAATTTGGCCAAGGTACCAAATTGGTGTGAAGACTACAACATCGTGCAAAATTAGGAGACTTGTCACATTATGGTGAAATAAGGCATAGTGTTGGGGCATCGGATCTCTAAGAAAGGTATTGAGGTGGATAAAGCTAAAGTTGAGGTAATACAAAAGCTTCCTCCACCTATCTCGATTAAAGGTGTGAGAAGTTTTCTTCGGCATGTAGGCTTCTATCGGAGATTCATTAAATATTTCTCAAAAATTGTACACCCATTAAGCAAAATGCTTGAAAAGGAGAGAAAATTGGGATTTGATGGTGCTTGTCTGATAGAATTTTGAAAGTTGAAGAAGAAGTTGGTCTCTGCTCCAATCATTATTGCTCCAAATTGGGGGGAACCATTTGAGGTCATGTATGATGCAAATGGTGTGGCGCTTGGCGTGGTATTAGGGCAAAGGCGTGAGAAGATACTTAACCCTATTTACTATGCAAGCAAAGCTCTAAACGCAACCCAAAAGATTTACACTATTATAGAGAAAGAGTTTCTTGTAGTGGTGTTTGCATTCGAGAACTTTCAATCCTATTTGCTTGGGACCGCGGTCATAGTGCACACGGACCACTCGGCATTGAGGTATTTGATGGCCAAAAAGGATGCAAAACCACGACTTTTTAGTTTGTTATTGTTGTTGCAAGAATCTCATTTTGTGGTGAAGAACCGCAATGGAACACAAAACCATGTTGTCGATCACAAGTCTAGATTGGAGGATGATCAAGCTTTGCTTGAGCTAGGTGATAATGGTGATATTAATGACATGTTACTAGATGAAAAGGTATTGGCTACTTCCCATGATCTCATTCCTTAGTTTGCTGACTTTGCTAATTATTATGCAACCGATTTAATACCTCCGGATTTTTCGTCTTACCGAAGGATAAGTTTCTGCATGATGTGAAAAGTTTTTTTTTGGATGAGCCATACTTGTATTATAGTTGTGTGGATGGGATTATTCGTCGTTGTGTGCCCGAGGTTGAGATGTTGACTGTTTTGTAGGCGTATCATTCATCGCATGATGGTGGGCACTATAGTGGTGTCCGAACTGCTCACAAGATTTTGTAGACCAAGACGCCCATGATTTTTCCAACTCCTATGACGAGCTTCCTATGAACCCAATCATGGTAATCGAGTTATTTGATGTATGGGGCATTGATTTTATGAGGTCATTTGTAAGTTCATATGGAATGAAGTATATTCTTGTTGCGGTTGATTATTTATCAAAGTAGGTGGAAGCAATTGCGCTCCCCAACAATGATGGCAAGAGTGTCACCGCATTCTTGAAGAATAATATCTTCTCCAGATTTGGTAACCCAAGGGAAATGATGATGAAGTTTCCCACCTTTGCAATAAGTTGTTTAAAACACTGCTTGAGAAATACGGTGTCCACCACAATGTAGCCACTCCTTACCATCCACAGCTTAGTGGAAAAGTTTAAGTGTCCAACAAAGAGATAAATTAAATCTTGGCGAAGAATGTGAATGTTAATACAAAGGATTGGTCAAGGAATCTTCATGATGCTCTATGGTCTTACTGCACTACATACAATACTCCCATAGGTATGTCCCCATAAAAACTTTTTTAAGGGAAGTCTTGCCATTTGCCGGTAGAGTTAGAGCATTAAGCTATGTGGGCAATGAAGAAGCTAAACTTAGATTCGGGCACCGCATAAACTCAAATAGTAAATGACTTGAATTTGCTCGATGATTTTCTCCTAAAAGCCTATGAAAGAGCAGCCTTGTACAAAGAGAAGATGAATAAGTACCACTCTCAAAGAGTTCAAAAGCGAGATTCTTTTGTTGGGGGATCTTGTTCTTCTATTCGACTTTAGGTTGTGCTTATTTCCGGGAAAGCTTAAATCCAAGTGGTCAGGGCCATTTTTACTCAAGAAATTGTTCCCACATGGAGCGGTGGAGTTTGAAAATAGTGAGGTAACAAGGTTCAAAAGGTGAATGGACATAGAATTAAGCTTTATTTGGGGAATGTGGAAATTATGAAAGAAGTTATTCAGGCCTACTATCTAGATGAAGTTTAAGTAATCAAGAGTCATGCTTCGCGCCGCGATTTTATATCAAGTTCAACTTGGGAGGAAACCCAAGGTGTAAAATCTAGCCAACCATAGGTTTACTATCTCTCATAAGTAGTTTTTCTATGTTTATTTAATTCCTTGTAACAAAGTAGTTAGCTGTTAATTTTTTTAGTATTGACTACATATAGCATAGGGTCCGTGTCTAAAAAGTGTCCTAAATTTACAAAAAGAATGGCCTAATTGTTTCTACATGTGCAGGTGCGCAAGATAAAATCTGTAGAAAAAGGTCAGGTGAAGAGGTCTATGGATACCCTATGTTCTGTAAGTCATTCTACGAACCGTAAATGGTGACCGTAGATCCGAGGTAAGTTTTCCATTTTTTCTATCGTCAAAGTGATCTACGGTCCTGACCTACGGACCGTAGATCAACCCATTGATCGTTAGCGGGGTCTCGTAGGTCCAAAACCCTTGCTTGACCGACCCGACGTAGATTACTTATTATTTAAAAAAACCAAATTTTTTAAAAAAATCCCATTTATTCCAAACACCCTCAACTGAATTCACTCCAAAGTTTTCCACATTTCACTCCCTCCCTGAACAAATCCGTCCTCCATTAACATCAAATAAATGACATTCATTCCCTAAAATCTCTATTTCCCAAATACTCTGGTGTTCGAGCACGGTGCAAGTAGGTGGAAGTCTTGTTGATGATTATTAAATCATTATTGTCGTCACACAATCACACCACTCCTTTTTACTTCTAAGGCAATTGGCTTTCTATCACTTTGAATTTCGCTTCATAGTTTGATATTTGAAAGTCGGGAGGGGGTCTTGACCTCGGGTAGTTAATTGTCCATGGATGCATGCTTAGTATAAAATATGAACACTCGAGGGATGATGGTTAGTGATTGTCTGGAATCATATGGTAAAACCAATTAAAGTAACTGGTCTAGATGCATGTTTTGACTTAGGGTTCCATATCATGATTGACCGGATAATAAAATTGAATAATTGGAATCCTTTGGATGAAGAACTAGCATGATTTAATGTTGAAATGCATGAGTAGACTAGGATACATTTGAAATTGGCTTTATATGAGGTCTTAATAGTAAGAAACATTTGAGACCTGGCATAGACCCCACCTATAAGACCCCGTCTACGAACCATAAGTCAAGTTACTGACTTTGGATCAGGTCCGTAGGAGGAAGCACTGGTGAAATTCTCTAAGTGTGATACTACGAACATGGACTAGGGTCCCTAGTTCAATCTACAGGTCGTTTTGTATGTTTCTAGTTTCCTTTCTCGACAAACTTATTAGTCCCTCTGACCTACGGAGGGGGTCTACGGACCGTAGGTACATTTACGGACCATAGGGCCCCAACATAGGTGGCCACAGTCATAATTTTTTAGTCTTTTCTTATTTTCATTTTTAGTTTTAAATTGTTTTGAGTGTACTTTGGGTTTCTTATGGATACTAACAACTTCTCTACAGGTATGATGGCATCGAAAAAGTCACAAGTCACAAAGGGGAGGTTAAAATAAACTAGACCTTCCCAAAAGCAAGTCTTTAATGACTCAAAGGGTGACCAAGATCCACAGTATGTTCCCACCACCTGAAGGACACCAACTGAAGCAAACCGGGCTAATTAGAATAACCCTAAAAAGGTGAATACCGACGTAGTCACTGCCTCCCAGTGTGATGAGGAGGCTTTTTTTTATCGGCTCACTGGAAAGGTGTAACGACCCTCAAAATGAAATAGGATGATCTAGAGCCTCACATGTGTTTTAAGAGTTACTAACATGTTAATAAAGTGTTTAAAAAATTGTAATATTCTTTTTAAAGAGTTTGGAAGTCAAACGTCAAAGGACGACTAGGACGTCCGGAAGCTAGTCTTTTGCGTGTTATTGTGTCCTTGTATCTTTGCCTTGTTTTTATGTTATGTTTTGAGTCTACAATAGTGTAATTGACCATATTATCTTAATAATCAAGTTAAGGGTCAAAATGTTTGGGTACGGCTCCTCAAGGACCACCCTAAGGGTCTTTGAGGAGGACCCAAACATTTGACAAGGATGCTGCAAAAGACAGCGTGCAGCTCCAAGATCTGGAGTCCCTGACACGTCGAGTGCCTGGAACTCAGTCTTCCTTCACGTCTCGCGAATGACACGAGGCTTACTTCCTCAAAAATTTCTTGAGGAAAATTAGGAGCTGCCTCCGCGACGCGCAGTCACTTCCCAGATTCGGTTGCGTTGTTTTGAAGTCAACTTTGACATGTATAACAGTCCAAATAATTATGGGGGTGTTTTGGGAAATTTGGAGTCGGTCATAAACTATGTTTAGGAATTATTTATCCCTTTCCCAAGGCAAACCCCAATACCCTTAAAAAATCAAAATCCAAAACTCTCTTCTCTTCCAAATTCTCTCAAAACCTCCATTAAAGACTAAGATCAAGGTTCAAGCTAGGGGCTGGATATTTGTGGTTTCTTCTCCAATTTTTCGTGGGCTTCTTATGTAGTAAGGTATGGTAATCGTTTATCCTTAGTTAATATTCCATCTAAGTATTTCCTCCAAAGGTTTTCCAATGAGATTCTATGATCAAAATTCATATCTTTCAATCTGTTCATGAGGTTAATTTAATGAATGAAAGTGTAAAGATACATCTTAACTAGGATGACATTAGAGGTGTACTAGTGTAGGTAAGGGTATGGGACTTTATCTATACATTACACATGTGTACTTTGAGAGGATCCCTAGGGTTATTTCTCTATATGCATAATTTATGAATGTATGTTTTAAGCTATGTACATGATGTATATGGGATAATGCTAAATGTATGATTCTGAGGAATTGAGAGTGATCCCCATGTGCATATTATTACTATGATTATCATGTAAAGTATATGAATAATGAAGTATGAACATGTGGTGTCTAAATGTGTTTATGTGAAAGATTTCCTCATATATGTAAACATACACACACATGAAAGTATTAATGAAGTATATCAATGATGCTCTAGTAAATGAGAGTCTTTTGGAAGGATTTCCTTAATGGTACTCTATACTAGACTATGATATGATTATGTGTAAGGATATTCTCACATGAATTTGGTTTTGATGAAAGGACATTCTCATCATTACCCTATGAGTTGTGAATATGTATATAAGGAGTTAATCTCCTAAAGCCGATCTCATTAAGTAATGTTAATAAAGACTTAAAGGCTTTCAAAAAGGGAAAACTTAGCACTGAGTGAACTTGACAATGAGAGTTGTTGCCTCCACAAAGAAAGGGAGGTTCACCCGATGTTCTTATGAGGTGGGAAACTACAATACGAATGAGAATAAAGATGGTTTATAATAATAATCTCCTAGTTCCTTAACTATGTTACCCCTATAGGACCTACCAATTGAATCCACCTATATGCTATCATGATGTTCATGTTCTACCTTGGAAAGTAGAGCACCTCTTTTAGATATGGGGTTCCATGACACCAGATTACATGTTTAGCTCACATGGTCTTAATGTCGGTTAAGGCGAAGTTTCTCAAAAGTAAAATTAACAATAAAAGTAAGAAGGTGTACCCTAACTAGGACTACCTAAGGGATGTTGCTTAGACCCTTCAAGTATCTCTTGAAGGTAATTTTAGTAGGGAGTTCAATATATATATATATATATGTGTGTGTGTGTGTGTGTGTGTGTGTGTGTGTGTATCTCATGCATGACATTATGGTGTTGGCCTACTTGCTATGATAATATGCATAGTATTGGTCCTACTGTGTCTATATGATTAAGGTCTTACTTAATATGCATGTAGTGAGCTATACTTGTCATGTCAATGTATGAAGAGATTGGCAATGCTTATGCTTTCCTTGATAGGTTTACTTAGTATGCGTGAGTTTATGGGGCTTCACATGTACATTGCACTAGTAGGCTTAGATGAAATTATTAGTAAGGTCTTATGATGTATCAATGAAATGAACTATATATATGCAATGTTGACTATTGTCTTATTATGATGATATTGGTAGTATTGACTTGCATGTTGTGTTGAAATGAGTATAAGACTAAATGGGTTAAAATTATGATGTGATGAGTCTTATATGAGGTTTATGAAGTATGTTGTCTCTTATATGAAATATGTATTGCACTATATGATATGCCTCTATGAATGTATATGTTTGAGTTAATGAAGGTCGTATGAATGTTCACCTTGGTGACCTTAAGGTGATTCTTTGGTGTGAATGGTGGAATGGGATACTATTCATGCATTGCACTAAGTGTTACTTAAGGGTTGCTTTAGAGTGGTAAGTGAAGGTAAAGAGAAAGGTAATACTATGAGAATGTCGAATGTGCCTTAAATGTAATAAATGAATTTATGTGATGTTATGACTATTGTACATGTCTATATGAAGTATGTGATCTATATTGTGCTTGTTGTATCAATGTTCATGAAGTTTTACTAAAAGACATGATGCATGATTTCTAACTAAATGTCCTCTTTAAAGCATGTTTTTGCATGGTTGTTATACTTAGTGCATTCTTTTACTAATGCAATTATTCTTCATCTTTTTACACAAAGTGTAGGTGGTGATGGCTAAAGGATCTTTCATAGTATGATGATCTTGGATTCTTATTCTAAGTTCGAGTGTCCTTATGATTCAAGGACCTTCAATTCAAGATGTTAATTAAGTTCATGTAATAGTTTAGATAATTCTTTTATGTTGTTAAGGGTCATGTCCCTATTCTATTTTATTGAGTTGTGTCTTAAGATGGCAAAAGAGACTTAGTGTATTAACTATGTACTTATGATTTTATAAATGAAGTGATGTTCTACCATTATGTTATGCTATGAATTTTTTTAAAAATTCCGCTATTTTTATGTCAGTGCGATGAATGATGTCTAAGGGCTTTTACAAGACCTCCGAGAGGTCAAGTACGTCCTGTTACTTCAAGTGGTTGCTCCCCAGTCGTGACAAAATTGGAATCAGAGCCAGGTTTTGAGAATGGTCTTTAGGTTTCAAAGTCTCATAATGCCACGTCTAGTAGAGTCTAGTTCATCGGTGTGAGTCGCGACACATCTATGAACGAGAGGCTATAGGACGATAAAAGTTTCACTTTCTTCACTACTATTGTGTTGTTCCATAGAGCTTAATCAATACGATCTCTCTCTTATGTTTCCTTGTCCGCTGGTCTTTTAGATATGATTTCTTGGAAGGAATGATGTCTCAAGGCTTGAGGGAGAAAAGGTGAGTTTGATGCTTATTATGATTTTGTGACATGATGAGTATATTTGAAGGTGAATTTGGATGTTATTGTTGTGATTCCAATTATGGATATATGTGACCTATGAGGGTTGAGGTTATATTTTCAGAAGTTATGTAATGATATAGTTCTTGCTTGTTAAAGAGTTGTTATGGTTGAATGGATCCCCCTTTGGAATGATAGGTTGATTTATGATTATGAATAATGATAGTATAATGTTATAGCATAGGCTTGAAATGTTTAAGGACAAATGTGGTAAATAATGAAATGTGAAAGTTGCCCTTGTTATATGAGTAATGCTTCATAGTTGTCCTTATGTGGATTGGAGCCTTTTGTATAGGCTTGCTCCTAGGAGGGGAAGGTAGTGTGTTTACTTTTTAAGGAAATTGTGAAGTATGATAGTTAATGGCTGAACCTATATGTCTAGTTGATTTGTTCCCTTATGAACCTATCCTAAGAGTGGGAAAAAATGGAAGAAGGGGTTTTGTTCCATCAGTTGGAATTATGTTTTGCCCTAAGGTTGACTTGGAGGGTAGTATATACCCCTTAACTCATAGGGAGAAGAAGAGAATTTGCGTTGACCTACTTTGAAGTGGTTAGTTCTCTTTTAAGTTTGATTCTACGTATGGTCATTTGGGATAATGCTTAGATTGTACCTAGGCATGTTTGGTTGGAAGGTTCAACAAAAGGTGAAGATCCTTGTAGGCTTAAATCCGGAACAACTTACCTTGTTATGACTTGGTGGTAGAATGTGCTGAAATATGGAATTACCTTTTGTATTCATGGTGTAGTTAAGGCCTCATGTGGTTGGGTAGAATGACCTAACTTGATTTTCATGAGTTTGTTTTAGGTTATGGACTTAGAGGAACAGTGGTGCTTGAGTAGTGCCTATTGATGTTGATTATAAATCCTTCTCCGTGAGGGTAATAGTGAAATCATCAAGGGTTTAGAATAAATTTATGAGAAGAGCACGGAGGCCTAGTCTTGACTTGCCTTGACCTTGGTGTTTAAGGGAATGATGTGATGAATAGTTGATTAGGCTTACCCCAAGTGGGGGATAATGTGCCTAGATGGTAAGTCTTTGGATGTCCTTAATGTTCCTAATTTAAATTCCCTTTGAATTTCCTTATATTAAGAATCCCCTTGATTGGTGAATATGAAGTAAAGTGATATAGATACTCATTTAGGATCTCTTGAAATCCTCACCTTAGGGAGTGTAGTGAAGAGTTAGTGGGAAATGGTTCCTTCTTGAGAGATGGAAGGACCCTATATTAAGGAGGGTCTGCATAAGCTTGATCCCATGAGGGGGAGAGGTTGAGCTTGACTAGAAGGATTGGTAAGTTAAAGTTCCCATAGATGAGATGAGTTTCTCTTAGATGGGTTTACCCTAAGAGGGAGATGATTATAAGAGTAGTGAGGTTGTTGATATCCCTATATTATCCTTCTATTCTTACTCAAGCATGAAACCAAAGAGTTCCTAGTAGCTCGTTCATGTTATGGAGTCTTGCATATGAGTATAAGTTGCATGTTCTAAATATGTTATGCACGTCTTAAATGACAGTATATTATGTATGTTTTGAACAATTCACATTTCTTGAAAAAGGGATTTTTATTTCATGTTCCTCATGTTGTTGTGCATCTTAGCATGAAAAATATGCATTTGACTTCATGAGATGATTTGATAAACATGGTTGATAACAATTCTGATGTGAGGGTATTTTGGCCCCACAATGATGTGTTGAGTTTTCCTTAAATGAGAAAAGATGAGTCCCTTTAAAAATGTGTAATTTTGCAATTTGGGAAGTGCTAATATAGGCTCACGCTTGAGAAGTGATGGTGTGACTAGACAATATTATTGATATGTTCCTATGAATTGTAACAATTTCCCTAAATGATGCATGTTTAGGGAAAACTAGAGTTATGCTAGAAATTGAAATTCTGTGAAATAACTTCCTAATGTTGTGATGTGTTTGGTACTATATACTATTGTTGACTTCCTGAGAAAGGAAGTAGGAACATGCTTGGTTAAAGTGGAGAAATTCTTCTTAAAATGAATTGACCTTTGTGAATTTCTTGTATATGAACTTCAAGATGCCATACTAGTATTTTAAGGAGAATGAGATTTCTCCTCGAGCATAACTAACATGGTTAAGATATGTATTTGCTTGATGGTTTTTTACCTTAAATGATAAAGGTTTTGTTGATCTACATTACTCATGAATTATGTGCATTTAGTATGAGTTACTTATTTTCCTCTTGAGTTATAATGTTGAACTTGCTCATGTGTGATTTAAAAGTTATTGCATATTTAGCCTTTTCGTCAAATGAAAAGAGAATGTCATGTCATAATTAGGAGAAGGAAGTTCGTCTTATCAACATGAGAAATGTCTAATTGTTTGATACATTAGAAGTGACTGAATGAAGTTTCTACTTGATTGTGTTGCATTGAGTGCAGAATGGTATGACGTTTGTGTTCATTGTAAGTTTGGTGCATTGACTATTATATGATGCTATGCTGAATGTTGTCAGCTGCTATAGGGTCATTGAGTCCTTGAAAATGATTGAAAGTGTTTCAAGTGTCATTCGAGTACGAATGTTTCCAAGTGGGGGATAATGTAACAACCCTCAAAATGAACTAGGATGATCTAGAGCCTCACATCTGTTTTAAGAGTTGATAACATGTAAATAAAGTGTTTAACAGCTTGTAATAGTCGTTTTAAAGAGTTTGGAAGTCAGACATCAAATGACGACCAAGACGTCTGGAAACTAGTCTTTGTGTGCTAGTGTGTCCTTGTATGTTTGCCTTGTTTTTATGTGATGTTTGGAGTCTATAAACAGTGGATTTGACCCTATTATCTTAATATCATGTTAAGGATCAAAACTTTCGGGTAGAACTCCCCGAGGAACACCCTAAGGGTCATTGAGAAGGACCCAAAGGTTGGACAAGGACGCTGATATGGAGTCCCTCACGAGTCGTGCGCCTGGAACTCTGTCTGCCTCTGCGTCGCGCGACAAAATCGAGGCTCACAATTTCAAAATTTTTGTGACGCAAAATTAGGAGCTACCTCCGCGACGCGCAGCCACTTCCCAGATTCGGTTGATTCATTTTAAAGTTAACCTTGACATGTCTAAAAGTCCAAATAAGTATGAGAGTCTTTTGGAAACTTTGGGAGTCAGTTATAAGATGTTTTTAAGACTTATTTAACCCCTTTCCAAAGGAATAACCCCAATGCCCAATAATAAAATCAAAATCCAAAACTCTCTTCTCTTCCAAATGCACTCAAAACCTCCATTCAAGACTAAGCTCAAGGTTCAAGCTAGGGGCTAGATTTTTACGGTTTTTTCTCCAATTTTTCATGGGATTCTCATGTAGTAAGGTATGGTAATCGTTGATGCATAGATAATCTTCCATCTAAGGAGTTCCTTCAAAGGTTTTTCTATGAGATTCTATGATCAATATTCCTATCTTTCAATCTAGACATGGGTTCATTGTCAAATTGATTTCAGAAACATTCTAATGATGGATTTATGTTTAATCACTGATTTTATGATGATTTTAAATCCAATTTCATGAAAAAACCATGATCTCCATAATTTCTCAATTTTTCCTATAATGTGGGTCTTGTGATCTTGCTTAAATGATGATTGGATTATGATTAGATTGTAATGAATTGGTTAATTCTATGTCCATCTACGTCAATTTATTATGAATTGTTGAGAATTGGTCTGTTATTATCAAAGCTTGGAGAATGGGAAAGTTGACCTAAATTCTAGCCTAAGGTGTTTGGATTGACATTGTGTGGTATGGTCCACTTATGGTGGTGGTGTTTACATTTTTGTCTATCTAAATATGTTTTAATCATGGACTTGAAAGCAATTAATATAATGTGCATTGTGGTGATGATGATCACATGTATGAAGGTCTTGTGTAGTCTTCTATTCTACTATTATGATCTAAGTGTATTGATGATGTCAAGTATATCTGAATGATGTTGTTAGGGTTAGGTATGGTCTACATGTTTAAGAGTGATGAATGCTCTTATAGAATGACCCCTACCTATGTAACCCTATATGAATGTGTTGTCTTATTCATGATTAGGAGTCTTAGATTCAAATGATGAAGATGTTCTTGTCTCATATGCTATAATGTAGGTGTGTTGTATATAGTCCCTAATACTCTCTTTATGAGTTGTTCATGACTTGAGGGATGTAGTACATATGTATTATGATCTTTGTAGGGGGGTTTCCTTAATATCATGTTGTTGTCGTTACGCGATCATGTTGACCAATACACACACACACATCTCATGCATACATATAAGTGTAACATGTTCATGAGGTTAATTGAATGAATGAATGTGTAAAGATGCATCTTAAATAGGATGACTTCAGAGGTGTACTAGTAAAGGTAAGGGTATGTGACTTTATCTATACATTGCCTATGTGGACCTTGAGGGGATTTCGAGGATGATTTATCTATATGCATAAGTTATGAATGTATGATTTAAGCTATGAACATGATATATATGCGATAATGCCAAATGTATGATTATGAGGGATAAAGAGTGATCCCCTTGTGCATATTATTATTATGAGTTATGATGCAAACCATAACAATAATGAAGTATGAACATGTGGTTTCTAAATGAGTTTATGTTAAATGTATCCTCATATATGTACACACACATGAAAGTATGAATGAAGTATATTGATGATGATCTAGTAAATGAGAGTCTTTTGGATGGATTTCCTTAATGGTACTCTATACTAGAATATAATATGATTATCTGAAAGGACATTCTCTTATGATGGTTGTTTTGATGAAAGGACATTCTCACAATTAACCTATGAGCTATGAATATGTATATAAGAAGTTAATCTCGTGAAGCCTATCGTATTAAGTAATGTTAAAAAAGACTTAAAAGGCTTTTCAAAAAGGGAAAGTGAGCTTAGCACTGAGGGAAATTGACAATGAGAGGTGTTGACTCCACAAAAGAAAGGAAGTTCACCTGATGTTCTCATAAGGTGGGAAACTACAATGGGAATGAGCATAAAGATGGTTTTTAGTAATAACCTCCTAGTTCCTTAACTATGCTTCCCCCATAGGACCTAGAAAATGGATCCACCTACATGCTAGCATGATTTTCATGTTCTATTTTGGCAAGTAGATAACCTCTTTTCGGTGTGGGGTTCCATGGCACCGGATTCCATGTTTTACTCAAATGGTCTTAATGTCGATTAAGGCGAAGTTTCCCGAAAGTAAAATGAACAATGGAAGTAAGAAGGTGAACCTTAACTAGAACTACCTAAAGGATGTTGCTTAGTGTAGCTGAGGGTATGGAACTTTACCTATGCATTTCACAAGTATCTCTTGAAAGGAGTTGATCTATATGAATATGTATATGTATATGTATGTCATAAATGTCATTATAGTGGTTGCCTACTTGTTATGATAATATGCATAGTATTAGTCCTATTGTGTATATATGATGAAGGTCTTACTTAATATGCATGTAGTTTGCTATACATGTCATGTCAATGTATAAAGTGATTGGCAATGCTTATGATTTCCTTAATAGATTTACTTAGTTTGTGTGAGGTTATGGGGCTTCACATGTACATTGCACTAGCAGGCTTAGATTTGGATTATGAGTGAGGTCTTATGATGTATTAATGAAATGAACACTTTATATGCTAAATTGACTATTGTCTTATTATGATGATATTAGTAGTATTGACTTGCATGTTGTCTTGAAATGAGTATAAAGACTAAATGGGTTAAGATTATGATTTGATGAGTCGTATATGAGGTCTATGAAATATGTTGGCTCTTATATGAAGTATGTATTGTAATATATGATATACCTCTATGAATGTATATGTTTGAGTTAATAAAGGTTGTATGAATGTTTACCTTTGTGACCTTAAGGTGATACTATGGTGCGAATGGTTGGATGAGACACTATTCATGCATTGCACTAAGTGTTACTTAAGAGTTGTTTTGGGGTGGTATGTGAAGGTAAAGTGAAATGTAATACAATGAGAGTGCAGAATGTTCCTTAAATGTGATAAATGAATTTATGTGGTGCTATGACTATTGTACATGTCTATATGAAGTGTTTGAACTATATTGTGCTTGTTGTATCAGTGTTCATGAAGTTTTACTAAAAGACATGATGCATGATTTCTAACTAAATGTCCTCTTTAAAAGCATGTTTTTGCATGGTTGTCATACTTAGTGCATTCTTGTACTAATACCATTCTTTTTCATCTTTTTACACAAAGTGTTGGTGGTGAAGGCTAAATGATCTTTCATATAATGAGGATCTTGGATTCTTATTCCCAAGTTCAAGTGTCCTTATGATTCAAGGACCTTCATGTCAAGATGTTAATTAAGTTCATGTAATAGTTTAGATAATTCTTTTATGTTGTTAAGGGTCGTGTCCCTATTCTATTCTATTGAGTTTTATCTTAAGATGGCAAAAGAGACTTAGTGTATTAACAATGTACTTATGATTTTATAAATGAAGTGATGTTCTAGCATTATATTATGCTATGAAAAGTTTGAAATTTTATTCTATTTTTATGTGTATGCGATGAAAGATGTCTAAGGGTTTGTATGAGATCTCCGAGAGTTCAAGTACGTCGTGTTACTTCTAGGGTGTACTCCCCGGTCGTGACAAACGGACTACTTCCTGCACTCAAACCAACTCTATTGTAGGTCGGCTTTGGAATATGCTATCGGGTTCCAGTTCCCGCAATCAAGATGCCTCATCTGATGAGGCCATCAATTCTGATGAAGTTCCAACCCATCAGAACTATCAACCAAATTTGGTTGTTGATGAGCCTAACCTATGGTGTGTAGAGGGGATATGGCAAATCTATCAGGACACCAAAATGTTGAATGCAAAGGAGAAGGTGACCCGCACTATTACAGAAGAACACAAAGTTCTTACGGGGAGCTTACATACCGTGTCGAACATCCACCAATTGTTTCAATGGAATAAATGTGAGTGGATGGATCATGATCCCGAGACATACGGTGAGGAGATTGTGCAAAAGTTCTATCTTTCCTATGCAACCACTCTCTAAGGTTCTATTTCTAAGAAAGCCAAGCCCACATCACAGAACCCCCTAATTTCCATCATGGTACAAAGTGTTTTGTTGAAAATCTCTCCTACCACTATCGATCGATTTCTCTATGGCTTTAACACTCACCATACATGGGCATGCAACACGATCGACTTTGACTATAGGTGAAACATTGAGCGGGGTGGGACCTTTACAAAGACTGTAGAGAAACGGGAGGTTGTGATACTATGGATGGTAAGACATATGTCCCTGGATGGCGAGAGAGTTGAGTTGGTTGCTTCACCCCGGGTGGGCATTCGAACGTCCACCCTCACTTTGGTGGCCAAGTTCTTCTAGCTCTTGTTTCCGAATAGAATATCACCAACTTAGGCCGACACTGTTGAAATTCCTACATCTAGTCCAAGCTAGCTAGTCTTTGGGCTGATGTTGAAGTCATCCTAAATACACCAGCCATTGAGCTACAGGCTACACCCTATGTACATGGTGATTATTAGGTTCTTGGTTCCCTATTTAGTTGATATAATGCAGCGGTGTGGCCCATGATCACCCATGCCCTACGAAAGAAGCACCACTCTAGTCAAAAATCTTATTGCACAAAGGCGGAAAAGGCCATCAACGAGCAGCGCAGGCGAGAGAAAAAGGCAAAGAAAGATTCCATTTTAGATGAGAAGATGAGGGAGCAGAGATTTCATGAGATGATGGTTGGGGCATCGAGTTTGTTGCCTATTACAGAGGTTTTTCCTAGTATGGTGGAGGATGTACACACTAATGAGGGTGTGGTGAGACAAGTAAATAACACTACTGAGGGTGGTGTGACCATTGATGTGGGCACTACTGAGGGTGGTCCTATTGTTGAAGTGAAGTCCATGAAACCGGACCCACCCGCTTGTTGATGAGAATTCGACGCTAAGTGTCACAAGTTTACTTCACCAAAATACATTACTTTTTATCATTTTGTGTGCATTGGGTACAATTGCACTTATTTTGTTAGGGGGTTGTTGGATTGTGAGTGATAGGGTGAATTCTGAGTAACCCAACTCATAGTCCTCTCTGACTCTTAGGGTTTTCTTACTTGTGTTCTTTTTTCCGAAGAGATTGCTTACTAATTTGTTGAACCGTCATGTTTTTGGAATTGTATGTGTAGAAGCATGATAAAGAATGATGCATGATGGCATAATCTTGTTGAAAAATGACACCCGTCCAATGTTTTAAAAAAACATGTACTAAAAGTTATTGACTAGAATAAGTTTATTGTGTTGGCTCTGAGCATGACATGATAATGAACCAACTTTATTTCATGACCTAGCTAGAACTTGAACTGGGTAAACTGATAATCTGCTAATGAAACTATGAGCCAAATGTGTGTGAGAATTGTTGATGATTCAAGCAGTGTGTGCCATTCTAGAACTTTTCTTATTAGTCCTGTGAAGATAATCCCCTCTAGAGTTTAGGGAGTGATCATAGGCCCTTGTTCTAAACAGTTCACTAAGTACCTAAATGAATACAATCAAATGACATGATTGTTCCCCTTGATAAAAATACTTTGATCCTTGATGACAACACTTCTTTCAAAACACCTAACTCACCTTCCAACAATCTACTGTATTTACCTCGGTCCCTCCTTGGACATATGCACCTCAACTTAGGCCAAAAGCCTAAATTGAGGGTGGCTAATAAAAAAGTGACCTCGAATATTGGCCCTAATCCGACATCGGGCATTGTCCACCTTAACTAATGGAGAATCCAAAAGTTGAGAGTAGCTTTGAGAGAGGAAATCAAAAGAAAAATGGGTATGAAAAGACTTGGGTGTTAAAACAAGAAGAAACAAAAAGAGGATGAGACCTTCTTTGAGCGAAACTGAAAAAAATTGATAAGAAAAAAAGAAAAGAATCAATTTCAAGAAAAAAAAGAAAATACAAAAATAAAGAGTTACAAAGTCTGAAAAGTCACATCCTTCGTTGAAAAGAATCAAGAGAAAGAAGAGAAAAAGGTGAGATGTCTAAAAAAGGTTAAAATGATGTATGAGAGCCTGATGTAATGTCAAGGTGCGCAGAAAGTCACTGAAGGTACCCAAAAGTACCACACCAGACCCTGAGCCTACGTCATAAGCCAAGAGAGTCCTATAGTGATCCTAGAATCTAGTTTGGAGAGTATAAGTAGTGAAAATAAGGGGAAGCTTGTAGTATTGAGCTCTAATTGTGACTTGAACTTACTTTTGAGTGTAAGTATTGAATGAATCCTTGTACTTAAAAATCATATGTATTGTGCATAAGAAAGGGGATTTTTATTGAAGTAAGGGCACTAGTGGAATTAACTAAAAGTTGGTACTTCGAGATGATGAAACAGTCTGTGTTGTGTGTCGCGTGGTCTACCGTTGAAATGTATGGATCTGCACAAATTAGCTTGTTGACTCTAGGAGGAAAAGATTTGCACCTTAAAAGGAGTGTTGGGAAAATAGGCCATGTGATTGTTCGTGCTTGAATTGCTTACTTTTATACAAGTGTCATGTAGTGTCTTAATGCATCGCTTGAGGATAAACAACGATTTTATGTTAAGGGTGTTGATGTATCGTGAGTTTATGGTACTTTTTATACAATTCACTTATCAATTTTGTTTGTGTAGAGCCTTTATGTATTGGGTTTTATGTGTTTTTATCATGTTTTGCAGGAAAGGTGTTTAGGCGCTGAAATAAAGACACATCTCAGAGAAATGTAGAAAAGGTATGCTACGGAGGTGATCTACATACCGTAGGTCCATTGACGCTCCGTATATGGTGCTCGTATATCAGCGCAAGGAATGGGAGGAGGATCAAGGAATATGACTAATTATGGAACCACGATGACCATTGACGGTCCATAGTTTGATCTACGGACCGTATTAGTAAACCTTAAAATGTGATTGTGAGGGTTCATACTTGATTCTTTGAAAATTCTAAGTATGGAGCTACAAAGAGGATTGAGAGACCGTAGATACTGGTGTTCCGTCGTTTGCTTTAGAGAAGCTGAGTTTTTTAAGGTTAAATATTTTATAAGTCCTGGCTGACGGATGGGACTTATGGATCTTAGATCCTTTGACATTCCGTAATTCAGACCCGTGGAATGAAGACGCGTGCCTAAGCAAACTTTCCGTTTTTTTCCTTTAAGTTTAGGATTTGCTTTCTATAGGATATTTAAACCTTGTTTTGAGGATTAGGCATTATTAATCTTGGTTTGTTTTATGCTTTTGAAGATTAACTTGCAAACTCTTAGAAATTTTGATCCCGAAAGCACGTTATTGAGCATTTTGACTTTGAAATTCAGGTTGGGATTCTAGTTTTATTCATATTCTTATGTAAGTTCATGATTCTTTCATCAATCAATATGAATTGTGTTCTTTCAAATATGGGTAATTAAATACACAACTAGGATTGTGGGAACCATGAGCGATTAACAATGTATGAATAGTAACTAAGTAATTCTTGAATAGTGTTGTTGCATGCATTGATAGTTCTTTTCTTTAAAAGTCTTTTTAAAGGTGGAAAACATTAGAACTTTATATTTTGCTACTTGTCGTACCAAGGAGGTAGTTAATATGAAAATAATTATCAACATAGATTTAGTGTGATACTATCTAATAGTCTAATGTCAATTGGTGCGAGGGTGTAAACTAAGCCATACATCGATTTGATGTCGAATATGAGTTAAAGGTAAGACTTAGTTAATTATACACACGTAGCAGGACAAACGTGATGGGTGAAGTTCTCTTGTTGCCGGACAAAGGATCCAGAGATACCTAACTTATCTCTTTGCATGTAATACACTAGTAGAGGATTACTCTTACGAGGATTACCGCGTTATGAGCTTGTGGGGAACACTTATACCCTAGTTCTTTTCTCATCATGGTAACAACTAAATTTGATTATTGGTCACTTATTACATACACAATTTTCATAATTTGTTACACAAATCCCCCTATTTTAATTACATCTTTCCGGAATTACATTGGCTTAACGAATATATTTGTTAGATGAGTTTAAGTCTAAACCATTTTCCTCTTGGGATTGACCCCAACATACAAGTTGGATTCTTTACTTGATAACGATTGCTTATGCTTCTTTAGAGAGGTGTAATTTCAGTGTATCACCACGTTTCAGCCATCTAACTGTTTGGGTTTAGGCTTCGATTCCGTGAGAGGACCAATGTTGTGCTAAGCATGTGAAATGTGTTGTTGAATTTTCATGTTAATAATGTTGTTTATGTTGATATATATACATACATACATATATATATATATATATATATATATATATATATATATATATATATTAATTATTATAATGTTGATCGACTTTTTTATATTGCACGAGTGGGATAGCCGGAGATCGTACTAGCACACGATGGTTGTGTATTGATTCTGTACTTGCTCATATTTTTGTTGAGAGGGCATCTTCAAGTGTCTATTGAAAGACCTCGCTTACAAGCATAGAGATCATCGCATCGACTTCAAGGGTGAGGTGCATATTTCGGGCTGCCATGGAGTTTTCTTTCCTTTATGTCCACCATTTCAAGACATAGACTATTTGATTAGTTAGTGAATAGTACAATATATTCCCTTGTTTAGACTTGGATATCGTTTAATAGTTTGGTACATTGACTTTCAAATCTTAGGTTTATATTCCGCAAATTTTAGTTGTTAGATCTTTTGCTTAGTAATGGAAGCTCGCTTTTAGTCATTTATTTTGATTCCGTAACTTAAATGTCTTAGCTTTAGAATAATTGTCTTAGTTGGATTGTAGTAGTGGTTCTCCCACCGGTTTGTAAGTGTGGGTGTCAATCATGACAGTTTTGGGTCGTGACAATGTTGGTATCATAGCCTAGTTTCGTTTATATCGATGTACCAAAACAAATCTAATAGAGTCTCGCAGAATGGTATGGGTATGCCTTTAATTTTATTAGAGAGGCTATAGGGCATTAGGAAATCTCCATTTTTCTCTTGTCTCCTTGGTGATATGACTTGAATCCAATTTGTATTTTTCGATTTGAATTGGTATCTAACTTCTTTCACTTTTCTTTGAGTAGATGGTTAATACTACATATAGAGGCGTTAGGCCTGTAGTTCCCGTCAACGCTCCAGCTGAGGATCCCGCAGCGAGAGCTCGTGCGAGGCAGAGGTAGGTGAAGAGCTAGTGGTAGAGGTCGTGTGAGAGTTGCACCTATTGTGAATGGGGTTTGGATTGACAATATTCCGGTGAATGATAAACCTACGACACATGTTGAAGAGATAAAATATGAAGTTGAGATTGAGGATGGTGAGCAGATTGAATAAGAGGAAGAAATGCAGGCTAAAGCGACAGGGCTCCCTCTTATTGATCCAGTATTAGCTTAACATATCATGTCATTTTTAAGGGGTTTTGCTGGTCAGGAAATTCTTCCACCCACTTAAGCCCATACTAATCCTCCGGTAGCTAAAACTGTGGCCATGACGGGTGAAGTGGGAGGTAACGATATATTATTTCGTCCTTTGTTGGGTTCTTTAAAAAGATATATTGACCATGTTTCTGAAACTTAAGCCTCCGTTATTTCTTCGTTGTGAGACTGAAAATGCTTATGAGTTCATCATGGATTGTTATGAGAGGCTGCATATTTTGGGTATTATTCACCAACATGGCTAATGTGTTATTTGATCCGAGTTCCACTTATTCTAATATGTCTATGAGATTTGCCTCTGAATTTGAGATGTTGTGTGATGTCCTTGATGTACCTATTAATGTTTATACCCCCGTTGGAGATTCAGTCATAGTCACCCACGTCTATCGTGGTTGCCTTAATGTTTTTTATGGGATTTCAGACTTGGGTAGATTTGGTGATTTTTTATATGGCTGATTTTGATATTATCTCGGGCATGAATTGGTTGTACCCCGATCAAGTTGTGCTTAACTGTAATACTAATTTTGTGACTCTAGAAATTCCTGGAAGGGAAAGAGTAGAATGGGAAGGGGTGTACAAGCCAAAGCAAGCTAAGATTATATCCTCCATTTGGGCTAGTAAACTAGTAGAGCAGGGTTATTTAGATTATTTGGCTCATGTTAGGGATGTTGATATTGAGGCTCCATCCATTGGGTCTATTCTTTTGGTGTGTGAGTTTAGTGAAGTATTTACCAATGATCTGTCTGTCATTCCTCCGGATAGAGACATAAATTTTATTTTTGGCTTAGAGCCTAGTACTCACCCCATTTAGATCCCTCCGTATCGCATGGCTCCGGCAAAATTGACAGAGCTTAAGGCTCAAATCAAAGAGCTCCTTGATAAGAGATTTATTTGTTATTCTTACTAGTGCTTCCCCATGGGATACTCCAGTTTTATTTGTCAAGAAGAAGGATGGTAGAATGACGCTCTGTATAGATTACCGACAATTGAACAAAGTCAGTATTCGAAATAGGTAACCCTTTCATAGAATAGCTTACCTTTTTGATGAATTGCAAGGTGCAATGATCCTCTCTAAGATTTATTTATGATATAGGTATCATAGATCGGAAATTAGGCCGAAAGATGTACCCCAGATAACGTTAAGACTCTTTATGGACATTATGAATTTTCGGTGATGTCGTTTTGGTTTACTAATGCGTCTGCAACCTTTATGAACTTGATGAATGGGGTGTTCAAGCCATTTCGTGATTCATTTGTGATAGTCATGATTGATGATATTTTGGTTTATTTGAGAAGTGAAGAAGATCATTTTGTCCATCTCCGTACTATTTTGGGTGTTTGTGGGAAGCAAAAGTTATATATAAAATTTTCCAAGTGTGAATTTTAGTTGAAATTAGTTGCGTTTTGGGGGCATGTAGTGTCAAAAGAAGGGATAAGGGTATATCCCCAAAATATTGAAGAAGTTAAGAATTGGGTATGACCTGGTTCGGTTACGGAAATTATGAGTTTCTTTGGACTCGCTAGTTATTATCTTCTTATTGTTCTGAATTTTGCTTCAATTGCTATTGACTTGATAAATCTGACCAAAAAGGAGGTAACGTTTGAATGGACTGAGAAATGTGAGGAGAGCTTCCAAAAATGAAGACTCTTTTGACCGCGCACCCATCCTAGCATTACTTATTGAAGGTAAGGATTTTATTTTTTGTTATGATGCTTCACATTCTTGTTTGGGTGTTGTGTTAATGAAGGATAAGAATAACATAATTAACGCCTCGCGACAATTGAAGGTGCACGAGAGGAGTTAGCAGAGGGTGTGTTTGCTCCTAAGATCTGGCGACATTATCTTTATGGTGTTAAGTGTAAAGTACTTACTTATCATCTTTGTTTGCAGCATGTATCCTATAAAAAAAAATATTTCATTTTGAGACAACGGAGATGGATGGAGTTACTCAATGATTATGATGTGACCATTCAATACGTTCCGGTTAAGGCAAATGTGTTGGCATATGCGTTAAGTAGAAAAGCGATAATTGTGGGTATTTTAGCTTACTTGGGTGTAGTCAAGCGACCTTTCGACAAGGAAATCCAGGCCTTAGAATCAAAGTTCTTTCAGTTGGGCATCTCCGAAAGAGATGGGGTGTTAGCTAGTATTGAATCTAAGTTCATGTTAATGGAGGAGATCAAGGCCAAACAATTCGAAGAGGGAAATTTATATGATCCTAGAATGAACACTGCAATGGGAAGTCGCAAGAGACCACTCTTGATGCGAATGGTGGCCTCATCCATAAAGGTACGATATGTGTTCTTAGAGTTGACGACTTGATTCGGAAATTGTTGGCAGAGTCTGATGGTTCACGATATTCCATTCATCAGGGTGTGACCAAGATGTATAAATATCTAAAACGAGTTTATTGGTGGTCAGAATGAGGCAATACATCATGGAATTTGTGTTGAAGTGCCAGAATTTACAACAAGTGAAGTATGAGCATCAAAAGCCGACGGGCTTATATCAAAGAATGCCAATTCCGAAGTGGAAGTGGGAAAGAATATCCATGGATTTTGTAATTGGTCTCCACAATACCTTGGGGAAGTTTGACTCAATTTGGGTTGTAGTTGATAGATTGACTAAGTCAGCCCATTTTATTCTGGTAAGGGTAGATTACAATGCTGAAAACTAGCTAAAATCTATTTGAAGGAATAATGAGGTTGCATGGGGTGCCCCTTTCTATCATCTCAAATCGTGAAACCCCTTTAACTTCCAAGTTTTTGAGGAAGTTGCATTATAAATTCGGTACACAACTCACTCTTAGTGCAGCCTTTCATCCCCATATGGATGGCCAATCGGAAAGGACTATTCAAGTGTTGGAAGACATGTTGAGAGCTTGTGTTATTGACTTTGAAGGGCATTGGGACACTACACCATTTTAGGCCTATGGCAACACCACTAAAGTGTAGCCTAAACTAGCAAAAAGTGTGGCCTTTGATAAAAGGCTACACTTTTGGACTTTCAGCAACACTTTTTAGGGGGTGGCCTAAAGTAGCGTAACCTTGGACATTAGGCAACACTTTTTAAATGTTGCCATCTTTGGCAACACTTATAAAAGGTAACCAAAGAAGTATAATGGCACGCTTTGTTGCAATGCATTAGCGACACCTATTTTACATTATACTACACTTAAAAGCGTTGCCTTTGCAGTGTATAGGTCACACTTCAAAAGTGTTGCCTTTTATAGGTCATATAGAGCAACACTTATAAAGTGTTGACTTTTATAGGTCATCTAGATCAACACTTATAAAGTGTAACTATATATCTCATCTAGAGCAACACTTATAAACTGTAACTATATATCTCGTCTAGAGCAACACTTACAAAGTGTAACTTTCTACCTTTTCTAGAGCAACACTTACAAAGTGTAACTTTATATCTCATCTAGAGTAACACTTATAAAGTGTAACTATATATCTCATCTAGAGCAACACTTACAAAGTGTAACTTTAACATTCGTCCTACAACAACACTTTCGAATTGCATATATTTAATATACATATATAATCACATAATTAAATCGAAGCTATATATTTCGAATAAACTTCGAGAAAAATCTCTTGTACAACCAATACTTAGAAAGTGATTACTTAAAGATCTCTAATATAAATAAATTCCAAAGAATCAAATGCGCCATTCAAACGTATATGATAATAGTACAAAAAATCTTCATCGTTCACTACAATAGATTGAGTTTACTTTTGACCAAAATTCAAATTCACTTGCCAGCATTTTCCTGTACATTCAAAATAAAATTATAAGTTAGTAAAATAAATGTGAAAGTGCATAATCGGAGAGTATTCACGGTAAGAAAACCAATACAAATCAATATAGAACATTTATCTGTACATGAATTCTAGGTTACTGCCTCACTTATGGTGAGAAACTGTGGGAAATATTCTTCCCTATTTCCTTACCAACACAAAGATCTCAAGAAACTCCCACTTACTAAAAGATGTTGCAGTTCCTGTATCTTTTAGTAAGGAAAACGCCAGTAGCATGCAGTTACAAATTCAAAATCTAAAAGTAAAGGAAAACGCCAGTAGCAGTAGCAGTAGCAGTTAGTAAAGAGTTTACAGACTAAAATCTAAAAGTAACACCACATTTCAAATTCAACAAAATCTTAGGAGTAAGCCCCAGCAGTAACAAATGCAGACTTTGTCAAAATGCAGTAGTAGTAGCAGTTAGTATCAACAACTAGTCATGTTTTATATGATTCGAATCAACAAAAAAAACAAGCAAGAAATAAACACCAAATTCACACCACCTTAATCTCAAATAAGGAACAGAATACTACCAAGAAAACGAGAAAATTTGGGGATTGAAATGCCTAAAACCAAAACAAATATAGCAAGAGAGGAAGAAAAGCCGCAACTTAATCTCAAATAAGGAACAGAATACTACCAAGAAAATTTTTGAATAAAGAAAGTCACTTGAGCTAATAAACTCAATACAATGAATATGTCAAGCAACATCATGTATACATCTGGTTGACAACATGTTTTCAAGCCTAAATCTCAATTATCTGAATGAACTAAGAATATCAAAGATATTAGCAACAAATACTTTCAAATTCCTACTTTCTTTCATTATCATGTTGCAGTTGGGCCAGAAAATATTACTCACACGTAACACAACAAATCTGAACCTGATGGTTATTGCAACAGAATCACTTCACTCAACATGTTTAAGCAACTATAAAATGTGTGACCAATATCCCCTATTAAACAACACTACATCAAGGGTTATTTTCACAGATGATCAGAAAAATTTTAAAGCAGTACTATAAAAGTTGCAAAAACTACTTTGGCATATCAAAGTATTCAAATCTGATCAAATTTCATGGCCAATTTTTTGCCTAGTCCAAAAATTATGGCCAAATGCTACTGAATTACATTGGAAGGTCAAAGTCACTTGTATTTCCAGATTAATTCATACCAATAATTGGAAGCAGAAACTTGTTAAAGGAGACTTACAAGGACACTGTAACCGGTAACATTGCAAAGTGAGGTAGCAATAGAATCACTAGAAAGTGAAAGTTCACTAAGGTAACCTAACATAATCATTGGCGAAACACTCAAAAGGTACTGTGATAGTGTTACCACTATCATAGGCAAAGCTTTGCGACTCGTCTCTCTCAAACATTCAAGACAGTAAAATAAGTTCAGAATTTCTTTACCAAGAACACCAACTCAACTAGAAGAAAAACAATATGCAGACTATTAACAGAGAATGTGAAATACAAAATACCTTTTGAAGAACCGAATCATGAGCTGACCCCGAAGAATATGGAAGATTTGTTCCTCTTAAAGCTTGTGCGCTACTTGCATCAACAGGTGAAGCAATGTTAGATCCAACACACCCTGGTATATCTTGAAAATTTAATCCAGGGTTGTTTTGCAGCAATTGAGTGAATAAATGTCGCATTTCTTCTCTCAATTCTTCCTTTAGAGAAGTGATTTCATTGGCATGCTTCTGTTTTAGATTGTTAATTTCCTCATCTTTCTTCAAAGAACTTGTTGTCACAGATCTACCATAGCACCTAAGTCGGTCAGGCTGCTCCTTTCCAAACACTGTCCTAAATGCATCATCAGCTGTTTCCCCAGAATTTTGGCGATTTTAAAGTTCAGCCTATTGAATAAAATTGACATTCATAGTGAATTGTAAGTAAAACTCAATGGAGTCAAACTCCCCACAATATATAAATTTTAAGTCTGAATCAAATTAACTACTACTCCTCTTTAAAAAACTTACTATTGCAACTTGGGTATCAGCCTGAATTTCCTTTCACATCTTGGTACGAGTTGCAATAAACATTTCAGGCTTTGATGGTTCTTCATTGTTGTCTTTGGCTGCACGCTATAGATCATATCAAATGAAATTAAAAAAAACATCAGTATGTTCTACTAAAGTATAAAAAAATGAAATTCAAAGTTTTGTACAAATGTCAGCTAAGTATTACAAATGCCACGCGTACTCTAGCAAAATTTATAGGTCCCATTCGATGCCTCCACTTCTGTTTTTTCCTGTTTTGGGAATTCATCTCACATATTGCCTATTATTAAACAAAAAGAGATAATTGAATTGATAAATAAAAATAGAATAGATAGGATGGAAAATATGTCGATGAGTAGAAATGCACTGTTTTAGCCTTACATGAACAGTTGGGTGTTTCCAATACTCGATTAACTGGCGGAACTGATTATCTGGAATGCCATCAGGACGATTTCCTAGCATATCCTCAAGGGTACTGTTTTTATCAAAAAAATTCTTTTCAATTTTTTGCTAGTGTCGCCTCCAAGCATCACGAAGACCAGTCATCACCCACTTCTTTCCTTCTATTGGAATTAGAAATTTGGACTATGCAAAATAAAATATATTTAGCTTGAGTAAGTAAAAATAAATAATAAAATATGCAATCTCAAGAGTGATTGTTCTTACATTGATATAATCCCCCATGCGCTTTTTAGTATCCTTTGGCACCACATGCCAACTAGTGTACACAAGGCTGATGAATCTAGGATTCCTTGCAATTGTTACTATAAAGTTGCTTAATTGTGACACTATCTTATTAGTTGGTCCGACTGCTTGTCCTTTATCAAATGTCACCTCCTTTCTTTCTTCCAAATTTCTTGCATGAATATCCTTACATGTTGTTTGTCCTCGAACTTTTTTTGGCTTCGATATTCCTAGATTGATGTAACAGACAGAAAATAAAATACTTATTTTATAACGAGTACCAAATCTTACAAGGTTTAAGACATACCTTTTGTACTACAATCAATATCATTTTTCTCTTCCACATCACATTTATCTCCACCGAGTTCTTCTTCATCCACAAGATCATCCAATCCTTTGTTGTGTTCATTCATTATAGGAGTATGCATAAATTCAGCTTTTTTTGGTGTGTGGTTATCACATTTTGTTTCATCATCTATGCGTATCCCTTGATTTTTTAGAAATTGATCAGCAATACTAGCTGGTATGACCGGCTTCCTATTTACCTGCTTGAAATTTGGTAGATCAAGAATATCATGTTCATTGTGTATTTGTTGCTTATCCAAAGACTGATCAATATTGGTGGCTGGTCGAACCAACTTCCTCTTCACCTGTCTGAAGTTGAGTATATCCTCAATATCATGTTGTACCTCTCCATTACCTAGTGTTGTTCCAGTCACATGTACTGAAGCATTAACACCTTCCTTGAATGACGTTTGGAACCTAGAGTTATTCATAGGAAGTTTAATTCCTTTATCTTGAATGGACTCTTCATATTGAAATAACCTCTGTTTAATTTTTCCTTTCCCTGCAAGCATATGTGAAGTTCTAATCTCTTCCCTTGAAGACGATTGAATTAGTGATTTGTGCCCCAGCAATTTACTCTTTCCTTGTTGTGGAATCATATCCTCAAAATTAGTTCTTTTTTGTGGTATTGGTTCCTACTCTTTCTTAGTTGTATCATTGCGTTCATTTCCAAGTTGTTCTCTCTTAATCTTGAATTTGTTGGCCAATTCAGCACTTGATCGGTATTGCATATCAACATCCAGATTCTTCAATGGACTTTGAGCTTTGTTTGGATTCGAACCTTTTTTCTTTGGTATTGTTGATTGATTCATTCTTCTTGTTTTGTTTAGATCTCTTTGATTTCTTTCCCTAGGAAGTCAACCTACAAAATAATAAGGTTCTTTAAGTTAAAGAAGTAGCAGCAATATAATTTTTAAATAAGATTGACAGATGGCTAGCTTAGTATAGCAGATTGCAGCAGTCGAGTTTCTAAAATTTCCAAAGTTTCTATAATTTCCAGTACTGTATAATATTGTTACAACTGAGTTTCCAGAACTTCTAGTACTGTAAACTGAGTCTATAACCTATACAGACACAATATCTTGGAGTTCCAGGACTATAGTGAGAAGATTGAGGTGGAAAATATTAGTTAATAAAGTGTTGGTACTATTTAACATGCAATCAAGTCTAACATGCTATATATTCATATTGAACCATACTTGAGGAGAATTAACGCGACGTCATACCTAAGATTTTGCTTCTGTTTTCACGGAGAGGTAGTACTTGTATCTGGCATCATTTCTTTATGTTCCTTGAGGAAACATGCACAACAAATCCGTCCTTCGGTCTCTTATAAGGGCTCAGATGCAGAATCTAAAATGAAGTAACTTTCTTAGATGACAATGGTTCATTATTATGAAAATTACAATCCAAACTTACATTGAGGAACAGAGTGAACAAGCTAGATTTTAATATATTTTTTGAAGTAGTAACTCCTTACACGAATAAATCAATGGCTCACAAAATAATATCTGAGAATATATCAGAAAATTTCATTGCAAAATTTTCTGGAGATCGCAACACCTGTGGGGGAGGGAGGGCTTTAAAGTTATTTCAACTACAAATTTTATCACAAAAAGATGAAGAACAGTGGTTAAACCCTGATGCTGTCAGTTCATCCATCTTCTCCAACATCAATAAAGAACTAAAAGCAAGAAAGTCTAGAGTAAGATGCATTCTTTAGATGCATTATAATATTTTGCAGGTTTAAATCTCCTAAAGAGTTCTAAAACAAGTCATAAAGAAATGGAGGTAAAGTGGGGATTGAAACATGTCTATGGGTGCTTTATAGGTATTTAAAACTACAAATATGTACAGAAACAGACGAAATTACTTTCTCATAGTCGACATATTGATAATCTCTCCACCTTTAAAAAAGTAAGGACAAGGTTGCGTATACAGTATACGCCACCCTCCCTAGACTCCACTCGATATGTTGTTGTTGTTGTTGTTTATAGTTTTCAATAGTATTGCATTATAGAGGAAATCCGAGGTTGGTATTAATAAAATACTAGATCATATCTTAAGACAAGATACTTAGATCAATACACAACATACTTCCTAACCTAGATAATCTTCTCAAGAACTAGATTAATCATCTTCTCAAGAACTAGATTAATACTATGTGGGGTTCAATCCATCAGATATGGATAGAGGGGGAGGGTTTAGTAATATTAGCTAGGTTGATCGAGCCACATTTTTCTGTTTGTAGATGTCACATCCCGAAAGTACCCTCTAGAAGATAGGGCAACCTTTGGGTCGAGACAATTGCGTACTTGACCTTTCAGAGGTCTTGTACAAGTCTTTTGCTATCATTCATTTCATAAGACATGAAAAGTAGTGCGGAATTAAAACTTTTCATGAAATAATAATAATAAGGAAAGATCTTTTATAAATACTAAAAGGTAGTCTCGTCGTCGCCAGCCAACTTATAGACACAACTTAAATATCTTAGGGACACACCCCTTTAGAAAGAAAGTACATGATAAGTCTTATACAAGAACTAAAGAAATAAGGACTATGTCCTCGAATATACTTAGTCTTGTGAGAGTCGATTCCCAACCTTGCCTTTGACACCTTCAACTTTCTTCCAACCTATACTTATAGATTATAAAAAAGTATGGGGTTAGTACAAACATTGTACTAAGTATGACATATGCATAATCATGCAAAAAGAGGATATTTTAGTAGAAATAAGCTTTCATGTAAGTAAAACCTTTATGAATATTGAAGTAAAACAACATATAAATCCTCATTTAGCACATAGAGAAGAACTTCCAAAATTTTAGCGTGAAGAACCACTTTACAGTAAATTTAAGAAACATTACAGTAAACCCAACACTTTACAGTGAACTCAAACCTTATACTCACTCTGGACCCATTTCCTTAGAAGTTTCCCTAACCAAGGTTATCTTAAGACTCACTAAGGTTTGACATGAAAGAACCGCCCATACAATTCCTTCGATGCACACGTAAGTGATCTTCAAGACTACCCATTATAGGCTTACTTCACTCGGGTAACAAGTCCACACTATATAACTAGTCATTTGAGAAACATACTTGCATTTAAAGACTTCACATAAGTGCCCTTCCCCCAAGTGGACTTACAAGTTACACAAAGTTTAATGTGAAAGTAGCATCTCATACTACTACTCCCAAAATGTGCTCCTTGAGGAGTCCATGAGCTTAGGAACACCACATTCATCATTCATAAAATTAATCATACAATACATAACTTTACCATGCTTTCTTAACATTACACATTAAGTCACATAACATTATCTACATCACATAATAACTCATTCATTCATTGCATATAAAACACACCAAGACTTCCCTTTCAAGTGCCTACTCGTGCAATGGATAGATAGAGTCTCATACCACCACCATCCCTAAGTAGTTCACTGTTTAGAAGACTTAGTTCAATACATTCTTTTGTGGGGGGATAGCTTTAACCGACATAGACCATGAGAGCTAAACATGGAATCCCGATAGTAACCCCTATCGGATTATGGATCCCCACTTGCCTAGGGTAGGGTCATTATCCTAGCCTTTACATGGAATCTCCAGTGGATATACCTATACGGGAGTATAGTTAATGGATAAGGAGATTGCATCTAAGTAACTCATTCTCTACTAACGAGGAGTACTCATCTCAAGAGGTACATTGGATACAACATCTCAACTCACAAAGTGTAACCACCCCTTCTTCATATACTCTCGGTGCTAAGCATAACTCCCCCACAGAGTCTTAAACACTCATCACTAAAGGTTAGGGAATAAGTATTAGACACCACATCTCAACTCACGAAGGGTATCCATCCTACAACCTATCTTAGAAAGCTCTTGGGAAATAGTGAGGTTGCTACTAAACACTTCAGCTCAACTCACGAAGAGTGTTGACCCCAAACCTCCCCTTTTCATTCATTAGTCTTATAGGAAGATTACGGAATGGACTAGATACTTCATCTCTACTCACGAAGAGTGTCCACCCCACAACCCCCCATTCACATTCATTAGCTTCATTTATTCATTCCAAATGTGTGTGTGAGTGTGTATAAGAGAGCACACCTTTCACATAATCACCATTCTCATGACATTGACTTATAAACATTCTTACTTGTTCATTCATCACATTTCACACACTAGCATGCTTCACATATACACATACTCCATTTAGACATATTCTACACAAACTATGCAATCCAAGATTAATAATGCATATCAACATGAACATCAACATTATCATTAATTTACTTCACATTCTATGCCTTCATGGCCATGATCACAACACGCATATTCATACATATATGCATATATTTCAACTTAACACCGCCACCAACGGTGGACCATACCACTCAAGAGCATTTCGTAATAAGAACTAGACAACATAACCAACTTACCCTTCATCTAAGCTTTCCCCACCAATTCAATCATTAATCCAATAATTCATCACAAAATAGCCCTTATGGCAGTAGCTAAATCACAATGTAACATAAGGAAACCATAACTCTAACAACTTATAATCATGCTCATTAAACCCATCTCATAAGATAAAAGTTGATAAAACCCATAAACATGGTTTCATTGAAGTTTTGACATTGAAATCATCATTTAACAATAAGAACAACTCATTTTAATCATTAAAACATTTTCAGGCAATGACCCATACTTAGAGTCAAAGAATAAAGAAACCCTTTTTGAAATCTCTTTGAAGTGGCTCCTTGAATGAAACAAGGTTCAAGGATGACTACCATACCTCAATGATAAGAAACCCAAGGAAACTTGATGAAGAAAACGTCCACAATCAGCCCTCTAAGTTCTTCCTTTGAGTTCAAGCTTCTATGGAGTTTTGAGATAGTAATTTCTTGAGAGAGGGTTTTGAATATTTGATAGAGGGGTCTTGTCTAGGTCTAGGACTTAAAACTGACATAAAACACCTTAAAACCCCTAAAATAATCATCCATGGTTCATAAAATACTTGGGGTGAATTTACAAAAACACCCCAAGCTAGGAAGATTTTCGTGACAGCTTTTACAGTGACTCGTCGACGGCCACTAGCTACGGGGCGTCGCTTGGTCGACTGTCCGTCCTTCTTGGGCATTGATTGGGACTGATGCTCCATCATGGGGGTTAAGATACCACCACAAAGGGTGGAGCTACTCCCCCAACTGACAGCCCGTCAACTGGACTACGGTCTGTTGATGCTATGGCGTCGATTGGACCTGTCTTGGCAGTTTCTGTCCAAATGATGGGGTTCTCTTCTAGGACCCCTTGTGGGTCCTAGGTGGAGTCGTACCCGAAAGTTGAACCCCTAAACGTATTCATATTGGTCTTAGGAACCTCCACCACCAGTTTCAACCAAAACAAACACGTAAAAATAGTCAAAACATATAAGGATACACAAGAACATTCTAAGCCACACCTTCCGAACGTCTTGGACGTTTGACCTCCAAACGTCACCAAACTTTATAAACTGCCTAAGGACATCATTATAAACCATTTTAGGACTTTAGAACCTCATAACACTCATGCTTGGCTCTAGTTCAACCTAGTTTGTTTTAGGGATGTTACAGTAGAAAGCAGGAAAATATAATTACTAGATAAGAAGTCCGTAAAAAAGTTTTTATGATTTACCTACCTCTACGAATGCAACGTGGTATATGGATCAACTCATTGACTCGTCAAGGAGAGGTTGTTGATAGAGAATTAGTTTTAGATAGAGTTGTATTAGAAGAGGTTTATGCTTGAGCTTACCAGAATGGATCCGCTTCCATAAGCATATCTTCAACGAACTCTCGAATGACGACTCACATACGATGAAGAGGCTTAGATCGACCTGCTCTGACAAGCATCAACCCTCATATTTTGGTCTAGACTTGATTTCTTCTTAGTTTTTTTAATTATGTTTAGGTTATTTTTGCTTTAGTGATTTGCTGAAGCAGATCTCAATTATGCATGTTCATTTGTTGGATCCTGATATGTTAAAAAAATGGGCTCTTGCCCACCTTTAAACCAAAAAGAAAAAGGTAATGCCTCTTAAAATACATCTCCAATTTTGATGATGGTAAAATTTAATGTGAATTTTAAAAAAAGAAATATTTATTCACGGGAAAATAAAGACCCTGCAATTGTTTTTTGAAGCGGTATTAGTTCCATTTCTGTAGCAGTGTATTCTCCCACCTAGACCATGCCTTTATTTATGCACCTTTCAAATGTTAGAAAGCTATAGTTTTGGCACGACAACTCGATCAGTTATTCCCCTTCAAGAGACTGACTCTATGACGACTCATTAGGTTGTTTTGAGTACTAGAGCTTCTTATATCATAACTGACTTCCGATATATTCTAAATGAGTATTTTTTACTATTCGTAAGTACAATTATAAAATTAATGGCTAATTTTAATAATTAATTTAGTTGGTAGTTAAAGAAAATAAGATTGAAATTAGTAGCGGACAACTTTCACCACTTTTATGATTAATTATGTAAAATAACTAGGGTAGTAAATATTCTGTAGAAAGGAAAAGAGAAAAAAGGAGAAACTTAGCGATCAGGAGAGAAAAATATCGAGAATTTGGTAAATTGTTACGCCCTGAAATATTTATTTTATGTTTATGGGTTGGATAATATTAATATATTACATAGCAGCGAATGGAATTGCTGATGTGAATTTGAATTGATGCATTACAATGTCTTACTACTATGCCTTTTACCAATATGTTGACGGCTATCAGTTGAATGATTTTTCCATTAGATAATTTAATCATTAGAATTGAGTTATGCAATATATCATTCATCGTAAATAGTTTAGGTTTGACCGACCGTGTTTCTATAACTAGGTTGTATCAGTATTATGATTTTGTTATCATATGATAATTAAGTTTTGATCTATTGAGATAGATAATTAAATATTAAGTGTATTGTATTATATGAATTCCGTTAGAGTTATTTTATTTTGACGAATTGAGACTTAACCCTAGACTTAAAAATTTAGAAATGAATGAGACTTGATGTATTCGCTGGTATCAAAATTTAGGAATTTGATTAAAGATATGATGAGTTTAGGCTAGATATATCGTATTATGGATGTCTACGGACGTGTTTGCTTATCAATATTGCATACTTGATAAATTAAAGTGTTCTAAGGCATTAAGGAAAGAAAAAAATTAGGAAATTAGCTTGCTTTACTTCGATGAAGATAGGTTATGGTTTATTCTATGTGATAGAGAGACTCATAATAATGATTGACAGTCATTAAGTAATTCTGTGAAATTTTCTATGTACGCAATTGGTGTGGTTTAGATGAACCATGTGTTGTTTGTGATTTGTGTGTAACTCCAAACAGCGAAATCCATAAAGTTGAATTTATTTACTGATGTGATGTCGTGAATATAGAAGGCTTGGTGAAAGTGTTAATGAAGTGTAATGTGGTAAAAGAAAATGATGAGTTAACTATCGTGACGCCTCGTGGTACCCGATCCAACAACATAGTTAAATCATCATTTTTTTCATTAATTTCCACCTCATTAACACTATTTTACCAAATTGTCTTTATTCAAGGCAACACTTTAATAGAATAAGTTCAATCTTACGGATTTCATGGTCTTGAGATTACAGACAAATCACAAACACATGATCATCCAAATCACAAAAATTAAGTACATAGAAAATTTCATTGAATTACTCAATGACTATCAATCACTTTTAAGCTTCTCTCTGTCATATAGAATAAATCATAACCTACACTCACTAAAGAACTGGAGTAAAGCAAGCTAATTCTCCAATATTTTTCCTTTCCTCAATGCATCAGAACGTTTCCAATATATCAAGTATACAATATTCAGAAGCAAATGAGTTTGTAGACATCCATATTACTATATATCTAGCCTATACTAAGAACTCACCCAAATCCATAATCAAATTTCTAAATTTTGATATCAACTAATATATCAAGTCTCATTAGATCCTAAATATTCAAGGCTAGGGTTAAGTCTCAATTCATCAAAATAACATAACTCTAGTGGAATTGATATAATAAAATACACCTAATCTTCAATTAGATATCTAACTATATAAAAACTTTTTTTATAATATGATACAAAAATAATTAAAAATTGAAATCACCTAGTTACAGAATCATGGTCTTCCTAACCTAAACTAGTTAAAAAGAATGATATATTACGTAACTCAACCTTAATGATTGAATTATCTAATGAAAATCATTGTCAATCATCACCCAACTGATAGCTGCCAACATATTGTTAAAAGACATTATAGTAACACATTACCGTGCATCAATCAAATTTTCATGTTCACTTCGGCAATTTTATTCTCTCTTACATAATATAATAATACTATTACCCATAAATACAAAACAAATATGTAGAGAGATATTGATTTACCGAATTCCCGATCTTTTCCTCTCCCGTATACCCGCTCGGTAAGTTTCTGTCATCCTACTATTCTCTTTTTCTCTCTTCTCTATGATACATATTTTTTTTAGAATGATAACGTAATTTTCTAAAGATTATTGACTTCCTTAATTATTATACATGACTATTATAAAAGCGGTGAAAGTGACTCACTACTAATTTTAATGCTATCTTTTTTTAACCACAAACCAAATTAATTATTATAATTACCCCATTAATTATATAATTGTAGTTATGAATAATAAAAAAATATAAATATTATTTTATTCAGATTAGAATGTAGAATAAAATTATGCATTAACTAGCATGCCCTTAATGTTGAATAATATAATCCTACTTGTTTCAAAATAAAACAAATGTGCATTAGCAATGTAGATAGTAACTGTTTTAAGACAACAATATTCTTTCATTGTAACTAATTGATTAATGTATAATAATCTCTAAACTATTAATCACCGTCAAACAATCTCTTCATTCATAATTTACCTTATAAACAATCCATGCATTATATTCTCCACAACAAAAATATTATACCTTTGGGGACGTTCAGGTCGTAAATGTGTGAAACTACAGGTTAACGAAGCTAGAAAATTGTCAATTCGGACGGTCAAAATGGATTGAATCATAAAACGAGTCATTGTCCAATCCAACCCAACAATTTTTTCTATTAAAATAGGTTAGATAAAAATATAAGAAAAATGGGTCATAACAAAACTTGCCGAACTCCTACCATTATTTAATTTGATTGTTTATTATTTTAATCAAGAAAAGAGTTTCCTAAACAAAGCAAAGGTCAACTAGTCATATACAACAGCTCTATTAAAAAATATAAGGGATCGTTTGATAGGATGTATAAGAATAATGATGAATAGAGTGTATTAGTAACGTTTAAATTAGTAATGCTAAGACTATTTTTAAGCAATTTATGATTTTGTATATTACCAGAATAATATTTTTTTTAAACTTTAACTATCTCCAACTTCAACTTAATTCTTAGCTTCTGCTCGTGCATGTGTTCATCTAGAGGTATTTGTGAGGCATGGTGTATAATTTTATACATTAGTATTAATTTTTTTTCTTGCTCGTCAAATGGTTTTAATTCTTTACAGAGATCTTTCAATGCCTCAAAAGCTATATTATTTTCCCTAAGAATCAACATGAAGGTGATGCTCTACTTACACATTCAAAAAAAGTTCAATAATTTTCTCTTTACTTCTGGAACCATAGGAACGTGGTTTTCCACTTAGTGAAAAGACCATAACACCAACATCTTCTCTGGCCCAAGTGGCAGGTTTATATGCATTATGGAACAAGGTATTTTGTTCTTTTAAAAAACCTAAAAGTGTTGCTTTCCCAACCATAATCAACATTGTTTCAATCTTGTGCTTACTATTTCTTGTCCTATTTTTATCGCAGAAAAAAATAATTAAAGAAGAAAAAAAGATGATTCTATTGAATTGCTCAAGACTTATTCAACTAACTATCCTATTTACTTTTTTTATTATTTCCTTTTATCATGGAAAACATAACAAAAAGGGATACGCAAAATACTAAAACAAATTTTATAAGAGTCTAAGTAAGAACGCAATGTTAGTTTCTCAAAAAGAATAATGGTCTAACCCATCGATGACCCCCCTAAACTTGGCAGCAATTTTCACTTAGACATCTTAACTAGGCTTTGTTAATTTTTAAACACTTTATGTCAGATTACATTGTGTCATTTTGACACTTTCAGCTGTCATGACAAAGTGAGTGTTATATACTGGATAGTGACGCGTGAGGGACTTATTTAGTCTATTTTATTTTATTTTTTCTCTTCTTCTTTCTCATTTTATACCCACTATCTCTTCCATTATTTTTCAAACTTTAAAGTACTTCAATGGAGGTTAAATCTTAAATCTTTTGTTATAATAATTTCAATTTCAATTTTAATCTCGCACTACAAACACATATAGACCCAAAAAAGAAACAATAAATCGAACCCATATCAACAACACCCCAAATCATGTAAAGTTCTCCCACAATAATCCTAAAATAGAAGCAAAAAAAATAATTTTTACTATATGTTAATCCCATTAATCTTGAGTCCTAATTAAACTACAAATATCACAAAATTAAAGAAAAAAGACTACAATCTTAAAAATATGAGCCATTATTGTTATAGATTTGCACGTTTTAGCCCTAAATCAAATGAAGAAATGGAAGGGAGGGTGCATGAATGGGGATTATGAAAAAAAATCATGAAAAAGAGGAATAAAATGGTGAAGATGATTATGTGGTTATGCGTGTGATAGAAAAGATAATGAAACTGAAGGAATATGATAGAGTAGATTGTTTGGGTGTGGATTTATGACAAAAAAATAAAGCTAAATAATAATAAAAATGGAGCTATACAATGGAGAAGATGAATGGGGAAGATGATTGGGGAAGATGACTGGGGAAGTTGTGGGGGGTTGCATTTTTCTTTAAATTTGGCAAGTATTTTATTTTATTTTTAGGGATAAAAAGACCACATGTCATTTATTCATTGGTAACTTTGTCATGTATTTTAATTCTTATTTTTTCTCTTTAATATAATAGACTTTTAATGAGTTGGCATGATATAATTGGACATCCAATCCACATGGACGCACTTGAAGTTAACATGTGCTATTGAAAAAAGTGTCAAAATGACACAATGTAATCTGACATAAAGTGTTTAAAATGAACAAAGTCTAGTTAAAGTGTCTAAGTGAAAATTGCTGCCAAGTTTAGGGGGCCACCGATGGGTTAGTCCAAGAATAAAATATTGTATTCCACAAGCAAATAAGATTGCAACTCGAAGTGGAGTAGACATTGGTTCTATGCTCTTTTCACCAAGTGGAAAATTATTTTCCTATGGTTCCACAAGTGTAGAAGAAATAATTGATGATTTTTTAAAAAATTAAACTAGAGGATCACAAACACGATTATTCTTAGAGAAAATCAAGTGACTTAGAGGCATTTGAAGATCTTCGTAAAGAATTACAAACACCAAACAAGAAACAATAAAAGTGAATACTAATGCTTTAAGATTATGAATGTTTGTTCAGAAATACTTCCAAATAAACACATAGAGGAGCAGAAGTTGACAATAAAGTTGCGGGTTGAGAAACTTAAAAATGAAAAAAAAAAGTGTTATCATGACCGAGCATCTCAAGTTTGATTTAAAGTTTTCCCCTAAGACAGAAGAGTATGAGAGTACTTGAACTGATAATTATTATTATGTTGGTAATTAGAGTTCTTGAAATTGGAGATATACTTGGAGAAGACTTTACCGGCGATCTAGCTTTCTAAGATAATACATTTTTTTCTTTGTTTTTATGTCATATATTGTTCGTCTTCAATCATCAACTTGTACGAGCTTTAAAAAAACAATATAGAAGGTTATGGAGCACTTATATATTTAAGACATATTTTGGTTTGTTTCCTCTTTAATATTTAATGATATTTTGTGTTGTCCAGATTAGTATATCAATGAAGCCTCTTACTAAACTAGTGAATAATGTGGAAGTGATTTATCAAAGATATCACTCATTAATGTTCCAACTCTAGGGAGATTGGCGCATTACATTTAACACCAAAACTAGCTCTTAGTGAGACAGTGGAATATGTTGTAATATGAGTTTATAAAACATCCATTAACAAGTAGTATTTTTTTATGTTGATTAGAATGTGGAATAAAAAATTTGCATTAGTAATGTAGATAATAACTATTTATACACAAAAATATTCTTTCAAAGTAATTATTTAATGTATAACAATTTCTAAACTATTAATGGCTAAATAATGATCGACTCATTATTAATTTACTTGATACACAATCTGTGCATTACAATCTCCACATAATAATATATCTACTAGAGTGGACGTTGAGGTTGCAAATGTATGAAACTACTGGTTAGCCAACCTGGCAATTTAGACAGAATTTTGCTGGTCAAAATGGATTAAATCAATAAATGAGTCATTGTCCAATCAAAGCCAAAATTTGTTGTATTAATATGGGTAAGATAAAATATGATAAAAATGGGTCATAACACAACCCGTCCAAATCTTATCATTATTTAATTTGTTCATTCAAGAAAAGATTGACACAACAACACAAAAGTCTACTTGTCGTATACAAGAGTTATACAAAAATTTACTTAATAACAAATGAACATCATAACCTTCAATTTTTGGTCTAAAATCTCCTATAAATGATCAGCTTATAATAAGAAAAAATATTGACCAAATTAGAAGATTCGGTGATTGGTAAGGTATACTCCAATTCAAGAACACCAATCACCAAATCCATGATAATTATAAGCTTAAAAGCTCTCCTCTTCTTTCTTTAAGACAACAAATAAATAAAATTCGAGATAGTCGGCCAAAATAGCACCCCCTTATTTCTTCTGTATCATTCTCCACATGAAACATAATGGCCAGTTTCTAGTCCTCCATGTATTTATCATGAGGTGTTTCTGATCCAGGGTATATAATCTTATACATTAGTATTCGTTATTTTCATTAAATGTTTGTAATTCTTTACAAAGATCTTCAGTGCCTCAAAGCCATTTGACTTGCCTTAAGCATAATCATGTTGGCGATCCTCTACTTTCACTTTGAATAATTTATAATTTTTTTATTCTATACTTATGGAAAATAATGTTTTTTTCACAAGTATAAAAGAAATAATTGATAAATTTTTCAAAATAAATCTAGAGAATTGTCAATGTTATTTTTTTGAAGTCAAATCAAATGGCTTTGAGACATTGGAAGATCTCCACAAAGATTTAGAAGCATGGAAGACGAAAGAAAAAAACAAATATTGATGCATAAGGTTATGCAAACCGGCTAATAGATACCCCAGATAAACCGACAGAGGAGGAAAAGCTGGCAATAAAGTTACGGGTAGGGGAAGTTCTAGAAGAAACAAAAATTTCTACTTTGATCGAGAATTTCAAGTTTGATTTAAATTTTGCCCCAGGGCCAGAAAAGAACGAGAGTTCTTGAACTCATAAATATCATGGAGTTGTTGATTGGAGTTCTTGAAATTGGAGTTATGCTTATAGAAGACTTAGCTAGTGATCGGGTCTTTTAATATGATCAATTATTGTCTTTGTTATCATGTCAGTTGTTGGTAATATTCACTCATCCCTTTATACGATTGTTTAGACCAAAAAATAGAAGGTTTTGGAGTTCTTATGATATTACTAAAGTTATTTGTTTGTTTCATATATAATATTTTTGATATTATGAGTTGTCTAACTAGGTAAATCGAATGAACCCTTTTCTAAACAAGTGAACAATGAAATTGATTGATCAAAGAGAACACTCATGCACTCATTAAGGTTTTGTCATTGTTCCAAGTCTTAGGAGATTGGTGCATATACATGTTACACATAAGCTTTCTCTCTATGAGATGGTGGAATCTTTTGTCAGGAAAATATAAAACATCCATTAATAGTTAATATTAGTTTATATTAATTAGAATGTATAATAAGAATATGTGCATTAGCAATGTAGATAGTAATTATATAAAGACAGAAGCATTCTTCCAAAGTAATTAATTAATTAATGTATAACAATCTCTAAACAATAAATCAGTTAAAAAATCTCTAAGCTATTATCACTGAATAACAATCTCTTTATTATTATTCAACCTCATAAGCAATCCATGCATTAAAATAAAATCATGGTATCATATCATATCATATATCATATACATATAAAAAAGAGAACCCTAGGACTGCCTACGTGGCTTCGCCACAAACCAAAATTTCCTTTTAATTTATTTATTTCAAAAACAAAACTTTCATTTTCTTGAAAAGTTGTGTCTTTTATGAAGAATTACGACTTTTATGAAAAAATTGTGACTTTTATAAAAGGTTGTGACATTTCTGAAGGGTTGTAATTTTTCCAAAGAGTAGTAATCTTTTTGATAAGGCACAATAAGCATTTGTTCACACTACATTTTGTTGTCTATAAAAATATAGAGATTTTATGTCACTATTATTTGTAGTTTTTTTCGTATATAGGGTAGTCAATTCAAATATATTTATTAACTTTCTTATGAAGTTTATTTCATTCCTCAAAGTATTCTTTCCTCACATTTCATGAATGTTAAACATTACTATAAGTCATACTTATTCATGTAACTATAGCAATTTTGTTTTGCTATTTTGGTGACTTTTTTTAAAACTTTATTAAAATTTTCAGCAAGGATGAATGAAAATTCATCTTCTGTTTTGTCAATTTCTATATGTTTCCTCATATAAACAAAGAAAAATAATTTTAATATCAATGCAACATAACTACTCTTGCACCTCTCATGACCACAACTCATAACATTGCTGAAATGATTGAATTAATTACATTTGATTCTTTAATAAACAAAACTTTATTTCTGCCACTATTATGTGTAGTTTTTTTCACTATAAGGGAGTCTAATTAAAATACATTAATTAATCTTCTTATCAAGTGTGTCTCATTCCTCAAAATTTTCTTCCTCCTATTTCATTAAGTTAATCTTTAAATGTAAGTCATAGTGATTCACATATCTATTGCAATTCTTTTTTGCTATTTTGGTGACTTTTTTGAACTCTTTAAATTAAATTTGTGAATTTTAAACTTTGATAGAGCCCGATAGACTATCTTTTTGAAAAAATATCTTAAGAAACATGTCTTTTTCTTCTTGATTATTAGGAAAGTAAGGTCGTCTTCATTATTATTTGTGGATATTTTGGAATTCAAGTTCTCACAAAATTATGCTTTGAGATTTTAATATGTTATTAGTCAAAAACTTGTTTAGAATATCATGTTATGAACAGTTCCATTTGGATAACACCTACTGTTTGGTTCATAATATCATTAATTCTTTGTAACTGCATACTATAACCATAACAATAACTATGGTTCAGTTCCAAATAAGTTGGGGTCAGTGATATAAATCTTAAGAAATAGTAATGACTATTGTGATACAATGAGAAAAACATTTTGATACTAATTAACAACTAGGGTCATTTTTAACATATACATGATACGACATACTATAATAAAAAAGAGATTGATGGAGGTTCATAAGAAAGGAGTCGAAGGTCTTCCATTTGAATTTAGTTAATTCTGTTCTTGTATGGACATGATGTTCCTCTTTATCTGGGAGTGTTGTTGTTCTAGGCTTTTTGGTGTCTTCTTTAATGTATGATATTGTTCTTTATAACTTCTTCGAATTTAGAAAATTTCATTACTCATGACAGACTATTTTCATGGTGATTTTCTTAGACTTCTTCCTTATACTTAAAATCTCTTTGTGACTCATAATTTTTGTATAACAAAAACAAAAATTAAAAAAAATATAGTCTTTACAATGTAGCATATGTATTGAAAATATGAATATTATCGAATGATCATATGTAATCTTAATAATAGTTCAATCCAATGCGAAGCACAGGTAATTTACGTAGTATATATATAAAAGAAAATAATAGGCCCATCTACGTGGTGCCACCACAAACAAGATTTCACTTTTAATTTATTTATAGAGAAAAACCATAAAGTCAACACTGAAGTTGTTTCAAATTTTTAAAAAGACACTTGACTTTGTGGATGTGCTATTACCTCACAAAAGTATTAAATACCTTTGTAAATAGACCATTTTGACCCATCCTTTTCAAATGTTTTGTGAACACGCAACTGACGCGCGTGAGTGTAACAATTTGCTTCCCAAAACCAATTAAAAGATGCCACATTTCAGTTAATTTCTCTATTAATTAATTAAATTATAAAATTCACCTTCTTCCCCAGAAATTTGAATTTATTTTCATGCCTGCTATCAAATTCATCCGCAAAAGTCGAACATAAAAGGATATAGTAACCCTGACATATCTTTATTTTTCTAATGGTGGATGGGTCTATCGGCTTCAACCGCCGCCGGAGTTGAAAAACGTATAAATTCATCTCTTCGCTGGGAATCATTAATGAAGGAAATAGACGATGTAGTCAATGTCGAAGAATTGATTATTCTTCTCATATTCCAGATGAGTGTTTAGCTTCCATTTGCTTAGCTCGGTTGACCGGAAAAGTTCTTCTTCCATCTATCTGTCGTTGGCTTTGTCTCGAATGGCAGAGCCGTCAACATCTCTCGCTTATAATGCACAATCAGAACTTGCTGTTGTTATTCCTTTGATTTTTTAATGAAACTTGCTTTGAAATGTTATTAGATCTAGTATTATGATTTCTTCAACAAGATTACTCTTAATAATATTTAAATTTAATTAAAATGGGTCAAAGGGGGTGAACATCACGCACCCCTTCATAGATGCTGGTATGGGTAAAAATGGTCTATTTATAAATGTATTTAATACTTTTGTGGGGTAATAGGACGTTCACAAAGTTAAGGTGTCTTTTTAAAAAATCGAAACAACTTCAATGGTGACTTTATGTCTTTTCTCTTATTTATATCCAAAAATATTCTTCTCCTTTCATGAAAATTTGTGACATTTTACAAAAAATTGCGACTTTTATGAAAAATTGTGACTTTTATGAAAAGTTGTGACTTTTATGAAAAGTTGTGACTTTAATGAAGAGTTGCAACCTTTACGAAAAGTTGTCACTTTTATAAAAGGTTGTGACCTTTCTGAAGGGTTACAACTTTTCCATAGTTGTAATCTTTCTTATATGGCACAATAAATCTCTATCCAAACTACCATTTATTGTCTATAAATAGAGGGATTTTCTCTTATTTTAAAACAACGAAAATTCTGAACCTCTTCATCTTCTTCTTCACAATTGAGTATTTATGTACTTTACTCATGTTAAGTGGCTCACTGACACCATTGCTTATGTTAATGGTCCTGGTTTGTGTTTTTACCATCATTAATTTATGCTTATGTAATTAACGATAAATGATAAGATGTAATAAGTTTCATTATACTTTACATTATTAATTAATCTTTCATGTAAGAAAATATAGTGTTCTAATTTTAGTGACTGATTTATTTTAAGTATTATTTTATATATATTCCATGATATTAAGTTTCCGCGCAAAGCGCATGTAATTTTACTAGTCTCCAGATATAAAATTATCTCTACCATAATGGACATTGATAATTGTTAATTTGGACTAAATTTGTCTGGTCACAATAGTTTGAATCAATTAATGTTATACCTCGGAAATCCAATGGCCTATGCTAGAGACTCACCTAATGAATAATGATTTAAAGTGGTGTTTCCAGAAATAGACTAATTTAATAATCTTGATTTAGAAGTATTAGATCCTAAACGTCAAGGAACAACCATGACGTTCGGAAGCTAGTAAAATACAACTAGTAGATATCCTTAGGTTTTGTGAAGGCTTGGGAGTGTCGTATGGAGGGTAAAAATTGTAAAAATACTTTAAAAAGGTAAAACAATGTTTTTAGGATCGAAAAGTCTAGTTGCAAACCCCCAAGGATCACCCTAGGGGTCCTTGAGGAGGAACTAACCATTGGCCAACAAGCTACCCCAAGGCAGCATGCATTTGTACATGAAAGGAGCATATGCGCATCGCAGACTAGCTCCCCCAAGGGACAAATGATTGGTTGAAGACGTGGAAATTATCCCAGACTCTTCTGTGTCAAAAATTATATCCAGCAAACTTGAGGGAACAACTCCGCGACGCGGACTTGTTCCCCGATGAAAAATCTTAAAATTAAGGTTGAGTTTGACTTCACAAAAAGTTCCAACTAAGTGGGGGGTGTTTTGGGTATTTTAGGGTATGGGTATATATTGATTTTAAGTCAGTTTTGCGTCACTTTTACCTCACCTCTCTCTAAATTGTTTCTCTACCCAACCTCCATTGAAGAACATTGAAGCTTCAAGAAGAAGACCAATTCTCCGAAGTTTCCTACTCAAATTCGTGGCTAAAGTTTTCATTAAGGTATGAATTCTTTCACTCTTGGGATTCCTTTCCCCATGAGGTCCATTCAAAGATGATTTCAAATCCCCCAAAAATCATGGGTTTTTCTCTACACATGGGTCTTCTTTTAAAACCTAAATTGTTGATCAATTATGATGAATCATGATTAATTACTTATGTTTTTTTAAGTGTATAATGATGAGTAATTGTTCTTGTTCACTTGAAATTTCATAGGACTTATTCCCCAATTTCATAAATCTTGGATCGTTTTTACTTAATTGGCTGAAGATGATGAATATATCAATTGCTATAATAGTGTTGATTGTATTATTACTTCATGGACTGCCTCATATCATGTATTATTTAGGTTTTGATCTAATTCTTAAGGAACCCATGAATGTCCCTCTTCTCCTAACCCTAACTCTTGAATTATGTTGAATTATGATTAGAGGTGATGTAATTGAGTATGATCTTTCTTAATTGACTATTATATGATGATGATAATCGATTCAATGGGTAAATATAATTGACTTGGGATTAAGTCTTGAATGGATTTCTTGGAGGCCATTGGTAAAGACCTTCAAGGTCATGAACTTGTTATTGTAGTATTGTATTCTAATCTTTTTAATGTTGGTTAATTGAAGTATGAATAATGAAGTTATGAATGTATAATCATGCTAGGAATATGATGGTTGTGAGATGATTATAGGTGTACTATTATGAGGGGTTGAAGGTAATTCTTATGTGCATCTTATGGTTATGTTATGACGTAATGTTTCTCATATAATGTTGGGTTTGTGATGAAAGGACTTTTTCATCCTATAACATATGAGCTACGAACATGTTATATTAGAGATTAAACTCCTAAGACTTATGCTATGAATTAATGTTAAGAAAGACTTAAAGATACTTCAAAAAGGGAATTTAGCTCTGCACCGAGTGAACTTGAATTTGAGAGGTGTTCCTTCAAAAAGTAAGGGAGGTTCACACTATGTTCTCTCATGAGGTGGAAACTAAAATGCTAATTAGCATAAAGAGGGTTTCTAGTAACAACCTCCTAGTTCCTTAACTATGTGCCCCCGTACGAAACCTAGCTAGTGGATCCACCTAGATGCTATTATGATTTATATGCCCTACCTTGGCAAGTCAGACACCATAGTTTTGGTGTGAGGGGTTGACATCGGATTCCATGTTAGCTCACATGGTCTATGTCGGTTATGGCTAAGTTTCCCGAAAGTAAAATGAATGATTGAAAGTAAGAAGATGAACACTAACTAGGACTACTTAAGAGGTGTTACTTAGTGTGTGTAAGGGTATGGGACTTTACCTATACATTGCACAAGTGGACCTTGAGGGGAATTCTAGGGGGGGTCTTTATGTACATATGTTATGAATGAAATCTATGATGTTGTTTTTACTTGATATACATGATGTTGGTCTAAATTGTTACGCATGATGTTGAGTACACTTGTCATGATGATGTATGAGGTAAAAGGCAATGATTATGGTCTCTTTTCTAGTTTAATTGGTTTATGTGGGGCAATGGGATTTCACATACACATTGCACTAGTGGACTTGGATTGGGGTTATAAGTAAGTTCTTGTGATGTATTGATGAAATTGATTCTAAATATGAAATGCTGACTATGGATTTATTACAATGTTACTCTTGAACATGATTATGAATATGTCTTATGGTTGTTGTGATATGGACTTGTATATGTTCTTGGAATGTGCATAATGGCTTTTAAAGTGAACTTAGCATGTTTATACCAAAATTTCCCTTTGTGCATGTCTTCAAATGTTTTACTTGCATATGTATCCATACTTAGTTCATGTGGTTTGTACTAACCCATATATCTTCTATTTTCTACACAAAGTGTAGGTTCGGGCCAATGAAGAGATTCCACTTATACTCCTTTCTTGAAGAACTTGGATTGATGTCCCCAAGTTGGTGAGTCCTCATGTCCGAGAATGGAAATGCTAATTCTAGTTTCATTTTCCTTATTCGAAGACTTTATTGTAATTCCTATAATAAGTCTAACTTTTCATACTCTGATGTTATAGATGGCTATATGAGACAATATTAGATTCTATTTTGATATGTGAAGTGAAGTTGAACTTCAAATTAAAAGTTTTAACTTTTCCGCTTTTTATTCTATCTATGATGCGATTATGTATGTTAAGGGCTTGTCGAAGGCCTCTTCGATGACGAAGACGCCGGTTACGACTAGGGGTGCTCTCCTTTCGTGACAATTAAATGGGTTAGTGTCCAATCCATCCAAAATATTTATTGAATTGTGATGGGTTGGATAAAAATATGATAACTAATGGGTCATAACACAACCTGCCCAACTGTTACCTACTTCGATCATTGGTTAGGGATCCTCCAATTTCAAGACCACCAACTACCAAATAAATGTTAATTATAAGTTAAAGAGCTCTCCTCTTCCGGGTCAAAGGCAACAATTAAATAAAATTTGAGATGCTCGACCAAAATAGCACCTCCTTATTTCTTCTTTATCATTATCCACCTGCAACTTAATGGCCAGCTTCGACTCCTCCATGTATTTATCATTAGGTGTTTCTGATCCAGGGTGTATAATCTTATACATAAGTATTCGTTTTTCACATTAAATGTTTGTAATTCTTTACAAAGACCTTCAGTGCCTCAAAGCCATTTGATTTTCCGTAAGCATAATCATATTGGAGATCCTCTAGTTTCACTTTGAAAAATTTATCAATTATCTTTCTATACTTGTCGAAAACCATGTGTTTTCCACAAGTATAGATGAAATAATTGATAAAATTTTCAGAATGAAACTAGAGAATTTTAAACGTGATTATGTTGAAGGCAAATAAAATGTCTTTGAGGCATTGAAAGATCATAAAGATTTCGAAGCATGGAACGAGAAAGAAAAGAAACGAATACTAATTTATAAGGTTATGCACCCCGTCTCAAAAATACATCCACATAAACTCATGGAGGAGCAAAAGCTGGCAATAATGTTGCGGGAAGGGGAAGTTCAAGAAGAAACAAAAAGTGCTACTTTGATCGAGCATGTCAAGTTTGATTTAAATTTTGCCCCTGATCCTGAAAAGAAAGAGAGTTCTTGAACTCATTATTATAATTGAGTTAGTAACTGGAGTTCTTAAAATTTGAGCTATACTTGGAGAAGACTTAGCTAGTGATCAACTCTTTTAATATGATCAATTCTTATCCTTGTTATTAAGTCATTTGTCATTAATCTTGAGTCATCGATTTATACGATTGTTTAGATCATAAAATAGAAGGTTTAAGAGTTCTTATATAATTAAGTATGTTTTTTTTTGTCTCATCTTTAATATTTATGATATTATGAGTTGTCAAAATTAGTTAATCAATTGTAACCTTTTTTTTCTAAACAGTGAAAAATGAAATTAATGGATCAAAGAGAACATTCATGCACTCATTAAGGTTCTGTAATGGTTCCAACTCTAGGGAGATTGGTGCATACATGTTACACCTGAGCTAGATCTCTATGAGATGGTGAAATCTTTTGAAATGAGAATATACGACGCATCCATTACCGGTTAGTATTATTTTATGTTGATTAGAATGTGAGCTAAAAATATGTGCATTACTTTAAATCTCATATAGAGAGATCTATAGCTACAAGATAAGGAGAATTTGTCTAGTATTAGGTATTTTTCGATCTTAAAATCTGTTAAGCTGTGAATTAGGTTTGACATCAAATATCCTCCTACTAGAGTCTCAATCACCTTACCATGCTTAATTTACCCGACAAGTATAAACACAGTGGGAACTGAACAATCATATAATATTCAACATCATTCTCAGGTGGATATTACATGTTATTTTCAATTCTTCTGCAAGAATTTTTCCCTAATCTCTCTTGGTATTAATTATGATGTCGATGCTAGCATGAAAATAATTAATTTTGCAGAGGTTTCTTGTTTTTTTTCCTTCTAGAATCACTTTAACAAATAAAAATGTAGGAAATATGTTTTTCTTCTTAATCTTATTTTATCAATTAAAATAGAATAACTTTGTGTATACTTTCAACAAATAATATATCTCATATATATAGATCATATTGTATTCATCATTAATTTATATTTATATAACAATATAAATAATTATAATAAAATAAGAAATATTTCATTTTAAGGGAGGGAAATACTCTTGCGGATTATTTCACTAACCTAGCTTTTAATTTTGGAGGTACTTTTGAATGTAAACAATTTCATGATATACCAGTTGCATCTAGAAGAATCATCAATACAGATAAACATAGCATCCCTCATCTTAGGATAAGAAAATCTTGTTAAGCCTGTTTTAGCTCACTATATACCTCTTTTAGTGGTTGTTAATAAATTCATCTAGTAGTTGGTTATATACTCTTCACCTTGTGTGAATTAGATTCTATTGGTTATTTATCATGCACTTGATGAGAGCTTTGAGGTGTCTATTATGATTTAAAAAAAACACAGCACGAGTGAATTTGTATTTTCTTTTTCTGCTAGATAGCTTATTGACGATTTCACTTATGAGTTTAGCTGGACATTTCGACTCCCAATTGTGCAGATCACATACGAGTATGGTGTTGGTACTATACAGTTTTATTCTCAGATTTATTCTCATACATTAGTATCTTTTCTCATAGATCAAAATCTAGATGGTGGTATCAATCCTATGTCGGATTCAATCCATTAGATATAAATTGAAGGGGAGGGATTACTAATATTAGCTAGGTTTATGGATCCCGTTTTTTCTGTTTGTAGAAAGCAGGAATTGATAATTACTATATAAGAAGTCTGTAAAGAAGTTTGTCAGATTTACTTACCTCTAAGAATAAACTTGGGATGTGGATAATCTCATTGGCTCGTCAAGGAGAGGCGGTTGTTAGACAGAGCTGTAGTGGAAGTTGTTTATGTTTGAGCTTACCATAATAGATATGCTTGCCTAAACTTGTCTTCAACATATTCTCGAACGACAACGCAAAGACGATGAAGAGGCTTAGATCGCCCACTGCAACAAGCATCAAACCTATGATTTTTGTCTAGACTTGATTTCTTCTTAGTTTCTTTACGAAGTTTAGTTTTTTTTTTTGCTTTAGTGATTTGTTGGACTGTATCTCAGTTGGGCCTGTTCATTTTGTTTGCTCCTTTTATGTTAATAAAAAAATGGGCTCTTGCCAACCTTTAAACCAAAAAAAAAGTTAATGCCCCTTAAAGTATGCCTGGTGTTTTAATAATGGTAGAATTTAAAATGAGTTTTAAAAAAGAAATATTCATTCACAAGAAAAGAAAGACCCTCGATTTTTTCTTGAAATGGTATTAGTTCCATTTATATAGTAGTGTATTTTTCCTCCTACACCATGCCATTATTTATTCCCCTTTCAAATGAGATAGAAGATTGATAAAGTGAGAGAATTTCAATGGCAAAATAGCAGGGAAAAAAGACCTTCAGTTTAGTGAAATCGAGCAAAATCATTGAAAGGAAGTAAAAGGAAAGTCTACTCGGGCTTAATAGGGAGATCTCATTGTAGCTCAAGAAAGAATTATGATGAACGGCACAATGAGAGTAGTTCTTACTTCAAACTTTGTCCTTTTAACAAAAAATGCGGTTGTGATGTTAGAAAGCTATTATTTTGGCAAGACAACTGGCTCAATCATTCCCCTTCACGAGACCGACTCTATAACGATCCATTAGGTCATTTTTAGTACTAGCGCTTCTTATTTCATAAATGACTTCCTATATATTCTAAATGTGTATTTTGGACTATTCATAAGTAAAATTTTGTAATTTATGGGGTAATTATAATAATTAATTTAGTTGGTGGTTAAATAAAATAACGTTGAAATTAGTAGTAGACCACTTTCACCACTTTTATAATTAATCATGTATAATAATTAGGGTAGTAAATAATTTGTAAAAAAAAAGAGAAAAGGAGAAACTTAGTGATCGGGAGAGAAAAAGATTGAGAATTCAGTAAATCAATACTCCCCTAAATCTTTGTTTTATGTATATGGGTTGGATAATATAAATATATTAGATAGGAGAGACTGGAATTGCTGATGTGAATTTGAATTGATACACTACAATGTGTTACTACTTTGGCTTTTACCAATATGTTGACGGCTATCAGTTTGATGATATTTGCCATTACACAATTCAATAATTAGGATTGAGTTATGCAGTATATCATTCATTGTAAATAGTTTAGGTTTGACAGACCGTGTTTCTGTAACTCTAGGTGATTTCAATATTATTATTGTGTTATCATATTATAATTAAGTTTTGATGCATTAAGATAGATAACAAAATATTAACTGTATTGTAATACATGGATTCCAATAGAGTTATGTTATTGGGGTGAATTGAAACTTAAGCCTAGGCTTGAATATTTAGGAACGAACGAGAGATTTGATGTATTAGTTGGTATCAAAATTTAGGGATTTATTAAAGATATGGATCAGTTCAGGCTAGATATCTAGTCATATGGCCGTCTTCGGACTCGTTTGCTTATGAATAATGTAAACTTGATAGATTAGAGACGTTCTTAGGCATTAAGGAAAGAAAAATTTGGGAATTAGCTTGCTTTACTTCGATGAAGGTAGTTATGATTTATTCTATGTGATAGAGAGACTCTTAATAGTGCTTGATAGTTATTGGGTAATTATGTGAAATTTTCTATGTGCGTAATTGTTGTGGGTTAGATGATTCATGTGTTGTTTGTGATGGTTATGTAATCCCAAAACCGCAAATCCATAGTCTTGAACTTATTTTATTGAGGTGATACCTTGAATAAGGAAGGCTTGGTGAAAGTATTAATGAAATGATAAGTGGTGAGAATAATGATGAGTTACCTATCGTAATGCCTCGTGACACCCGATTCAACAACATAGTTAAATCATCATATTTTCATCACATTCCACTTCATTATGTAACGACCCAAACCGTCGTTATTGGAGAAGGGCTAAAATACGCAAAAACCCTAGACTTGTCGCGCTACAGTGGCATAGATGCCGCTGGCGTGGCGGCGCTGAAGCAGGGTAAGTTGCTATTGCAGTGGGATCGGCGAGGCAGAATCCTTAATAACGAGAAATCTTTGCTTTTCAATCTTTTTAAAAATAACACATAGGTCGTAAGTTACCCTAGAAACCTCAGAAAAGTTATCCCAATCTTGGGACAGAAGGACAAGGAGCTTTCTAGCATGAGGATGGTCAAATCTTTCTAATTCTTGGCCAAATTCACCGTAGCAAATCCGAAAAAGCTGGAAAAGAAGTAAAAACTCCATATAATTGTTTGGCACCCAGGTAGGTTAGGTTTTTATGCATTAAGTAGTTGTAAATATGTGCTTACCATGTAGTATAGTAAATTAATAGTAGAAGATATGCGTAGACCTTCATGAACCGAGTAATTCCGTGGAAAATTTCTATAATGCAACGTATTTGGGTTGGTGGTTGATGTACAGAATTGGTTACTGGTCGAGTTTCTTTAGTAGTTTCCTTGAGTAGAATTCATTCATTAAACAAGGGTATAGAAGGGAATAAATTCCAGTCTATGTTAGGTTTGACATATCAAAGTAACAAGTTGATGAATGTTTAATTTAGGTTTAAAACCCTAATGACAAATCCTAAGGAAGAGCTAGGGCTAAACTTATTCTCTTGTGTGATAAGAATTGAGGGAATGTCTTAGGTGATAATTGTGATTCTATGATGTGTGCGATATATGCTCGTTCGTGCTTCATTATGATACGTGTATATGTATTCATGTTACGATGAAAGGAGATGTATGAATTGTTAATACTATGAAATCATGATTTAAATGTATGATCTTGATGTGTGTTGTGATTGTGATTATGGTGTGTGATTGGGGATGAAATTGCCACGTTCTGACAAGCTAACTATTGGATCAAGTTGCCACGTTCCGACATAACTAATTGATCGGGTTGCCACGTTCTGGCACAACTTGTGATCGGATTGCCACGTTTTGGTAAGATAACCGTTTGAGTTTGGGTTCCGTGATAAAACTAACTACTTGTTACAAGAGTATAAGTTCAAGTATGTTGTATTTCCGTATTTTTATATGCATATACTTGTGATGATTACGTTCATATTTTTAGGGATTTCTCGAATGACAACGCAAAGACGATGAAGAGGCTTAGATCGCCCACTGCAACAAGCATCAAGCCTATGATTTTTGTCTAGACTTGATTTCTTCTTCGTTTCTTTACGAAGTTTAGTTTTTTTTTTTGCTTTAGTGATTTGTTGGACTGTATCTCAGTTGGGCCTGTTCATTTGTTGGATCCTTTTATGTTAATGAAAAAATGGGCTCTTGCCAACCTTTAAACCAAAATAAAAGTTAATGCCCCTTAAAGTATGCCTGGTGTTTTAATAATGGTAGAATTTAAAATGAGTTTTAAAAAAGAAATATTTATTCACAAGAAAAGAAAGACCCTCGATTTTTTCTTGAAATGGTATTAGTTCCATTTATATAGCAGTGTATTTTCCCTCCTACACCATGCCATTATTTATGCCCCTTTCAAATGGGATAGAAGATTGATAAAGTGAGATAATTTCAATGGCAAAATAGCAGGGAAAAAAGACCTTCAGTTTAGTGAAATCGAGCAAAATCATTGAAAGGAAGTAAAAGGAAAGTCTACTCGGGCTTAATAGGGAGATCTCATTGTAGCTCAAGAAAGAATTATGATGAACGGCACAATGAGAGTAGTTCTTACTTCAAACTTTGTCCTTCTAACAAAAAATGCGGTTGTGATGTTAGAAATCTATTATTTTGGCAAGACAACTGGCTCAATCATTCCCCTTCACGAGACCGACTCTATAACAATCCATTAGGTCATTTTTAGTACTAGAGCTTCTTAATTCATAAATGACTTCCGATATATTCTAAATGTGTATTTTGGACTATTCATAAGTAAAATTTTGTAATTTATGGGGTAATTATAATAATTAATTTAGTTGGTGGTTAAATAAAATAACGTTGAAATTAGTAGTAGACCACTTTCACCACTTTTATAATTAATCATGTATAATAATTAGGGTAGTAAATAATTTGTAAAAAAAAAAGAGAAAAGGAGAAACTTAGCGATCGGGAGAGAAAAATATCGAGAATTCAGTAAATCAATACTCCCCTAAATCTTTGTTTTATGTATATGGGTTGGATAATATAAATATATTAGATAGGAGAGACTGGAATTGCTGATGTGAATTTGAATTGATGCACTACAATGTGTTACTACTTTGGCTTTTACCAATATGTTGACGGCTATCAGTTTGATGATATTTGCCATTACACAATTCAATAATTAAGATTGAGTTATGCAGTATATCATTCATTGTAAATAGTTTAGGTTTGACAGACCGTGTTTCTGTAACTAGGTGATTTCAATATTATTATTTTGTTATCATATTATAATTAAGTTTTGATGCATTAAGATAGATAACAAAATATTAACTGTATTGTAATACATAAATTCCATTAGAGTTATGTTATTGGGGTGAATTGAAACTTAAGCCTACGCTTGAATATTTAGGAACGAACGAGAGATTTGATGTATTAGTTGGTATCAAAATTTAGGGATTTATTAAAGATATGGATCAGTTCAGGCTAGATATCTAGTCATATGGACGTCTTCGGACTCGTTTGCTTATGAATAATGTATACTTGATAGATTAGAGACGTTCTTAGGCATTAAGGAAAGAAAAATTTGGGAATTAGCTTGCTTTACTTCGATGAAGGTAGTTATGATTTATTCTATGTGATAGAGAGACTCTCAATAGTGCTTGATAGTTATTGGGTAATTATGTGAAATTTTCTATGTGCGTAATTGTTGTGGGTTAGATGATTCATGTGTTGTTTGTGATGGGTATGTAATCCCAAAACCGCAAATCCATAGTCTTGAAATTATTTTATTGAGGTGATGCCTTGAATAAGGAAGGCTTGGTGAAAGTATTAATGAAATGATAAGTGGTGATAATAATGATGAGTTACCTATCGTAATGCCTCGTGACACCCGATTCAACAACATAGTTAAATCATCATATTTTCATCACATTCCACTTCATTATGTAATGACCCAAACCGTCGTTATTGGAGAAGGGCTAAAATACACAAAAAACCTAGACTTATCGCGCTACAGCGGCATAGATGCCGCTGGCGTGGCGGCGCTAAAGCAGGGTAAGTTGCTATTACAGTGGGATCGGCGAGGCAGAATCCTTAATAACGAAAAATCTTTCTTTTCAATCTTTCTAAAAATAACACATAAGTCGTAAGTTACCCTAGAAACCTCAGAAAAGTTATCCCAATCTTGGGACAGAAGGACAAGGAGCTTTCTAGCATGAGGATGGTCAAATCTTTCTAATTCTTGGCCAAATTCACCGTAGCAAATCCGAAAAAGCTGGAAAAGAAGTAAAAACTCCATATAATTGTTTGGCACCCAGGTAGGTTAGGTTTTTATGCATTAAGTAGTTGTAAATATGTGCTTACCATGTAATATAGGAAATTAATAGTAGAAGATATGCGTAGACCTTCATGAACCGAGTAATTCCGTGGAAAATTTCTATAATGCAACGTATTTGGGTTGGTGGTTGATGTACATAATTGGTGACTGGTCGAGTTTCCTTAGTAGTTTCCTTGAGTAGAATTCATTCATTAAACAAGGGTATAGAAGGGAATAAATTCCTGTCTATGTTAGTTTTGACATATCAAAGTAACAAGTTGATGAATGTTTAGTAATTTAGGTTTAAAACCCTAATGACAAATCCTAAGAAAGAGCTAGGGCTAAACTTATTCTCTTGTGTGATAAGAATTGAGGGAATGTCTTAGGTGATAATTGTGATTCTATGATGTGTGCGATATATGCTCGTTCGTGCTTCATTATGATACGTGTATATGTATTCATGTTACGATGAAAGGAGATGTATGAATTGTTAATACTATGAAATCATGATTTAAATGTATGATCTTTATGTGTGTTGTGATTGTGATTATGGTGTGTGATTGGGGATCAAATTGCCACGTTCCGACAAGCTAACTATTGGATCAAGTTGCCACGTTCCGACATAACTAATTGATTGGGTTGCCACGTTCTGGCACAACTTGTGATCGGATTGCCACGTTTTGGTAAGATAACAGTTTGAGTTTGGGTTCCGTGATAAAACTAACTACTTGTTACAAGAGTATAAGTTCAAGTTTGTTGTATTTCCGTGTTGTGATATGCATATACTTATAATGATTACGTTCATCTTTTTAGGGATTTGGTGTAGGTGGAATTATGTGCTTGTATGTCAATAGGGGCTGATGTGTAGATATTTTATGAGGTATACTTGTCGAGAAAGTGTGAATTGTTGAGGTGTTGTTTGGGTAAGTACCTAAGCACGATGGAATAGATCTAGATGTTTGGGTAAGGAGTAACTATATGTCTTAGGGTAGATAAAGTGACAATTATTTAATAGTATGACATGATCGATTAGTAGGAAGGGATGTTAGCGGTGTATGGGATTATCCAATGGGGTTAGAATGTTTATGCTATGATTTAATAGAACCAGAAGTGTTAGTGGTTGAGAAAGAAAATGGTTAGTTGTCAGAGCATTGGGTAAATTGAAGGTGTTCTAAAAAGGGGTAATGGTGGAGAAACGAGTGGTCCATGTATGATCCTATTATACTTTTCTTATATTATGAGGTGGGCATCAGATTGACCAATGATGCCTACAAGTATCTGTGGTTGTACTGATACTACTCTTGCTCTGTCATTTTGGACATAGTCTTCATGCAAGATAGGTGATATTTCATTAGATGAACACGAAGAGTCCTCCAAAAGCTTCAATCCCTCCTTATGCTTGGTGGAAGTTGTGTCCATTGGTCATTAGTTCCTTTGTTACTTTTAGTAGCTCTTGTACCTGTTTGACTAGGTCCTTGGGGTTGTTAAATTATTTTACAAGTTTTCAAAGAGTGTTCTTTAAAAGGTGTTTTTCATTAAATCTCCTTGACTTTGTTATTCCGTCTTCTTAAATTATCGTTTGATTTCTCTATTAGGATATCAGAGTTCTCCTAAATATGTGATAGAGTGGGTGCCCACACAGCCCAATGGGTTGGGTTCTGACAAATTGGTATCATAGCCTAGGTTACCGATCTCCTTGTACAATAGCAAAATGTGAACTAGACTTTTGTGGATTGGTGTGTTGACGTCCACATGTAATCAACAAGAGGCTAGGAAGCATTCGAGGAAGCCGTTCCACTCCTTTACTCCTTTCCTGCAAAGCGTCGCTTGTGGTATGAGTTGAGTCCTATTGGTATCTCTCGATTCCAATGGGTATCTTGATAATGTGGACTGACGTCGTTCATACGACCAAAGAACAACAACAACTCAATTGGAACTGGAAGGTTCCAATTTGTATCTAGACCCAAGGGTAAAAAAGGCATGGATAGCCAATAATAATCATCTATTAGACGAACTAACTAATACATTTAAACTTCATGTGCGTCGTAATTGGAAAACTGTGATCGTATGTTACTTGCTGCCTGAAATAGTTGGAATTATATGCCTTGTTGTACAAATTCAACTATACTTGTGCATTGCTAGTTGAACGAATTATTTGTGTATGTGGAAGTATTCCTGGATGGCCTAAATTACTAGCTAAATTGTTAAAAAATTGTGCGAGTTTTAATGTCTAGGTGTATCCTGGTGATGTGTAGACTGTGGTGTCAAGTTATTTTTTGCAACTTTGAAATCTAAGCCTCACGTGTCCTAGTTCAGTAAATTTAGAAGCTGATAGGATGGTGAAAATTGAGATCCAAAAAAAAATGGAAGGTGAAAAAGTACACAAAAAAGTTTTTGACAAGTTCTGGTCCCATCTGAGCTGCTGCAGCGGGAATTTTCCCGTTAGAGCGGGACAAAGGGAGGCAGAATCCTCACCAATTTTTCCCTTAACTCCCCACTTTCAAAATATCAACTCCGAAGGGATCCGAAGAAATCTCTGCAACTCCAAAACGAGTGTTCAACAACAAAGGTGCGACCTCAGACAGCCAAAAACAAGCATCCATGTTCAACAAAAATTAGATACTATCGAAAGGGTAATGACAAAAACAAGTTCGTTCTAAAAATCCATAAGCAAGAATAAAAAAGGAAAGCAATTCAGGAACAATCAGACTTGGTAGTGTCGATGTCTGAATTAAGGTTCTTCAGAGTTATCACACAATTCACAGCCTCATTCAGCATGTGGAAATCCCTGAAATCCGGTGTCTCGAGCATAGAAAGAGCCTTGTCAGGAGCTACGCAAGTCAATATGGCCTTAACCGTCTTACAAATTCTCAGCATAAGACGATCTCTGACCACACTCTTCCTTCTCTCATTGCGTAGCTGGCGGCGAAAAATATCGACCTCCAGGGCAGTGCTGGGTGGGACCGGTGTGAAATTAGTGTAAGCGCTCCCTATCCTCTCTCGGACAGTCACCAAGTTCTCCTCAACTCGTGCACCTAAGAATGGGTCCTCGCCATGCGAAACTACGTCCTCCCTACTGCGGCTATCCTTGCTCGTCCTCCTCCTCTTGCCCTTATAAGTAGAAGTGTCCAAAACAAAAAAGGGTGAATAGGCCGATCCATGGGTAATACCTCGTCAGCGTCGAACAATGGCACTCACACCCGCTTGCATAGGCAGTGATCACACTGGGAAGGACGAATTCCTTTTTGTTGCCCTGGTAGAACATCTTCCACTTAGAGATAATTTGCCCCGACACATTAAGTTGATTGCCCTGTATAGCACACGCCACCACCAGAACCCAAGAAAAGGTAATGGTTGTAGCTTTCCTGACGGGCAAATCTTCCTAGATAGCATATTCAGCCACCTCATAGCTTCCGGCAAAAAGTAAGAAGTAGTGATTCCCTATGTCGTAGCCTAAGCTCCATTATAGTGTCACGCCGCCACTCCAGATAAATATCCCTATGTTTGTCTCGTACTCCAAGTTTGAGACATTTAGAACCTCCAGTACCTCTTTAATATTAATGGCGTTCAGGGTAATATCGACTCCCTGAATGCAAATGACTGGGTAAGGGTCCTCCCAGCATACGGTGGGAAGGATGGCATAGAACTCTCTAACCCAAGTATAGCGAGCATCTGGGGGAGCCTTAGTCAGCGGGAGCCACCCAAATGAGTGTAAAAGGCAGGAGCCTTCTCCTTTACCTTCCATTAAACAAGCGCCATCTCACAGCATAACTCTATGGTACAGTAATCATGATGACTCTCTCGACTAGCGACATCTCTAAACTGGACGAAGGGTATGTTCTCGTCCTTTTGACCGGCCATTTGAGATAGCCTTCAAGAAGTAAGATATGTTAGTACAGTATAGACCAGGTAAGAAAGAATAGACAAAAAAGAGAGATTTTAGGGGAAGGGGAGACACGCTAGTGGTCTGGGTCATCCCGCCACAGCGGCCAGAATCCCGTTGCAGCGGGATGTAGGCCGCTGCAGTGTCCTTCATCTAGGACAAACACCAGAAGGGAAAATGACACCTTCCTTCCAAAAATCCCTGGTTTTGTTAGTTTTTTCAGCATATTAGAGTATGTTAACTACCCTAGAACACAAATTAGAATGTATTTCCACTGAATAACCTCTAAATCGTGTCAAAAATTTGAGTTCATGGCAAGATGATTTTTCAACTTCACTCATCCGTTTTAGTATTAATTACACCATGTTTTTATGGAATCCTTATGCCTAAGAAATAGTACAAACATTTGGGACGTAAGGAAAGTAATCATGCTACGTTTTCCTAACCCTTTTAACGACTTAATTCAAATTTCAATATAGCTACCCAATAACAGTTCTGATTCGATTAGTTAATTATGCATGCAATCATTCTAATAAACACGATCAAGTAATGAGAGTGAAAAATGAGAAATTACCTGAGAGTTGATTTTTGGGGGAGAGTGACTTGGGATAATTTGGGAGTTTTTGGGAGAGAGTAAGGGAAAATTGGAAATTTGCCCCTTTCTCCTTCTTACTGTTGGCCGATCTCCTGCTTAGCGGCGCCGCTACTGCAGCATAGCTTCCGCTCAAACATGTAGGCATTGGGGAAAACTTCAAGTTTCACGTGTTTCTTGTTAAACTACCCCTAGAGTGGAAACATAGTACTATTTTCGTTTAGCGCATTTGACCCCTCCATTCTAGAATATGTCTACCCTTTCATGGTTTTGAATTGATAGAGGTCGCGATATTTCATCGTTTCATGTAAGAGTCTTTTCGCTAGAAGGGAGCGTTCTAAAGTGAGAGCGTATAACAACCAGGCCCTAGTCGTTCGGGGATGAACGAGTTGTAAATGGTTTCTATTGTAACAACCCAAATCGTCGTTATTGGAGAAGGAAAACAATCCACAAAAAATATGGACCCTGTCCCGCTACAGTGGGATAAAGGCAGTTGGCGTGGTGGCACTGCAGCGGTGTAAGTTGACGCTACAGTGGGATCGGCAAGGTAGAATCCTTAATTATGAGAAATACTTACTTTCCATCTTTCTAAAAATAACTCGCATGTCGTAAATTACCCTAGTTATTCGAAGCTTGGGAAATAAGGAGAAGGATCTTTCTAGCATTGGGATGGCGGAATCTTGCGAATTCTTGGCAAACTTAACCATAGCAAATCTGAAAAAGCTGGAAAATAATTCAAAACTCCGTAAAATTGCTTGGCGTCCAGGTAGGTTAGGTTTTTATGCATTCAGTTGTTGTAAATATGTTATTACCATGTATTATATGAAATCAATAGTAGAAGATATGCGTATACCTTCGTACACCGAGTAAATACTATGGAAAATTTCTATAATGCAACATATTTGAATTGGTGCTTGATATAGAAAATTGGTGACTAGTCGAGTGTCCTTAGTTGTTTGCTTTACTAGAATTCCATCATTAAACAACGGTATCTGGTATTAAGTTTTGGTCTATGCTAGGTTCGACCTATCGAAGTAACAAGTTGATGAATGATTAGTAATTTAGGTTTAAAACCCTAATGATGAACCCTAAGGAATAGCTAGGGTTGAACATATCATCTTCAGTGATAAGAATTGAGGGAATGTCTTAGGTGATGATTGTGATTCTATGATTTGTGTGATATATGCTAGTTCGTGCATCATTATGATACGTGTATATGTGTGCATGTTACGATGGTGTTCTCACTTGTGAAAAAGGAGATGTATGAATAGTTAATACTACAAAATAATTATTTAAATGTATAATCTTGATGATGTGTTGTGATTGTAATTCAGGTGTGTGATTGGGGATCGAATTACCAGGTTTCGACAAGCTAACAATTGGATCGGGTTGCCACGTTACAGCATAAGTATTGTATCGGGTTTAAACTTCCCGAAAAAACTGAGGATCAGATTGCTACATTATGGTAAGCTAACAGTTTGAGTTTGAGTTTAGTGAGAGAATCAACTACTTATGACAAGAATATAGGGTAAACTATGTTGTATTTCGGTATTGTGATGTGTATATACTTGTGATGATTACGTTCATAGATTTAGGGATTTGGTATAGGTGGAACTATATGTCAATATGTGAGTAGGGGTGATTTTTAGACAATTTATGAGGTGTACTTGTCAGGAAAGAGTGAATTGTCGTGGTATTGTCTAGGTAAGTATCCAAGGAGGATTTAATAGGGATAGAGATTGGGGTAAGAAGAAAGTATATGGCTTGGTGTAGATAAGGTGACAATAATTTAAGAGTGTGACATGATAGGCTGGTAGGAAGGGATGTTATCAGTGTTTGGGATTATCCCATAGGCTTAGCATGTTTGGGCTATGATTTAATAGAACTAGAAGTGTTAGTGGTTAGGAAAGAAAATGGTTAGTGGTCAAAGCGTTGGGTAACTTTAAGGTGTTCTAAGAAAGGGTAAGGGCGGAGAAACGAGTGGTTCATGCATGATCCTATTATTCTTTTCTTATATTATGAGGTGGGTGTCGGATTGACCAATGATGTCTACCAGTACGTTTGGTTGTTAACATACTACTCTTTCTATGTCTTTTCGGACATAGTCTTGATGCAGGACTGCTGATGTTTCATTACGTGAAAATGAAGAATCCTCTACTAGCTTCGATCCCTCCTTCCGCATGGTGGGAGCTGTGTCACTTGGTTATTAGTTCCATTGTTACTTCTAGTAGCTCTTGTACCTATTAGACTAGGTCCTTGGGGTTGTTAAATTATATGACATGTTTTCAATGAGTGTACTTTAAAAGGTCTTATTTATTAAATCTCCTTAACTTTGTTATTCTGTCTTCTTAAATTTCAGCATGATTTTCCTATTAGGATATGAGGGTTATCCTACTTAGGTTTTAGTGTGTGGGTGCCCGTACGGACCGGTGGGTTTGGTTGTAATACATTAATACTATTT
>CM040618.1:50314108-50412568 GCA_022817965.1 Solanum lycopersicoides
TCTAGACCCAGACGAGACCGCGCGTCGTTGACCTCTCAGAGGTCGCAGACAAGCCTACTTACGTCATTCTTACTTTACATAGGTTAATTTTAGCGGAAAATTTGAAACTTTTTGTTTCTAAACATTGCTTACTAAACATTTCTAATACATTCGTAATTTGTTCAACATCAACCATCTAATCATTAAGAGATAATCAAATGAAAGGAATAGTTCAATAAACATAATTGTATAATTGCCAAAATGGCACCAATACATAGTCTGAATAAAATAAGAAAGAAACGCTAGTGGAACATGCTCCACTAGCTCAACTCAAACTAAGCTAGAACATAAAACAGTAGCATCCTCGAAAGCATGAGGACCTACCAAAACCGGATGAATGCTGGACGTCCGGATAACTGCAGCGATGATCCTGTAGCTCTACGTCCACCTGTGCCTGCACCTAAAATAGTAGAGTTTGTATAGGGTTAGTACACACTTGTACTAAGTATGGGTATATGCAAGCACACACCAAGGACATGCATGAGAAAGAATAGCTCTTTCCTAACAACATGATTTTTGGAAGTCAAGTCAGTGGACTTGCCAAATTGAGATTTGGAAAGTTTCCTAATTTGGATTAGGAAAGTAAATGATCTTTCCAAATTTGGATTAGGAAAGTCAGTGAGCTTTCCAGATTTGGAATAGGAAAGTTATGCCATGAGAATAACATACATCATCATACTTTTCACATTTGCACACAGCACATAACATTTACACATAGCACATATCATATAGCATACAGTACATTTTGCATGTAGCACATAACTTCGTTCATATCATTCATTCATATGCCATGAGACCTTGGAATCATGGACTTGACATTAAGACATCCCAGAAATGAGGGCTCAACATATGGGACCTCAACTAGGGAGTCTTCATTAGCAAACACAGAGTCTGCTTCATTCATTCATACGTACTTCATTTCATTTTTCGTTATAGTCCAGTGTAACCACCGGTTATACCTAGGATAGTTTAAGACTTTCATTAGGTTCGTTGTGCAATGACCAAGAATGACCTAATGTCATTACTTGAATCTAACTCACCTTTTGATTATCTATCCTAAACACCTTTGGTATCATTCATTTCATTATGTGCATCATTTGAGGCTGGCCTCATTCATTCATTGGGAACTTTAACTTTAACCGACATAGATCATGTGAGCATCATGAAATCCAGTGTCTCCCCCACACCGAAAAGAGGTGGAATCACCGGCCAAAGTGACCAAAAACATGCTAGCGTACATGGGAATTTAACCCGCCAGATCCCTATATTGCAGTATAGGTTCGAAGACTAGGAGATATAAGAGACCCATACCCGGCAAGCCGGACAGTCTCATCTCATGAGAGTTACGTGAACCTCCGCCTTCCCGAAAGAAGGCATCACCGCTCATAGCTAGTCTATCGGTGCTCAGTATAAAGTTCCATTACATTCATCTCATACGTCATGGAAGCTGGCTTCTAGTATGAGGACATCATAGCTCATTAGATGATTTCTCATCTCATCATTCGTATTGAGTGTGTTAAGCTCAATACTCTCATTAGAGTGTTCATAGAGACTGGTCTCTTCATTATCTTACACTCTCATAGGTGAGTACGTATTGGTAACATTTACTTAGGCTCATTTGAGATTGCTCTCATCATTTACATTAGCCTCATATCATGTTGTCACCACATTCATCATCATTAGCACCTTTGCTTTTCATAGTTATTCACCTCTTATTACGTGAATGTTCATTTCATCATATGCCAATGCACTTGGCCATTTGGTGTGTTTACACCCTTACTTAACCCTTCTAGGGTTTCATTATTTCATTACTTATCTCATCATATGCCAATGCACTTGGCCATTTAGTGTATTTACACTCATACTTAACCCTTCTAGGGTTCATCATTTCATTTCATACATCTTAGGTTCACTTACTTTTGAACGTATGTTAGACTTATGTGCTATACATACAAGCCATGAGGCTTCATTCATAGTTCGTTAAGTGATCATACATTCCTAAGATTATAGTACAAGACTTATGTATCTTGTATATATGCCAAGATCTTGATTTCGATCTAAGTAGATGGCATTATTCTTGGATGATTTGTTCACGTATGACTTATGTATCAAACGGAAGTTTGGCAAGGAAACCCAAGTCTTGAATCAATTGGATATCATTTATATTTTTAATTGATTTTATTCTAATATTCATAACATTTTAACTCTAAGTTAAATCACAATATTAACATTGAAGGATTATTTTCTACTTAACCTTTTCTTAATTGGCCGATGGGTTGTGGGTTCGAGCCCCACAACCCCATTTTTTTTCATTAACATGATATTCTCCCATTTTTCTTAAACCAAGAGGTTGTGGGATCAAACCCCACAGCCTCTTTTATTTTACTCTTAATTTCGCCCAAGTAGGGAGGTTGTGGGTTCGAACCCCCACAGCCTCCTTACTTTTAATTAATTTTCGCTAAGGGGCTGTGAGGTGGTGGGTTCGAACCCCCACAGCCCCATATATATATTTTAATATTTTTCTAAGTTGAAGCATGGACAGTGAGGTCGTGGGATCGAACCCCCACGGCCTCACTATTTTTTTAAACTTATTTTCGCCTCCTTATTTCCAGCCTTGAGGTCGTGGGTTCGATTCCCACGCCTCACATCTTTTATTTTTCTTATTTCTCCCTCTTCTTTGCTGCCCATAAGTCATGGTTCGATTCCCCCCATCCCATTTTTTTTTTATTTCGTGGGCAGCAGCTAAGGGGTTCGAATCCCCTTAGCCCAACACATTTTTTTTAAAATTTCAGCCTCTTGGTCATGTGAGGTCTTGGGTTCGATTCCCCTTGACCTCACCTATTTTAATCCTTTTAAACCCTCCAAAATCTCCAGAACTGCCCGAAATTAACATCAAATCTGGAAATTTTGATTACCTTTTTGCAGCCTATTTTTCTCCACTTTTAACGTTAAAATTCATGCATTTGGAGTAGTGTTTAGTGAGTCCTTTAGGTGCATTTTCATGGACATATTTGGCCAAGAATTCTTCATTTAATTCAGCACTTACACTTAAATGAACATCATCATTTACATAAGTTTATACACTTAAAATGACACCAAAATCATATCAAACTTGAAGCCATAAATCAAACTCTTTACAGTAAGTTTACAATAAACTTTTTCACATACACACATATTTTCGGCAACAAAGCTTGTCATTCATATGATTCCAAATACATGTTCATGAAAAACATTGCAACACCTAATTTCTACCAGCAAACATACCAACCTAGATTCGTTGGGAGCTAATGACAGGGACATGCAACGGGGAACAACCTAGTTTTGAGAAATAATCTGAGTCCTAGGGTCTCTTGGGAAAGGGACCAAGAGTAAGAAGACCCATACCTTAATTTCCTTGTTCAAACACGAATTTGCTGCCCAAAATCCTCTCCACAAATCAGTCCAAGCTTTCCAATCGTCCACACTACTCGACAACCACCTCTCTTTGCTTATCGTTTTGTTTACTTGTTTTTCTTAAAAATTTCGTGTGAGTTCTTCAAGTGTGAAGAACTCTTGATAAATTTTCAGTTCTTCACCTTCTTTGGCAGAGAGAAAACGTGAGAGTAATTGAAAAAATGAGAGAGATATCGTGAGAGAGAGTGGGAGGAGATAGTGGTCTTTAGAACTAGGAGTTGTTGGTGGACTTAGTCAACTAAATTTAATTAATAATTAATAAATCTGATTTTTCTTTTTCTTAAATCAGCTAATATTTTTATTATTAATTAATTTACCAATTAAATAAAAGCAAGTTAAATCCTTGCTTCTAGTGGGGCTCGAACCCGAGTGACCCCATTTGCGAAAATGGGTCACTTCGGGTTGCCCCACCCAATTTTATTAATTAATTAATTAATTAATAATTATTCTCAGGGTAATTACATATTACCCTTGGCCTGGAAAAGACCATTTTACCCTTGGACCCTCAAAACTTAAAATTTCTTCTTTTGAGTCCGGTAAAACTCTTTCGATTAAATCTTCATTTTCGTGAGCCTCACATGGTTGGTTCCAACCTTTCCAAGCTCAATTAACTCCCCAAGTTAGTTGGCTTGGTCGTAGTAAGGGTTCTGAGGTCTGGTTCTACGCGTATCAATACGTGTGGACCTTGGTCTAATCGCAAGCATTCTTGAAAACCTAAGTCTTGATCCTATTCATTTTTAGGGTTGTTACATTATCCCCCCTTAGGAACATTCGTCCCGAATGACACTACTCTTTACTAACAATAAGTATGTCATCTATAGAACCTACGCATACAGGTACTTCAATACTTCCATGGTGAATATCTTATTCACATTTAACATGATGGAACACCTCCTTGAACCTACTAGTAGCTTCACATTAATAGACTAAGGAATTCTTCCCTAAACTAGTCTCATCAAAGAATACAACACAAAGTCAACATAAAATCATCATATAATCAGCAACCAATATGATGACTTCAAACATATTAACCTCATACTAGGGCATAAACACCATATACAGTCAAATATATGAAAGGCTAATTAAGGCTACGCACCCGAGGCTTCATCAGAAGTGCCTTCCCCTGCACCCCTAGACTTGAGTGCGAAGAATCGTTGCCTCTTTGGAGCCTCTTCATTTGGGCCATTAGTCTGAACTCTCTCCTTCCCTTGTTCTTGACTTCTCCTATTCGGACAATCTTTCACCATGTGGCCCGGTTTTCCACAGCTGTAACAAGCGTTAGAGCCCATCATACACTCTCCTCCATGGTTTGCCACACTTCCTGCAAGGTTGCCTTTCCTTAGGTGTATTACTTCCATTGTTTCTCTTATCTCTGGACTCAGAATCCCTATCATAGAGACCTGGATGAACTTGACTCCCTTTGGTGGGAGAGTCCCTTCTTAAACCTTGGCTGCTCACGGACGCCAAAGTTGTTCTGTGGCCTCCATGGCTGGGTCCTGCCTGATCTTGAGGCCTAGGCCTCCTAGCATCACGAATACCTCTCTTTCTGGGCTGTCCTCTACCTGCTGGACATGCACCATCAACCTGGAAAGATCCATATTATCATGGAGCATCGCAGATCGACACTCCTCCTCCAGGTCTCCATTGATTCCTGTGAGGAACCTGCTCATCTCATCCCTGCTGTTAGAAACCAGGGAAGTAGCATACCTGGATGATTTCAACAAGTTCAGTATTATCCTCATTCTTGCTATTAAATACTAGGAAAAAAACATACCTTGACAGCTTAACAAACTTCAGGGAATACTCCCTGACTGTCATGGAGCCTTGTTTGAGGTTGATGAATTCCTCAACCTTGGCCTCCCTCATCTCCCTGGGAAAGAATCTCTCCAGAAATGCTGTCTTGAACAGCTCCCATGTGACTGGCACTCCACTAAGACACGGCTATCTTGCCACATCTTGCACCAAGTCTGTGCAACATCCTTGAGCTGATAGGAAGCCAGCTCAGCCTTCTCAATATCAGTGGCCCCCATAGCCACCAGGATCTTATGCACCTCATCTACAAACTCTTGAGGATCCTCCGATGTCTTAACCCCTGTGAAAATGGAGGATTCATCCTCGTGAAATCCCTCAGCCTGTCAGCCATGCTACGAACCGGTGGGTTCTCCCTCTGAACATCCTGTCGTTGACCTGGGCAGTCATAGCCTGGGCCTGCATAGTAATGGCCTGTGCCATTTGGGCCAGAGATGCCCGCACCTCAGCATCAGTCAACCCAGCTGGGTTAACTGGCATGGCCACTCCTTCAGCTGGAGCCTGGGGTAGATCCTGATTACCCTAGCAGCTGCTCCTCCTCTCCTCTGACCATTTCCTCTCCTAGTGTTCATTTCTGGAAAAACAAAAAGGATTGATGTTAGACACGCTCATAACACCAAGAATTCAGACATTCAGAAAAGCACGATAAGATCAGAAGAAGGGAAATTTTCCTACGCATCATGCAGTCTCTAATCCAGGATAGTGGTGCACTTCACTACCATGACTTAGAAACTACTCAATGTGGTTGATGTGAACTTATTATTTTCGTAATTTAACCTAGTGCTCTGATACCAACTTTGTCACGACTGGAATCTAGACCGACCCCGACGAGGTCGCAGACAAGCCTACTTACGTCATTCTTACTTTACATAGGTTAATTTTAGCGGAAAATTTGAAACTTTTTGTTTCTAAACATTGCTTACTAAACATTTCTAATACATTCGTAATTTGTTCACCATCAACCATCTAATTAAGAGATAATCAAATGAAAGGAATAGTTCAATAAACATAATTGTATAATTGCCAAAATGGCACCAATACATAGTCTGAATAAAATAAGAAAGAAACGCTAGTGGAACATGCTCCACTAGCTCAACTCCTAAACTAAGCTAGAACATAAACAGTAGCATCCTCGAAAGCATGAGGACCTACCAAAACCCGGATGAATGCTGGACGTCCGGATAACTGCAAGCGATGATCCTGTAGCTCTACGTCCACCTGTGCCTGCACCTAAAATAGTAGAGTTTGTATAGGGTTAGTACACACTTGTACTAAGTATGGGTATATGCAAGCACACACCAAGGACATGCATGAGAAAGAATAGCTCTTTCCTAACAACATGATTTTTGGAAGTCAAGTCAGTGGACTTGCCAAATTGAGATTTGGAAAGTTTCCTAATTTGGATTAGGAAAGTAAATGATCTTTCCAAATTTGGATTAGGAAAGTCAGTGAGCTTTCCAGATTTGGAATAGGAAAGTTATGCCATGAGAATAACATACATCATCATACTTTTCACATTTGCACACAGCACATAACATTTACACATAGCACATATCATATAGCATACAGTACATTTTGCATGTAGCACATAACTTCTTCATATCATTCATTCATATGCCATGAGACCTTGGAATCATGGACTTGACATTAAGACATCCCAGAAATGAGGGCTCAACATATGGGACCTCAACTAGGGAGTCTTCATTAGCAAACACAGAGTCTGCTTCATTCATTCATACGTACTTCATTTCATTTCGTTCATAGTCCAGTGTAACCACCGGTTATACCTAGGATGTAGTTTAAGACTTTCATTAGGTTCGTTGTGCAATGACCAAGAATGACCTAATGTCATTACTTGAATCTAACTCACTTTTGATTATCCTATCCTAACACCTTTGGTATCATTCATTTCATTATGTGCATCATTTGAGGCTGGCCTCATTCATTCATTGGGAACTTTAACTTTAACCGACATAGATCATGTGAGCATCATGAAATCCAGTGTCTCCCCCACACCGAAAAGAGGTGGAATCACCGGCCAAAGTGACCAATAAACATGCTAGCGTACATGGGAATTTAACCCCGCCAGATCCCTATATTGGCAGTATAGGTTCGAAGACTAGGAGATATAAGGAGACCCATACCCGGCAAGCCGGACAGTCTCATCTCATGAGAGTTACGTGAACCTCCGCCCTTCCCGAAAGAAGGCATCACCGCTCATAGCTAGTCTATCGGTGCTCAGTATAAAGTTCCATTACATTCATCTCATACGTCATGGAAGCTGGCTTCTAGTATGAGGACATCATAGCTCATTAGATGATTTCTCATCTCATCATTCGTATTGAGTGTGTTAAGCTCAATACTCTCATTAGAGTGTTCATAGAGACTGGTCTCTTCATTATCTTACACTCTCATAGGTGAGTATTTACTTAGGCTCATTTGAGATTGCTCTCATCATTTACATTAGCCTCATATCATGTTGTCACCACATTCATCATTAGCACCTTTGCTTTTCATAGTTATTCACCTCTTATTACGTGAATGTTCATTTCGTCTATGCCAATGCACTTGGCCATTTGGTGTGCTTTACACCCTTACTTAACCCTTCTAGGGTTTCATTATTTCATTATTTCATCATCATATGCCAATGCCACTTGGCCATTTAGTGTATTTACACTCATACTTAACCCTTCTAGGGTTCATCATTTCATTTCATACATCTTAGTTCACTTACTTTTGAACGTATGTTAGACTTATGTGTCTATACATACAAGCCATGAGGCTTCATTCGTAGTTCATTATGTGACTCATACATTCCTAAGATTTTATAGTACAAGACTTATGTATCTTGTATATATGCCAAGATCTTGATTTCGATCTAAGTAGATGGCATTATTCTTGGATGATTTGTTCACGTATGACTTATGTATCAAACGGAAGTTTGGGCAAGGAAACCCAAGTCTTGAATCAATTGGATATCATTTATATTTTTAATTGATTTTATTCTAATATTCATAACATTTTAACTCTAAGTTAAATCACAATATTAACATTGAAGGATTACTTTTCTATTTAACCTTTTCTTGAATTGGCCGATGGGTTGTGGGTTCGAGCCCCCACAACCCCATTTTCATTTTTCATTAACATGATATTCTCCCATTTTTCTTAAACCAAGAGGTTGTGGGATCAAACCCCCACAGCCTCTTTTATTTTACTCTTAATTTCGCCCAAGTAGGGAGGTTGTGGGTTCGAACCCCACAGCCTCCTTCTTTTAATTAATTTTCGCTTAAGGGCTGTGAGGTGGTGGGTTCGAACCCCCACAGCCCCATATATATATTTTAATATTTTTCTAAGTTAGAGCATGGACAGTGAGGTCGTGGGATCGAACCCCCACGGCCTCACCTATTTTTTTAACTTATTTTCGCCTCCTTTATTCCAGCCTTGAGGTCGTGGGTTCGATTCCCACGCCTCACATCTTTTATTTTTCTTATTTCTCCCTCTTCTTTGCTGCCCATAAGTCATGGGTTCGATTCCCCCCATCCCCATTTTTTTATTTTTCATTTCGTGGGCAGCAGCTAAGGGGTTCGAATCCCCTTAGCCCCAACACATTTTTTTTTAAATTCTCAACCTCTTGGTCATGTGAGGTCTTGGGTTCGATTCCCCTTGACCTCACCTATTTTAATCCCTTTTAAAACCTCCCAAAGTCTCCAGAACTGCCCGAAATTAACATCAAAATCTGGAAATTTTATTACCTTTTTACAATCTATTTTTCTCCACTTTTAACGTTGAAACTTTATGCATTTGGAGTAGTGTTTAGTGAATCTTTAGGTGCATTTTCATGAACATATTTGGCCAAGAATTCTTCATTTAAATTCAGCCACTTTACACTTAATGAACATCATCATTACATAAGTTTATACACTTAAATAACACCCAAATCATATCAAACTTGAAGCCATAAATCAACACTCATTTACAGTAAGTTTACAATAAACTTTTTCACATACTCACACATATTTTCGGCAACAAAGCTTGTCATTCATATGATTCCAAATACATGTTCATGAAAACACATTGCAAACCTAATTTCTACCAGCAAACATACCAACCTACGAATTCGTTGGGAGCTAATGACAGGGACATGCAACGGGGAAACAATCCTAGTTTTGAGCCAAATATTCTGAGTCCTAGGGGTCTCTTGGGAAAGGGACCAAGAGTAAGAAGACCCATACCTTAATTTCCTTGTTCAAACACGAATTTGCTGCCCAAAAATCCTCTCCACAAATCAGTCCAAGCTTTCTCAATCGTCCACACTACTCGACAACCACTCTCTTTGCTTTATCGTTTGGTTACTTTGTTTTTCTTAAAAATTTGCTGAGTTTTTCAAGTGTGAAGAGCTCTTGATATTTTTCAGTTCTTCACCTTTGCAGAGAAAACGTGAGAGTAATTGAAAAATGAGAGAGATATCGTGAGAGAGAGAGAGTAGCTTTAAGATAGGAGTTTTGGTTTGAGAATTAGTCAAACTAGGACTCCTTGCTAAATTAATAATTAAAAATCTGATTTTTCCTTTTCTTAATCAGATAATATTATTATTTAATTAAGTTAATTCATTAAATTAAATAAAAGCAAGTTAAATCCTTGCTTCTAGTGGGGCTCGAACCCGAGTGGCTCCATTTGCGAAAATGGGTCACTTCGGGTTGCCCCACCGAATTTCTTCTTATTAAATTAATTAATTAAATAATTAATTTCAGGGTAATTACAATATTACCCTTGGCCTGGAAAAGACCATTTTACCCTTGACCCTCAAACTTAAAATTTCTTCTTTTGAGTCCGGTAAAACTCTTTCGATTAAATCTTCGTTTTCGTGAGCCTCACATGGTTGGTTCCAACCTTTCCAAGCTCAATTAACTCCCCAAGTTAGTTGGCTTGGTCGTAGTAAGGGTTCTGAGGTCTGGTTCTACGCGTATCAATCGTGTGACCTTGGTCTAATCGCAAGCATTCTTGACAACCTAAGTCTTGATCTATTCATTTTTAGGGTTGTTACATTATCCCCCCCTTAGGAACATTCGTCCCGAATGACACTACTCTTTACTAACAATAAGTATGTCATCTATAGAACGTACACATACGTAGGTACTTCAATACTTCCATGGTGAATATTTGATTCACTTCTAACATGATGGAACACCTCCTTGAGACCTACTAGTAGCTTCACATTAATAGACTAAGAATTCTTCCCTAAACTAGTCTCATCAAAGAATACAACACAAAGTCAACATAAAAATCATATAAATCAGCAACCAATATGATGACTTCAAACCTATTAACCTCATACTAGGGCATAAACACCATATACAGTCAAATATATGAAAGGCTAATTAAGGCTACGCACCCGAGGCTTCATCAGAAGTGCCTTCCCTGCACCCCTGGACTTGAGTGCGAAGAATCGTTGCCTCTTTGGAGCCTCTTCATTCGGGCCATTAGTCTGAACTCTCTCCTTCCCTTGTTCTTGACTTCTCCTATTCGGACAATCTTTCACCATGTGGCCCGGTTTTCCACAGCTGTAACAAGCATTAGAGCCCATCATACACTCTCCTCCATGCTGTTGCCACACTTCCTGCAAGGTTGCCTTCCTTAGGTGTATATACTTCCTTGTTTCTCTTATCTCTGGACTCGAATCCCTATCATAGAGACCACTGGATGAACTTGACTCCCTTGGTGGGAGAGTCCCTTCTTAAACCTTGGCTGCTCACGGACGCCAAAGTTATTTCTGTGGCCTCCATGGCTGGGACCTGCTTGATCTTGAGGCTTAGGCCTCCTAGAATCACGAATACCTCTCTTTCTGCGGCTGTCCTCTACCTGCTGGACATGCACCATCAACTTGGAAAGATCCATATTATCATGGAGCATTGCAGATCGACACTCCTCCTCCAGGTCTCCATTGATTCCTGTGAGGAACCTGCTCATCTCATCCCTGCTGTTAGAAACCAGGGAAGTAGCATACCTGGATGATTTCAACAAGTTCAGTATTATCCATTCTTGCTATTAAATACTAGGGAAAAAACATACCTTGACAGCTTAACAAACTTCAGGGAATACTCCCTGACTGTCATGGAGCCTTGTTTGAGGTTGATGAATTCCTCAACCTTGGCCTCCCTCATCTCCCTGGGAAAGAATCTCTCCAGAAATGCTGTCTTGAACAGCTCCCATGTGACTGGTACTCCACCTAAGACACGGCTATCTTGCCACATCTTGCACCAAGTCTGTGCAACATCCTTGAGCTGATAGGAAGCCAGCTCAGCCTTCTCAATATCAGTGGCCCCCATAGCCACCAGGATCTTATGCACCTCATCTACAAACTCTTGAGGATCCTCCGATGTCTTAACCCCTGTGAAAATGGAGGATTCATCCTCGTGAAATCCCTCAGCCTGTCAGCCATGCTACGAACCGGTGGGTTCTCCCTCTGAACATCCTGTCGTTGACCTGGGCAGTCATAGCCTGGGCCTGCATAGTAATGGCCTGTGCCATTTGGGCCAGAGATGCCCGCACCTCAGCATCAGTCAACCCAGCTGGGTTAACTGGCATGGCCACTCCTTCAGCTGGAGCCTGGGGTAGATCCTGATTACCCTAGCAGCTGCTCCTCCTCTCCTCTGACCATTTCCTCTCCTAGTGTTCATTTTCTGGAAAAACAAAAAGGATTGATGTTAGACACGCTCATAACACCAAGAATTCAGACATTCAGAAAAGCACGATAAGATCAGAAGAAGGGAAATTTTCCTACGCACCATGCTGTCTCTAATCCAGGATAGTGGTGCACTTCACTACCATGACTTAGAAACTACTCAATGTGATTGATGTGAACTTATTATTCTCGAATTTAACATAGGCTCTGATACCAACTTTGTCACGACTGAGATCTAGACCCCAGACGAGACCGGCGTCGTTGACCTCTCAGAGGTCGCAGACAAGCCTACTTACGTATTCTTACTTTACATAGGTTAATTTTAGCGGAAAATTTGAAACTTTTTGTTTCCTAACATACTTAAAAACATTCTCATTAATACGTAATTGTTCACCATCAACCATCTAACATTAAGAGATAAGCAACGAAAGGAATAGTTCAATAAACATAATTGTATAATTGCCAAAATGGCCCAATACATAGTCTGAATAAAATAAGAAAGAAACGCTAGTGGAACATACTCCACTAGCTCAACTCCTAAACTAAGCTAGAACATAAAAAGTAGCATCCTCGAAAGCATGAGGACCTACCAAAGCCGGATGAATGCTGGACGTCCGGATAACTGCGATGATCCTGTAGCTCTACCGTCCACCTGTGCCTGCACCTAAAATAGTAGAGTTTGTATGGGTTAGTACACACTTGTACTAAGTATGGGTATATGCAAGCACACACCAAGGACATGCATGAGAAAGAATAGCTCTTTCCTAACAACATGATTTTTGGAAGTCAAGTCAGTGGACTTGCCAAATTGAGATTGGAAAGTTTCCTAATTTGGATTAGGAAAGTAAATGATCTTTCCAAATTTGGATTAGGAAAGTTATGCCATGAGAAGAACATACATCATCATACTTTTCACATTTGCACACAGCACATAACATTTACACATAGCACACATCATATAGCATACAGTACATTTTGCATGTAGCACATAACTTCGTTCATATCATTCATTCATATGCCATGAGACCTTGGAATCATGGACTTGACATTAAGACATCCCAGAAATGAGGGCTCAACATATGGGACCTCAACTAGGGAGTCTTCATTAGCAAACACAGAGTCTGCTTCATTCATTCATACGTACTTCATTTCATTTCGTTCATAGTCCAGTGTAACCACCGGTTATACCTAGGATGTAGTTTAAGACTTTCATTAGGTTCGTTGTGCAATGACCAAGAATGACCTAATGTCATTACTTGAATCTAACTCACCTTTTGATTATCCTATCCTAACACCTTTGGTATTCATTCATTTCATTATGTGCATCATTTGAGGCTGGCCTCATTCATTCATTGGGAACTTTAACTTTAACCGACATAGATCATGTGAGCATCATGAAATCCAGTGTCTCCCCCACACCGAAAAGAGGTGGAATCACCGGCCAAAGTGATCCAATAACATGCTAGCGTACATGGGAATTTAACCCCGCCAGATCCCTATATTGGCAGTATAGGTTCGAAGACTAGGAGATATAAGGAGACCCATACCCGGCAAGCCGGACAGTCTCATCTCATGAGAGTTACGTGAACCTCCGCCCTTCCCGAAAGAAGGCATCACCGCTCATAGCTAGTCTATCGGTGCTCAGTATAAAGTTCCATTACATTCATCTCATACGTCATGGAAGCTGGCTTCTAGTATGAGGACATCATAGCTCATTAGATGATTTCTCATCTCATCATTCGTATTGAGTGTGTTAAGCTCAATACTCTCATTAGAGTGTTCATAGAGACTGGTCTCTTCATTATCTTACACTCTCATAGGTGAGTACGTATTGGTAACATTTACTTAGGCTCATTTGAGATTGCTCTCATCATTTACATTAGCCTCATATCATGTTGTCACCACATTCATCATTATTAGCACCTTTGCTTTTCATAGTTATTCACCTCTTATTACGTGAATGTTCATTTCGTCTTATGCCAATGCACTTGGCCTTTTGGTGTGCTTTACACCCTTACTTAACCCTTCTAGGGTTTCATTATTTCATTGTTCATTTCATCATTTCATTGTTCATCCATCATATGCCAATGCACTTGGCCATTTAGTGTATTTTACACTCATACTTAACCCTTCTAGGGTTCATCATTTCATTTCATACATCTTAAGTTCACTTACTTTTGAACGTATGTTAGACTTATGTGTCTATACATACAAGCCATGAGGCTTCATTCGTAGTTCATTATGTGACTCATACATTCCTAAGATTTTATAGTACAAGACTTATGTATCTTGTATATATACCAAGATCTTGATTTCGATCTAAGTAGATGGCATTATTCTTGGATGATTTGTTCACGTATGACTTATGTATCAAACGGAAGTTTGGGTAAGGAATCCCAAGTCTTGAATCAATTGGATATCATTTATATTTTTAATTGATTTTATTCTAATATTCATAACATTTTAACTCTAAGTCAAATCACAATATTAACATTGAAGGATTACTTTTCTATTTAACCTTTTCTTGAATTGGCCGATGGGTTGTGGGTTCGAGCCCCCACAACCCCATTTTCATTTTTCATTAACATGATATTCTCCCATTTTTCTTAAACCAAGAGGTTGTGGGATCAAACCCCCACAGCCTCTTTTATTTTACTCTTAATTTCGCCCAAGTAGGGAGGTTGTGGGTTCGAACCCCCACAGCCTCCTTCTTTTAATTAATTTTCGCTTAAGGGCTGTGAGGTGGTGGGTTCGAACCCCCACAGCCCCATATATATATTTAATATTTTCTCTAAGTTGAGAGCATGGACAGTGAGGTCGTGGGATCGAACCCCCACGGCCTCACCTATTTTTTTAAACTTATTTTCGCCTCCTTTATTCCAGCCTTGAGGTCGTGGGTTCGATTCCCACGCCTCACATCTTTTATTTTCTTATTTCTCCCTCTTCTTTGCTTCCCATAAGTCATGGTTCGATTCCCCCCATCCCCATTTTTTTTTTTTCATTTCGTGGGCAGCAGCTAAGGGGTTCGAATCCCCTTAGCCCCAACACATTTTTTTTTAAAATTTCAGCCTTGGTCATGTGAGGTCTTGGGTTCGATTCCCCTTGACCTCACCTATTTTAATCCCTTTTAAAACCCTTTCAAAGTCTCCAGAAACTGCCCGAATTAACATCAAAATCTGGAAATTTTGATTACCTTTTTGCAGCCTATTTTTCTCCACTTTTTAACGTTAAAAATTCATGCATTTGGAGTAGTGTTTAGTGAGTCCTTTAGGTGCATTTTCATGGACATATTTGGCCAAGAATTCTTCATTTAATTCAGCCACTTTACACTTAATTGAACATCATCATTTGCATAAGTTTATACACTTAAATGACACCCAAAATCATATCAAACTTGAAGCCATAAATCAACACTCATTTACAGTAAGTTTACAATAAACTTTTTCACATACTCACACATATTTTTGGCAACAAAGCTTGTCATTCATATGATTCCAAATACATGTTCATGAAAACACATTGCAACACCTAATTTCTACCAGCAAACATACCAACCTACGAATTCGTTGGGAGCTAATGACAGGGACATGCAACGGGGAAAACAACCCTAGTTTTGAGCCAAATATTCTGAGTCCTAGGGGTCTCTTGGGAAAGGGACCAAGAGTAAGAAGACCCATACCTTAATTTCCTTGTTCAAACACGAATTTGCTGCCCAAAAATCCTCTCCACAAATCAGTCCAAGCTTTCTCAATCGTCCACACTACTCGACAACCACCTCTCTTTGCTTTATCGTTTGGTTACTTTGTTTCTTAAAAATTTTGCTTGAGTTTTCAAGTGTGAAGAACTCTTGAATATTTTTCAGTTCTTCACCTTTATTTTGCAGAGAAAAACGTGAGAGTAATTGAAAAAGTGAGAGAGATATCGTGAGAGAGAGAGAGTAGCTTTAAGATAGGAGTTTTGGTTTGAGAATTAGTCAAACTAGGACTCCTTGCTAAATTAATAATTAAAAATCTGATTTTTCCTTTTCTTAATCAGATAATATTATTATTTAATTAATTAATTCATTAAATTAAATAAAAGCAAGTTAAATCCTTGCTTCTAGTGGGGCTCGAACCCGAGTGGCTCCCATTTGCGAAAATGGGTCACTTCGGGTTGCCCCACCGAATTTCTTTTCATTAATTAAATTAATTAATTAAATAATTAATTTCTCAGGGTAATTACAATATTACCCTTGGCCTGGAAAAGACCATTTTACCCTTGGACCCTCAAAACTTAAAATTTCTTCTTTTGAGTCCGGTAAAAACTCTTTCGATTAAATCTTCGATTTTCGTGAGCCTCACATGGTTGGTTCCAACCTTTCCAAGCTCAATTAACTCCCCAAGTTAGTTGGCTTGGTCGTAGTAAGGGTTCTGAGGTCTGGTTCTACGCGTATCAATCCGTGTGAACCTTGGTCTAATCGCAAGCATTCTTGACACCTAAGTCTTGATCCTATTCATTTTTAGGGTTGTTACATTATCCCCCCTTAGGAACATTCGTCCCGAATGACACTACTCTTTACTAACAATAAGTATGTCATCTATAGAACGTACACATACGTAGGTACTTCAATACTTCCATGGGTGAATATTTGATTCACTTCTTAACATGATGGTACACATCCTTGAAACCTACTAGTAGCTTCACATTAATAGACTAAGAATTCTTCCCTAAACTAGTCTCATCAAAGAATACAACACAAAGTCAACATAAAAATCATATAAATCAGCAACCAATATGATGACTTCAAACCTATTAACCTCATACTAGGGCATAAACACCATATACAGTCAAATATATGAAAGGCTAATTAAGGCTACGCACCCGAGGCTTCATCAGAAGTGCCTTCCCCTGCACCCCTGGACTTGAGTGCGAAGAATCGTTGCCTCTTTGGAGCCTCTTCATTCGGGCCATTAGTCTGAACTCTCTCCTTCCCTTGTTCTTGACTTCTCCTATTCGGACAATCTTTCACCATGTGGCCCGGTTTTCCACAGCTGTAACAAGCATTAGAGCCCATCATACACTCTCCTCCATGCAGTTTGCCACACTTCCTGCAAGGTTGCCTTTCCTTAGGTGTATATACTTCCTTGTTTCTCTTATCTCTGGACTCGGAATCCCTATCATAGAGACCACTGGATGAACTTGACTCCCTTTGGTGGGAGAGTCCCTTCTTAAACCTTGGCTGCTCACGGACGCCAAAGTTATTTCTGTGGCCTCCATGGCTGGGACCTGCTTGATCTTGAGGCTTAGGCCTCCTAGAATCACGAATACCTCTCTTTCTGCGGCTGTCCTCTACCTGCTGGACATGCACCATCAACCTGGAAAGATCCATATTATCATGGAGCATTGCAGATCGACACTCCTCCTCCAGGTCTCCATTGATTCCTGTGAGGAACCTGCTCATCTCATCCCTGCTGTTAGAAACCAGGGAAGTAGCATACCTGGGTGATTTCAATAAGGTTCAGTATTATCCTTACTCTTGCTATTAAATACTAGGGAAAACAACATACCTTGACAGCTTAACAAACTTCAGGAAATACTCCCTGACTGTCATAGAGCCTTGTTTGAGGTTGATGAATTCCTCAACCTTGGCCTCCCTCATCTCCCTGGGAAATAATCTCTCCAGAAATGCTGTCTTGAACAGCTCCCATGCGACTGGTACTCCACCTAAGACACGGCTATCTTGCCACATCTTGTACCAAGTCTGCGCAACATCCTTGAGCTGGTAGGAAGCCAGCTCAGCCTTCTCAATGTCAGTGGCCCCCATAGCTACCAGGATCTTATGCACCTCATCTACAAACTCTTGAGGATCCTCCGATGTCTTAACCCCTGTGAAAATGGGAGGGTTCATCCTCGTGAAATCCCTCAGCCTGTCAGCCATGCTACGAACCGGTGGGTTCTCCCTCTGAACATCCTGTCGGTTGACCTGGGCAGTCATAGCCTGGGCCTGCATAGTAATGGCCTGTGCCATTTGGGCCAGAGATGCCCGCACCTCAGCATCAGTCAACCCAGCTGGGTTAACTGGCATGGCCACTCCTTCAGCTGGAGCCTGGGGTAGATCCTGATTACCCCTAGCAGCTGCTCCTCCTCTCCTCTGACCATTTCCTCTCCTAGTGTTCATTTCTGGAAAAACAAAAAGGATTGATGTTAGACACGCTCATAACACCAAGAATTCAGACATTCAGAAAAGCACGATAAGATCAGAAGAAGGGAAATTTTCCTACGCATCATGCAGTCTCTAATCCAGGATAGTGGTGCACTTCACTACCATGACTTAGAAACTACTCAATGTGGTTGATGTGAACTTATTATTCTCGGAATTTAACCTAGTGCTTTGATACCAACTTTGTCACGACTGGAATCTAGACCCCAGACGAGACCGGCGTCGTTGACCTCTCAGAGGTCGCAGACAAGCCTACTTACGTCATTCTTACTTTACATAGGTTAATTTTAGCGGAAAATTTGAAACTTTTTGTTTCTAACATACTTATAAACATTCTCATTAATACGTAATTGTTCACATCAACCATCTAACATTAAGAGATAAGCAAATGAAAGGAATAGTTCAATAAACATAATTGTATAATTGCCAAAATGGCCCAATACATAGTCTGAATAAAATAAGAAAGAAACGCTAGTGGAACATGCTCCACTAGCTCAACTCCTAAACTAAGCTAGAACATAAAACAGTAGCATCCTCGAAAGCATGAGGACCTACCAAACCGGATGAATGCTGGACGTCCGGATAACTGCAGCGATGATCCTGTAGCTCTATCGTCCACCTGTGCCTGCACCTAAAATAGTAGAGTTTGTATGGGTTAGTACACACTTGTACTAAGTATGGGTATATGCAAGCACACACCAAGGACATGCATGAGAAAGAATAGCTCTTTCCTAACAACATGATTTTTGGAAGTCAAGTCAGTGGACTTGCCAAATTGAGATTAGGAAAGTTTCCAATTTGGATTAGGAAAGTAAATGATCTTTCCAAATTTGAGGATTTTAGGAAAGTTATGCCATGAGAATAACATACATCATCATACTTTTCACATTTGCACACAGCACATAACATTTACACATAGCACATATCATATAGCATACAGTACATTTTCATGTAGCACATAACTTCGTTCATATCATTCATTCATATGCCATGAGACCTTGGAATCATGGACTTGACATTAAGACATCCCAGAAATGAGGGCTCAACATATGGGACCTCAACTAGGGAGTCTTCATTAGCAAACACAGAGTCTGCTTCATTCATTCATACGTACTTCATTTCATTTCGTTCATAGTCCAGTGTAACCACCGGTTATACCTAGGATGTAGTTTAAGACTTTCATTAGGTTCGTTGTGCAATGACCAAGAATGACCTAATGTCATTACTTGAATCTAACTCACCTTTTGATTATCCTATCCTAACACCTTTGGTATTCATTCATTTCATTATGTGCATCATTTGAGGCTGGCCTCATTCATTCATTGGGAACTTTAACTTTAACCGACATAGATCATGTGAGCATCATGAAATCCAGTGTCTCCCCCACACCGAAAAGAGGTGGAATCACCGGCCAAAGTGATCCAATAACATGCTAGCGTACATGGGAATTTAACCCCGCCAGATCCCTATATTGGCAGTATAGGTTCGAAGACTAGGAGATATAAGGAGACCATACCCGGCAAGCCGGACAGTCTCATCTCATGAGAGTTACGTGAACCTCCGCCCTTCCCGAAAGAAGGCATCACCGCTCATAGCTAGTCTATCGGTGCTCAGTATAAAGTTCCATTACATTCATCTCATACGTCATGGAAGCTGGCTTCTAGTATGAGGACATCATAGCTCATTAGATGATTTCTCATCTCATCATTCGTATTGAGTGTGTTAAGCTCAATACTCTCATTAGAGTGTTCATAGAGACTGGTCTCTTCATTATCTTACACTCTCATAGGTGAGTACGTATTGGTAACATTTACTTAGGCTCATTTGAGATTGCTCTCATCATTTACATTAGCCTCATATCATGTTGTCACCACATTCATCATTATTAGCACCTTTGCTTTTCATAGTTATTCACCTCTTATTACGTGAATGTTCATTTCGTCTTATGCCAATGCACTTGGCCTTTTGGTGTGCTTTACACCCTTACTTAACCCTTCTAGGGTTTCATTATTTCATTGTTCATTTCATCATTTCATTGTTCATCCCATCATATGCCAATGCACTTGGCCATTTAGTGTATTTTACACTCATACTTAACCCTTCTAGGGTTCATCATTTCATTTCATACATCTTAAGTTCACTTACTTTTGAACGTATGTTAGACTTATGTGTCTATACATACAAGCCATGAGGCTTCATTCGTAGTTCATTATGTGACTCATACATTCCTAAGATTTTATAGTACAAGACTTATGTATCTTGTATATATACCAAGATCTTGATTTCGATCTAAGTAGATGGCATTATTCTTGGATGATTTGTTCACGTATGACTTATGTATCAAACGGAAGTTTGGGTAAGGAATCCCAAGTCTTGAATCAATTGGATATCATTTATATTTTTAATTGATTTTATTCTAATATTCATAACATTTTAACTCTAAGTCAAATCACAATATTAACATTGAAGGATTACTTTTCTATTTAACCTTTTTCTTGAATTGGCCGATGGGTTGTGGGTTCGAGCCCCCACAACCCCATTTTCATTTTTTTTTAACATGATATTCTCCATTTTTCTTAAACCAAGAGGTTGTGGGATCAAACCCCCACAGCCTCTTTTATTTTTACTCTTAATTCGCCCAAGTAGGGAGGTTGTGGGTTCGAACCCCCACAGCCTCCTTCTTTTAATTAATTTTCGCTTAAGGGCTGTGAGGTGGTGGGTTCGAACCCCCACAGCCCATATATATATTTAATATTTCTCTAAGTTGAGAGCATGGACAGTGAGGTCGTGGGATCGAACCCCCACGGCCTCACCTATTTTTTTAAACTTATTTTCGCCTCCTTTTTCCAGCCTTGAGGTCGTGGGTTCGATTCCCACGCCTCACATCTTTTATTTTCTTATTTCTCCCTCTTCCTTGCTTCCCATAAGTCATGTGTTCGATTCCCCCCATCCCCATTTTTTTATTTCATTTCGTGGGCAGCAGCTAAGGGGTTCGAATCCCCTTAGCCCAACACATTTTTTTTAAAAATTTCAGCCTTGAGGTCATGTGAGGTCTTGGGTTCGATTCCCCTTGACCTCACCTATTTTAATCCCTTTTAAAACCCTTTCAAAGTCTCCAGAAACTGCCCGAATTTAACATCAAAATCTGGAAATTTTGATTACCATTTTGCAGCCTATTTTTCTCCACTTTTAACGTTAAAAATTCATGCATTTGGAGTAGTGTTTAGTGAGTCCTTTAGGTGCATTTTCATGGACATATTTGGCCAAGAATTCTTCATTTAAGTTCAGCCACTTTACACTTAATTGAACATCATCATTTGCATAAGTTTATACACTTAAATGACACCCAAAATCATATCAAACTTGAAGCCATAAATCAACACTCATTTACAGTAAGTTTACAATAAACTTTTTCACATACTCACACATATTTTTGGCAAAAAGCTTGTCATTCATATGATTCCAAATACATGTTCATGAAAACACATTGCAACACCTAATTGCTACCAGCAAACATACCAACCTACGAATTCGTTGGGAGCTAATGACAGGGACATGCAACGGGGAAAACAACCTAGTTTTGAGCCGAATATTCGAGTCCTAGGGTCTCTTGGGAAAGGACCAAGAGTAAGAAGACCCATACCTTAATTTCCTTGTTCAAACACGAATTTGCTGCCCAAAATCCTCTCCACAAATCAGTCCAAGCTTTCTCAATCGTCCACACTACTCGACAACCACCTCTCTTTGCTTTATCGTTTGGTTACTTTGTTTACTTAAAAATTTTGCTTGAGTTTTTCAAGTGTGAAGAGCTCTTGAATATTTTTCAGTTCTTCACCTTTATTTTGCAGAGAAAAACGTGAGAGTAATTGAAAAAGTGAGAGAGATATCGTGAGAGAGAGAGAGTAGCTTTAAGATAGGAGTTTTGGTTTGAGAATTAGTCAAACTAGGACTCCTTGCTAAATTAATAATTAAAAATCTGATTTTTCCTTTTATCAGATAATATTCATTATTTAATTAAGTTAATTCATTAAATTAAATAAAAGCAAGTTAAATCCTTGCTTCTAGTGGGGCTCGAACCCGAGTGGCTCCCAATTTGCGAAAATGGGTCACTTGGGTCGCCCCAACCGAATTTCTTTAATTAATTAATTAATTATTAAATAATCAATTCCTCAGGGTAATTACAATATTACCCTTGGCTTGGAAAAGACCATTTTACCCTTGGACCCTCAAAACTTAAAATTTCTTCTTTTGAAGTCCGGTAAAAACTCTTTCGATTAAATCTTCGATTTCGTGAGCCTCACATGGTTGGTTCCAACTTTTCTAAGCTCAATTAACTCCCCAAGTTAGTTGGCTTGGTCGTAGTAAGGGTTCTGAGGTCTGGTTCTACCGTAAATCCGTATGACCTTGTCTAATCGCAAGCATTCTTGACACCTTAAGCATTTAGCTTATTCATTATTTTAGGGTTGTTACATTATCCCCCACCTTGGAACATTCGTCCCGCGAATGACACTACTATGTTACTAACAATAGTATGTCCATGCTAATAGAAACCACGCATACGGTAGGTACTTCCTAATACTTCCACTGGCGAAACCTTATTGTCACATTTAACAGATGGTTACACTCCTTAGAAACCTACACTACGTAGCTTTCACATTAATAGGATAGGAATTTTCCCTAAAACTTGTCTCATCAAGAATACAACACAAAAGTCAACATAAAAATCATATAAATCAGCAACCAATGTGATGACTTCAAACCTATTAACCTCATTCTAGGGCATAAACACCATATACAGTCAATATATGAAAGGCTAATTAAGCTAACGCACCCCGAGGCTTCATCAGAGTGCCTTCCCCTGCACCCCTGGACTTGAGTGCGAAGAATCGTTGCCTCTTTTGGAGCCTCTTCATTCGGGCATTAGTCTGAACTCTCTCCTTCCCTTGTTCTTGACTTCTCCTATTCGGACAATCTTCACCATGTGGCCCGGTTTTCCCAAGCTGTAACAAGCATTAGAGCCCCATATACACTCTCCTCCATGCAGTTTGCCACCACTTCCTGCAAGGTTGCCTTTCCCTTAGGTGTATTACTTCCTTGTTTCTCTTATCTCTGGACTCGGAATCCCTATCATAGAAGACCACTGGATGAACTTGACTCCCTTTGGTGGGAGAGTCCCTTCTTAACCTTGGCTGCTCACGGACGCCAAAGTTATTTTCTGTGCCTCCATGGCGGGACGCTGCTTGATCTTGAGGCTAGGCCACCTAGAATCACGAATACCTCTCTTTCTGCGGCTGTCCTCTACCTGCTGGACATGCACCATCAACCTGGAAAGATCCATATTATCATGGAGAATTGCAGATCGACACTCCTCCTCTAGGTCTCCATTGATTCCTGTGAGAAACCTGCTCATCTCATCCCTGGCTGTTAGAAACCAGGGAAGTAGCATACCTGGGTGATTTCTAACAAGTTCAGTATTATCCTTACCTCTTGCATTATAAATACTAGGGAAAACAACATACCTTGACAGCTTAACAAACTTTCGGGAATACTCCCTGACTGTCATAGAGCCTTGTTTGAGGTTGATTAATTCCGTCAACCTTGGCCCTCCCTCATCTCCCTGGGAAATAATCTCTCCACGAGAATGCTGTCTTGAACAGCTTCCCATGCGACTGGTAGCTACCACCTAAGCACGGGCTATCTTGCCACATCTTGTACCAAGTCTGCGCACAACATCCTTGAGCTGGTAGGAAGCCAGCTCAGCCTTCTCAATGTCAGTGGCCCCCATAGCTACCAGGATCTTATGCACCTCATCACCAAACTCTTGAGGATCCTTCGATGTCTTAACCCTGTGAAAATGGGAGGGTTCATCCTCTTGAAATCTCGTATTCTGTCAGCTGCCTGCGAAACCATGGGGTCTCCCTCTGAACATCCTGCGATTGACCTGGGCAGCATAGCCTGGGCCTGCATAGTAATGGCTTGTGCCATTTGGGCCAGAGATTCCCGCACCTCAGCATCAGTCAACCCAGCTGGTTAACTGGCATGGCCACTCCTTCAGCTGGAGCCTGGGGTAGATCTTGATTACCCCTAGCAGCTGCTCCTCCTCTCCTCTGACCAAACTCCTCTCCTAGTGTTCATTATCGGGAAAAAACAAAAAGATTGATGTTTAGACACGCTCGTAACACCAAGAATTTAGATATTCAGAAAGCACGATAGATCAGAAGAAGGGAAATTTCTCCTACGCATCATGCAGTCTCTATTCAGGATATGGTGCACTTCACCATGACTAAGAAACTACTCAATGTGATTGATGTGAACTTATTATTTTTCGTTAATTTAACCTAGTGCTCTGATACCAACTTTGTCACGACTGGAATCTAGACCCTAGACGAGACCGGCGTCGTTGACCTCTCAGTGGTCGCAGACAAGCCTTACTTACGTTATTCCTTACTTTACATAGGTTAATTTTTAGGGGAAAATTTGAAACTTTTTGTTTCCTAACCATACTTATAAAAACATTCCATTAATACGTAATTGGTCACCATCAAACCATCTAACATTAAAGATAAGCAACTGAAAGGAATAGTTCAATAAACATAATTGTATAATTGCCCAAAATGGCCCAATACATAGTCTGAATAAAATAAGAAAGAAACGCTAGTGGAAACATACTCCACTAGCCACTCCTAAAACTAAGCTAGAACATAAAAAGTAGCATCTTCGAAAGCATGAGGACTACCCCAAAGCGGATGAATGTTGGACGTCCGGATAACTGCAACGATAATCCGTATCTGCTTTACCGTCCACCCCTGTGCCTGCACCTAACAATAGTAGAGTTTGTATGGGTTTAGTACACTGTACTAAGTATGGGTATATGCAAGCACACACAAGGACATGCATGAGAAAGAATAGCTCTTTCCTAACAACATGATTTTTGGAAGTCAAGTCAGTGGACTTGCCAAATTGAGATTAGGAAAGTTTCCAAATTTGATTAGGGAAAGGAAAATGATCTTTCCAAATTTAGATTAGGAAAGTCAGTGAGCTTTTCCAGATTTGGAATAGGAAAGTTATGCCATGAGAATAACATATATCATCATACTTTTCACATTTGCACACTCACATAACTTTTACACATAGCATATATCATATTAGCATATAGTACATTTTGCATGTAGCACATAAACTTCGTTCATAACATTCATTCATATGCCATGAGACCTTGGAATCATGGCTTGAAGACATCCCAGAAATGAGGGCTCAAACATATGGAACCTCAACTAGGGAGTCCTCATTAGCAAACACAGAGTCTGCTTCATTCATTCATACCGTATTTCTTTTCATTTCGTTCATATCCAGTGTAACCACCAGTTATACCTAGGATGTAGTTTAAGACTTTCATTAGGTTCGTTGTGCAATGACCAAGAAGAATGACCTAATGTCATTACTTGAATCTAACTCACCTTTTGATTATCCTATCCTAACACCTCTTGGTATTCATTCACTTTCATTATGTGCATCATTTGAGGCTGGCCTCATTCATTCATTGGGAACTTTAACTTTAACCGACATAGATCATGTGAGCATCATGAAATCCAGTGTCTCCCCCACACCGAAAAAGGGTGGAATCACTGGCCAAATGATCCAATAACATGGCTAGAGCGGTACATGGAATTTACCCCGCCAGATCCCTATATTGGCAGTATAGGTTCGAAGACTAGGAGATTTCAGGAGACCCATACCCGGCAAGCCGGAACAGTCATCTCATGATAGTTACGTGAACCTCCGCCCTTCCCGAACAGAAGCATGCACCGCTCATAGCTAGTATATCGGTGCTCAGTATAAAGTTACATATATTCATCTCATACGTCATGGAAGCTGGCTTCTAGTATGAGGACATCATAGCTCATTAGATGATTTCTCATCTCATCATTCGTATTGAGTCGTGTGTAAGCTCAATAACTCTCATTAGAGTGTTCATAGAGACTGGTCTCTTCATTATCTACACTCTCATAGGTGAGTACGTATTGGTATATTTACTTAGAGCTCATTTGAGATTCCTTCAGCATTTACATTAGCCTCATATAATGTTGTCAACACGTTCATCATTATTAGCACCTTTGCTTTTCATAGTTATTCACCTCTTATTATATGAATGTTCATTTCGTCTTATGCCAATGCCTTGGCCTTTGGTGTGCTATTTACACCCTTACTTAACCCTTCTGGGTTTCATTATTTCATTGTTCTTTCATCATTTCATTGTTCATCCCATCATAGCCCCAATGCACTTGGTCATTTAGTGTATTTTACACTCATACTTAACCCTTCTAGGGTTCATCATTTCATTTCATACATCTAAGTTCACTTACTTTTGAACGTATGCTAGAACTTATGTGTCTATACATACAAGCCATGAGGCTTCATTCGTAGTTCATTATGTGACTCATACATTCCTAAGATTTTATAGTACAAGACTTATGTATCTTGTATATATACAAGATCTTGATTTGATCAAAGTAGGTGCATTATTCTTGGATATTTTGTTTCACGTATTACTTTATGTATCAATACGGAAGTTTGGGCAAGGAATCCCAAGTCTTGAATCAATTGGATATCATTTACATTTTAAATTGATTTTATTCTAATATTCATAACATTTTAACTCTAAGTCAAATCACAATATTAACATTGAAGGATTACTTTTCTATTTAAAAATTTTCTTTGCATTGGCCGATGGGTTGTGGGTTCGAGTCCCCACAACCCCATTTCATTTTTCATTAACATAATATTCTCTATTTTTTTTTTAACCAAGAGGTGGTGTGGATCAAACTCCCACAACCTCTCGTATTTTCTTTAATTTCGCCCCAAGTAAGGAGGTTGTGGGTTCGAACCCCCACAGCCTCCTTCTTATAATTTATTTTTCGCTTAAGGGCTGTGAGGTGGTGGGGTTCGAACCCCCACGCCCATAATTATAATTTTCAATATTTTCTCTAAGTTAAGAACATGGACAGTGAGGTCGTGGATCGAACCCCCACGGCTCACCTATTTTTTTAAATTATTTTCGCCTCCTTTATTCCGGCCTTGAGGTCGTGGGTTCGATTCCCACGCCTCACATCTTTTATTTTTCTTATTCTCTCCTCGTCTTTGCTGCCATAAGTCATGGGTTCGATTCCCCCCATCCCCATTTTTTTTATTTTCATTTCGCCCGCCACAGGGCGAAGGCCCGCACTGCTTGCAGCGCACACCGACTATCCACAAGCCGCGAGGCCCGAAACTACCCTCACATGTCGTCTCCGGGCCGCGTCGCGCGCCGGCGGAGCGCGATGGACTACTCCCAGAATCCAGCTAGAACGCCTGATGCCCATGGGCAGCAAGCTAACCGGGCGTCTCCGGAATCCCCGCCTTAGCCTCCAAACACATTTTTTTTAAAAATATCAGCCTTGAGGTCTATTCTCCGAGGTCTTGGGTTCGCAATTTTTTCCGCCTTGAACCGTCACCGAATTTTTAATCCCGTTTTAAACCTCTTTTCAACAGTCTTCCAAGAAACTGCCCCGAATTTTACATCAAAAAATCTGCAAATTTTGCGATTAACCATTTTGCAGCCTTATTTTTTTCTCTCATCTTTTTAACCGCTAAAAGTTCCATCGCATTGGGTTAGTAGGTTTAGTGACGTCCTTTAGGTGCATTTTCATGGACATATTTGGCCAAGAATGCATTTCTTCACTTAAGTCTGCATCCCAACTGTTAACCAACGTAATTGACACACACCTTCATACCTTTGCGACTCAAGTTTATACCACTTTACAATGAATCATCCCAAATTATATCAAACTTGAATAGCCACTTCAAATCAACACTTCAGTTTACCAGGTTAGCAGACGTTTGACGAATAACTTCTTTCCCTATACTCTACCTACAGTATGTTTTGTTTCTACACCCTCAGACAAACGCTCTGTTCATCGATTATTGGATTCCAAAGACATTGTTGCATTGGAACGAAACACCACCGATTGCCTCCGAAACACCTGAGTCTCTCCCTTACACCCAGCCAAAACATCAACCAACCTCACCGACTCTTCGGTGGCGTCTGCTTAATCACCAGAGCGCGCTACATGCAAGGGCACACAGTAAGCCACAGAGCCTTAAGTTGAGGTCAATACTTCCGTGGCCGATTGGGAGGTCTAAGGCGCTCCCTTTCTGGCACAAGGGGGACCACAAAAGACGAGAGACGACCACATACCTTTATTGCCCTTCGTCGCCTCCATACACACAGCCTAGCACTTAATCTTGGCTCGCCCAACAATAACCCTCTCCTACCCTACATCACGGCTCATCCAGACGGCCCTTGTCCTCGTCACTCAATCGCCGACCACTACTCCCCTGGAGCAAATCTCACCAGCACCGCTGCTTCACTTTACGCCCTCTTAATGCTGACTCTCGTTCGTGGTATTCTCATCGTTTGCTCTTACACATCTAACCACGACTTGGCTCTGCAGTCCTTTATCAACGTGTGAAGCTAGAGCTCTTGAAGTACTTCTCTTCCACGTTCTTCACCTTATTTTGCGAGAAACACGTAGGAGTTCAATTCGCACAAATACAACCGCTCGGAGGAGACCGACTCATCGGGTGAGGATGAGAAGGTAGGCTTTGACAGACGTCAGGAGGTTTTCGGTGTCTGCAGAAATTAAGAGTCAAAACTATGGACTCCTTTCCTAACATTAATACAATTAAAAATCTTGATGTTCTTCCTTTATCTTAATCAGATAATATTCATATTTTATCTAAGTTAATTCACTTAAATTACCACATATCAACATAGGCTAGTTACAATTACTTAACTCTCTAGTGCGGAGCTCGATACCTCGAGTGGCTCCCAATTTGCGAAATGGGTCACTTGGGTCGCCCCAACCGAATTTCTTTTAATTAATTAAATTAATTTATTAAATAATCAATTCCTCAGGGTAATTACAATATTACCCTTGGCTTGGAAAAGACCATTTTTACCCTTGGACCCTCAAAACTTAAAATTTCTTCTTTTAAGTCCGGTAAAAACTCTTTCGATTTCGTGAGCCTCACATGGTTGGTTCCAACTTTTCTAAGCTCAATTAACTCCCCAAGTTAGTTGGCTTGGTCGTAGTAAGGGTTCTGAGATCTGGTTCTACGCGTATAAATCCGTATGTACCTTGGTCTAATCGCAAGCATTCTTGACACCTTAAGCATTTAGCTTATTCATTATTTTAGGGTTGTTACAACAATGAAGAAGCGACTTTCAACATTTGTAGGTCCATGAAGTAGAATGGTGAGATCCAATCAATATCTTATATAAACTACAGAGTTGATAGCTCTTCTGAGGTGCAAATCAAGGAGAGACTGGGTGTTGAGGCATTAGCAGCAGTGATGATGAACTTTGAGAGTCATTGCATCGAAGAGTATAATGAGCTTGTGGCTCCACTTGATATGTGCGAATATCGGTCTAAGACTAAGAAATTGGACTTGTATATGAAGAATTGTAGACTCGACCAGCGAGATCGTCTGTGGAAAAGGCACATCAATTGGAGCTCAAGGCTTTTTTCCCATATTCAAGGTATGTGTTCTTAGGTAAAGATGAGACACTACGAGTAATTATTGTGGTGGATCATAATGGGCTACAAGTAGAGTGTTTGGTATCAGTGTTAAAGAGGTTCAAGAAAGCTCCTAGGTGGACTATTGCGAACATTATTGGGATTCCTCCCGGTATTTGATCTCATAAAATTAAACTCATGCTGAATCATAAGACTAGTATCGAGTGTTAGAGAAGATTAAATCTGCATATGCAAGAGGTAGTCAAGAAGGAAATCATTAAGTGGTTGGATTCTAGAGTCATCTATTGCAGATAGTACTTTCGTGTACAATGTTAAATGTGTTCCTTAAAAGGGTCCTATTACTATGGTCGCCAATGAAAGAAATGAGTTTGTTCTGATATGGCCGGTTACCTAATATAGAGTTTTCATGGACTACCAGAATTTGAATGCTTGGACAGAGAAGGATCAGTTCCCTATGACCTTAATGGATAAGATGTTAGATAGACTTGTAGGGAAGGGATAATATTGCTTCCTTGATGGGTGTTTGGGCTACAAAGAAATATTTGTAGGACCGGAAGACCAAGAAAAAACCACCTTCACTTGCCCATATGGGACCTTCGCATTCAAACACATGTCATTCTGGTTATACAATGCACTGGCAACCTTCCAGCGTTGTATGATGTCGTTTTCTCGACAGGATTGCGGTATTCATTGATGACTTCTCGGTGGTTTGTGGCTCTTTTGATAGATCTTTGGATAATTTGGCCAAGGTACTAAAAAGGTGTGAAGACTGCAACATCGTGCAAAATTAGGATACGTGTCACATTATGGTAAAATAAGGCATAGTGTTGGGGCATCGAATCTCTGAGAAAGGTATTGAGGTGGATAAATCTAGAGTTGAGGTAATACAAAAGCTTCCTCCACCTATATCGATTAAAGGTGTGAGAAGTTATCTTCGGCATGTAGGCTTCTATAGGAGATTCATTAAAGATTTGTCAAAAATTGCACACCCATTAAGCAAAATTCTTGAAAAGGAGAGTAAATTGGGATTTGATGGTGCTTGTCTGATAGAATTTGGAAAGTTGAAGAAGAAGTTGGTCTTTGCTCCAATCATTATTGCTCGAAATTGGGGGGAACCATTTGAGATCATGTATGATGCAAGTGGGTGGCGTTTGGCATGGTATTGGGGAAAAGGCGTGAGAAAATAGTTAACCCTATTTACTATTCAAGCAAAGCTCTAAACGCAGCCCAAAAGATTTACACTGTTACAGAGAAGAGTTTCTTGTAGTGTTGTTTGCATTCGAGAAGTTTAAATCCTATTTGCTTGGGACCGCGGTAATAGTGCACACGGACCACTCGGCGTTGAGGTATTTGATTGCCAAAAAGGATGCAAAACCACGACTTCTTAGTTTGTTATTGTTGTTGCAAGAATTTCATTTTGTGGTGAAGAACCGCAATGGAACAAAAAACCATGTTGTCGATCACAAGTCTAGATTAGAGGATGATCAAGCTTTGCTTGAGGTAGGTGATAATGGTGATATTAATGACATGTTACTAGATGAAAAGGTATTGGCTACTTCCCATGATCTCATTCCTTAGTTTGACGACTTTTCTAATTATTTGGCAACCGATTTGATACCTCCGGATTTTTCGTCTCACCGAAGGAGAAGTTTGTGCATGATGTGAAAAGGTTTTTTTTGGATGAGCCATACTTGTATTATAGTTATGTGGATGGTATTATTCGTATTTGTGTGCCCGAGGTTGAGATGTTGACTGTTTTTTAGGCGTATCATTCATCGCATGTTGCTGGGCACTATAGTGGTGTCCGAACTGCTCACAAGATTTTGTAGACCAAGACGCCCATGATTTTTCCAACTCCTATGATGAGCTTCCTATAAACCCAATCATGGTAATCGAGTTATTTGATGTATGGGGCATTGATTTTATGAGGTCATTTGTAAGTTCACATGGAATGAAGTATATTCTTGTTGCGGTTGATTATTTATCAAAGTAGGTGGAAGCAATTGCGCTCCCCAGCAATGAAGGCAAGAGTGTCACCACATTCTTGAAGAAGAATATCTTCTCCACATTTGGTACCCCAAGGGAAATGATGATGAAGTTTCGCACTTTTGCACTAAGTTGTTTAAAACACTGCTTGAGAAATACGATGTCCGCCACAATGTAGTCAATCCTTACCATCCACAACTTAGTGGAAAAGTTTAAGTGTCCAACAAAGAGATAAATAAAATCTTGGCGAAGATTGTGAATGCCAATACAAAGGATTGGTCAAGGAAGCTTCATGATGCTCTATGGTCTTACCGCACTACATACAATACTCCCATAGGTATGTCCGCATAAAAACTTTTTGAAGGGAAGTATTGCCATTTAGCGGTAGAGTTAGAGCATTAAGCTATGTGGGCAATGAAGAAGCTAAACTTAGATTGGGGCACCGCATAAATTCAAATAGTAAATGACTTGAATTTTCTCGATGAGTTTCTCCTAAAAGCCTATGAAAGAGCAGCCTTGTACAAAGAGAATATGAAGAAGTACCACTCACAAAGAGTTCAAAAGCGAGATTCTTTTGTTGGGGGATCTTGTTCTTCTATTCGACTCTATGTTGTGCTTATTTCCGGGAAAGCTTAATTCCAAGTGGTCATGGCCATTTTTACTCAAGAAATTGTTCCCACATGGAGCGGTGGAGTTTGAAAATAGTGAGGTAACAAGGTTCAAGGTGAATGGACATAGAATTAAGCTTTATTTGGAGAATGTGGAAATTATGAAAGAAGTTATTCAGGCCTACTATCTAGATGAAGTTTAAGTAATCAATAATCATCACGCCGCGATTTTATATCAAGTTCTACTTGAGAGGCAACCCAAGGTGTAAAATTTAGCCAACCATAGGTTTACGATCTCTCATAAATCGTTTTTCTATGTTTATTTAATTCATTGTAACAAAGTAGTTAGCTGTTAATTTTTTTAGTGTTGGCTAGATATAGCATAGGGCCCGTGTCTAAAAAGTGTCCTAAAAATATAAAAAAAATGGCCTAATTGTTGCTACATGTGCATGTGCGCAAGATAAAATCTGTAGAAAAAGGTCTGGTGAAGAGGTTTATGGATACCCTATGTTCTGTAAGTCATTCTACGAATCGTAAGTGGTGACCATAGATCCAGGTAAGTTTTCCATTTTTTCTATCTATCAAAGTGATCTACAGTCCTGACCTACGGACCGTAGATCAACCCATTGATCATTAGCGGGGTCTCGTAGGTCCAAACCCTTGCTTGACCGACCCGACGTAGATTACTTATTATTTTAAAAAACCAAATTTAAAACAAAATTCCCATTTCTTCCAAACACCCTCAACTGAAATCACTCCAATTTTTTCAACATTTCACTCCCTCCCTGAACAAATCCGTCCTCCATTAACATCAAATCAATGACATCCATTCCCTAAAACCTCTATTTTCCAAATACTCCGGTGTTAGAGCACGGTGCAAATAGGTGGAAGTCTTGTTGGTGATTATTAAAGTATTATTGTCGTCACACAATCACACCACTCCTTTTTACTTCTAAGGCAATTGGATTTCCGTCACTTTGAATTTCTCTTCATAGTTTGATATTTGAAAGTCGGGAGGGGGTCTTGACCTCGGGTAGTTAATTGTCCATGGATTCATGCTTAGTTTGAAATATGATCGCTCGAGGGATGATGGTTAGTGATTGTATCGAATCATATGGAAAAATTAATGAAAGTAACTGGTCTAGATGCATGTTTTGACTTAGGGTTCCATATCATGATTGACATGATAATAAAATTGATTAATTGTAATCCTAGGGATGAAGAACTAGCATGATTTAATGTTGAAATGCATGAGTATACTAGGATACATTTGAAATTGGCTTTATATGAGGTCTCAATAGTAAGAAACATTTCAGACCTGGCATAGACCCCACCTATAAGACCCCGTCTACGGACCATAAGTCAAGTTACTGACTGTTGATCAGGTCCGTAGGAGGAAGCACTGGCAAAATTTTCTAAGTGTGATACTACGAACGTGGACTAGGGTCCCTAGTTCATTCTACAGGTCGTTCTGTATGTCTCTAGTTTCCTTTCTCGACAAACTTATTGGTCCCTCTGACCTACGGAGGGTCTACGGACCGTAGGTATATTACGGACCATAGGGCCCAAACATAGGTGGACATTGTCACAAATTTTTAGTCTTTTCTTGGTTTCACTTTTAGTTCTATATTGTTTCGAGTGTGCTTTGGGTTTCTTTTGGATACTAACAACTGCTCTACAGGTATGATCGCACCGAAAAAGGCCCAAGTCACAAAGGGAAGGTTAAAATAAATTAGACCTTCCCAAAAGCTAGTCTCTAATGACTAAGAGGGTGACCAAGACCCCCAGTATGTACCCACAACCTCAAGGACACCAACTGAAGCATCCCGGGATAATCGTAATAACCCTAAAAAGGTGAGTATCGACGTAGTCACTGCCTCCCAGTGTGATGAGGAGGCTTTTTTTATCGGCTCACTGGAAAGGTGTAACGACCCTCAAAACGAAATAGGATGCTCTAGAGCCTCACGTGTGTTTTAAGAGTTAATAACATGTAAATAAAGTGTTTAAAAAAATGTAATAGTCTTTTTAAAGAGTTTGGAAGTCAAACGTCAAAGGACGACTAGGACGTCCATAAGCTAGTCTTTTGCGTGCTAGTGTGTCCTTGTATCTTTGCCTTGTTTTTGTGTTATTTTTTTAGTCTAAAAACAGTGGGGTTGACCCTATTATATTAATAATAAAGTTAAGGGTCAAAATATTTGGGTACGTCTCCTCGAGGACCACCCTAAGGGTCCTTGAGGAGGACCCAAACATTTGACAAGGATGCTGCCAAAGACAGCGTGCAGCTCCAAGATCTGGAGTCCCTGACGCGTCGCCTTCCTAGAACTCAGTCTTCCTTCATGTCGCGCGAATGAAACGAGGCTCACTGCCTCAAAATTTTCTTGAGGCAAAATTAGGAGATGCCTCCGCGACGTGCAGTCACTTTCCAAATTCGGTTGCGTCGTTTTGAAGTCAAGTTTCACATGTATAAAAGTCCAAATAATTATGGGGGTATTTTGGGAACTCTTGGAGTTGGTTATAAACTATTTTTAGGACTTATTTAACCCCTTTCCCAAGGCAAACCCCAATACCCTTAAAAAATCAAAATCCAAAACTCTCTTCTCTTCCAAATGCTCTCAAAACCTCCATTGAAGACTAAGCTCAACGTTCAAGCTAGGGGCTGGATATTTGTGGTTTCTTCTCCAATTTTTCGTGGGCTTCTTATGTAGTAAGGTATGGTAATCGTTGATCCTTAGTTAATATTCCATCTAAGGATTTCCTCCAAAAGTTTTCCAATGAGATTTTATGATCAAAATTTCTATCTTTCAATCTAGCAATGTGTTCATTGTCATATTGATTTCAAAAGCATTCTAATGATGGATTCTTTTAATCACTGATTTTATGATGATTTTCAATCCCATTTCATGAAGAACCCATGATGTTCCTAATGTCTCAATTTGGCCTATAATCTGGGTATTGTGATCTTGATTAGAAAATGATTGGATTACGATTAGATTGTAATGAATTGCTTAATTCTATGTATATCTACGTCAATTGATTATCAATTGTAGAGAATTGGTCTATGAGTATCAAATCTTTGAGAATGGGTAAGTTGACCTAAATTCTACCCTAAGGTGTTTGTATTGACATTCTGTTGTATGGTACACTTATGGTGGCGGTATTTACATTCTTGTCTATCTATATATGTTGTGATCATGGACTTGAAGGCAATTGATGTAATGTGCATTTTGTTTATGATGATCACACGTATGAAGGTCTTGTGTAGTGTCCATTCTTGTATTATCATCTTGGTGTATTGATGTTGTCAAGTATTTGTGAATGATCATGTTGGGTTAGCTATGGTCTATATGTTTAACAATGATAAATGATCTTGTAGAATAACCCCTACCTATGTAACCCTATATGAATGTGTTGTCTCATGCATGATAAGTAGTCTTAGATTCAAATGATGAAGATGTTCATGTATCCTATGATATAATGTGGGTGGGTGTTCTAAGTCCCTAATACTCTCTATGTGAGTTGTTCATGACTTGAGGGATGTAGTACATATGTAATGTGATCTTACAACGGTGGTTTCCTCAATATCCTGTTGTTGCTATTTAGTGATGATGTTGATCATTGTACACACACACATCTCATGCATACCTATAAGTGTAATATGTTCATGAGGTTAATTTCATGAATGAAAGTGTAAAGATGCATCTTAAATAGGATGACTTGAGAGGTGTACTAGTGTAGGTAAGGGTATGAGACTTTATCTATACATTGCACATGTGGACTTTGAGAGGATGCCAAGGGTGATTTCTCTATATGCATAAGTTATGAATGTATATTTTAAGATATGAACATGATGTATATAGGATAATGCTAAATGTATGATTCTGAGGAATTGAGAGTGATCCCCTTGTGCATATTATTACTATGATTATCATGTAAAGTATATGAATAATGAAGTATGAACATGTGGTGTCTAAATGTGTTTAAGTGAAAGATTTCCTCATATATGTAAACATACACACACATGAAAGTATGAATGAAGTATATTAATGATGATCCAGTAAATGAGAATATTTTGGATGGATTTCCTTAATGGTACTCTATACTAGACTATGATATGATTATTTGTAAGGATATTGTCACATGAATTTGGTTTTGATGAAAGGACGTTCTCATCATTAACCTATGAGTTGTAAATATGTATATAAGGAGTTAATCTCCTAAAGCCAATCTCATTAAGTAATGTTAATAAAGACTTAATGACTTTCAAAAAGGGAAAGCTTAGCACTGAGTGAACTTGACAATGAGAGTTGTTCACTCCACAAAGGAAGGGAGGTTCACCCGATGTTCTTATAAGGTGGGAAACTACAATGCGAATGAGAATAAAGATGGTTTCTAGTAATAATCTCCTAGTTCCTTAACTATGTTACCCCTATTGGACCTACCAAATGAATCTACCTATATGCTATCATGATGTTCATGTTCTACCTTGGAAAGTAGAGCACCTCTTTTAGATGTGGGGTTCCATGACACCAGATTCCATGTTTAGCTCACATGGTCTTAATGTTGGTTAAGACGAAGTTTCTCAAAACTAAAATGAACAATAAAAGTAAGAAGGTGAACCCTAACTAGGACTACCTAAGGGATATATATGTATATATATATATATATATGTATGTATGTATGTATCTCATGCATGACATTATGGTATTGGCCTACTTGCTATGATAATATGCATAGTATTGGTCCTACTGTGTCTATATGATTAAGGTCTTACTTAATATGCATGTAGTTGGCTATACTTGTCATGTCAATATATGAATAGATTGGCAATGCTTATGATTTCCTTGATAGGTTTACTTAGTATGTGTGAGTTTATGGGGCTTCACATGTACATTGCACAAGTAGGCTTAGATTGAAATTATCAGTAAGGTCTTATGATGTATCAATGAAATGAACTCTATATATTCAACGTTGAATATTTTCTTATTATGATGATATTGCTAGTATTGACTTGCATGTTGTGTTGAAATGAGTATAAAGACTAAATGAGTTAAGATTATGATGTGATGAGTCTTATATAAGGTTTATGAAGTATGTTGTCTCTTATATGAAATATGTATTGCAATATATGATATGCCTCTATGAATGTATATGTTTGAGTTAATGAAGGTTGTATGAATGTTCACCTTGGTGACCTTAAGGTGATTCTTTGATGTGAATGGTTGAATGGGACACAATTAATGCATTGCACTAAGTGTTACTTAAGGGTTGCTTTAGAGTGGTAAGTGAAGGTAAAGAGAAAGGTAATACTATGAGAATGTCGAATGTGCCTTAAATGTAATAAATGAATTTATGTGATGTTATTACTATTGTACATGTCTATATGAAGTGGGTGATCTCTATTGTGCTTGTTGTATCAATGTTCATGAAGTTTTACTAAAAAACATGATGCATGATTTCTAACTAAATGTCCTCTTTAAAACATATTTTTGCATGGTTGCCATACTTAGTGCATTCTTTTACTAATGCAATTATTCTTCATCTTTTTACAGAAAGTGTAGGTGGTGATGGCTAAAGGATCTTTCATAGTATGAGGAGCTTGGATTCTTATTCTAAGTTCAAGTGTCCTTATGATTCAAGGACCTTCAATTCAAGATGTTAATTAAGTTCATGTAATAGTTTAGATAATTCTTTTATGTTGTTAAGGGTCATGTCCCTATTTTATTCTATTGAGCTGTGTCTTAAGATGGCAAAAGAGACTTAGTGTATTAACTATGTACTTATGATTTTATGAATGAAGTGATATTCTACCATTATATTATGCTATGAAAATTTTTAAAATTTCCGCTATTTTTATGCCAATCCGATGAATGATGTCTGAGGGCTTTTACAAGACCTCCGAGAGGTCAAGTACGTCGTGTTACTTCAAGTGGTTTCTCCCCAGTCGTGACAAAATTGGTATCAGAGCCAGGTTTTGAATGGTCTTTAGGTTTCAAAGTCTCATAATGCCACGTGTTGTAGAGTCTAGTTCATTAGTGTGAGTCGCGACACATCTATGAACGAGAGACTATAGGACGATCAAAGTTTTAATTTCTTTAATACTGTTGTGTTGTATCATAGAGCTTAATCTATACGATCTCTGTCTTATGTTTCCTTGTCCGATGGTCTTTTAGATGTGATTTCTTGGAAGGAATGATGTCTCAAGGCTTGAGGAAGAAAAGGTGGGTTTTGATGTTTATTATGATTTTGTGACATGATGAGTATATTTGAAGGTGAATTTAGATGTTATTGTTGTGATTCCAATTATGGATATATGTGACCTATGAGGGTTGAGGTTATATGTTCAGAAGTTATGAAATGATATAGTTCTTTCTTGTTAAAGAGTTGTTATGGTTGAATGGAGTCCCCTGTGGAATGATAGGTTGCTTTATGATTATGAATAATGATAGTATAATGGTATAGCATAGGCTTGAAATGTTCAGGACAAATGTGGTAAATAGTGAAATATGAAGGTTTTATTTGTTATATGAGTAATGCTTCATAGTTGTCTTTGTGTGGATTGGAGCCTTTTGTATAGGCTTGCTCCTAGGAGGGGAAGGTAGTGTGTTTACCTTTTAAGGAAATTGCAAAGTATGATAGTTAATGGATGAACCTATAAGACTAGTTGATTTGTTCCCTTATGAACCTATCCTAAGAGTGGGAAAAAAAGGAAGAAGGGGTTTTGTTCCATCAGTTGGAATTATGGTTTGCCCTAAGGTTGACTTGGAGGGTAGTATATACCCCTTAACTCATAGGGAGAAGAAGAGAATTTATGTTCACCTACTTTGAAGTGGTTAATTGTCTTTTAAGTTCGATTCTACGTATGCTCATTTGGGAAAATACTGATGTACCTAGGCATGTTTTGTTGGAAGGTTCAACCAAAGGTGAAGAGCCTTGTAGGCTTAAATCCGGAACTACTTACCTTGTTATGACTTGGTGGTAGAATGTGCTGAAATATGGAATTACCTTTTGTATTCATGGTGTAGTTAAGGCCTCATGTGGTTGGGTAGAATGACCTAACTTGATTTTCATGAGTTTCTTTTAGGTGATGGATTTAGAATAACAGTGGTGCTTGAGTAGTTCCTATTGATGTTGATTGGTAAATCCTTCTCTGTGACGGTAATAGTGAAATCATCAAGGGTTTAGAATAAATTTATGAGAAGTGCACGAAGGCCTAGTCTTGACTTGTCTTGACCTTGGTGTTTAAGGGCATGATGTGATGAATAGTTGATTAGGCTTACCCCAAGTGGGGGATAATGTGCCTAGATGGTAAGTCTTTGGATGTCCTTAATGTTCCTAATTTAAATTCCCTTTGAACTTCTCTATATTAAGAATCCCCTTGATTGGTGAATATGAAGTGGAGTGATATAGATACTCATTTAGGATCTCTTGAAATCCTCACCTTAGGGAGTGTGAGTGAAGAGTTAGTGGGAAATGGTTCTTTCTTGAGAGATGGAAGGACCCTATATTAACAAGGGTTTGCATAAGCTTGAAACCATGAGGGGGGAGAGGTTGAGCTTGACTAGAAGGATTTGTAAGTTAAAGTTCCTATAGAGGAGATGAGTTTCTCTTAGATGGGTTTACCCTAAGAGGGGGATGATTATAAGAGTAGTAAGGTTGTTGATATCCCTATATTTTCCTTCTATTCTAACTCAAGCATGAAACCAAAAAGTTCCTAGTAGCTTGTTCATGTTATGGAGTCTTGCATATGAGTATAAGTTGCATGTTCTAAATATGTTATGCACGTCTTAAATGACAGTATATTATCTATGATTTGAAGAATTCACATTTCATGAAAAAGGGATTTTTATAATATCATGTTCCTCATGTTGTTGTGCATCTTAGCATGAAAGCATTTGACTTCATGAGATGGTTTGATAAACATGCTTGATAAATTTTTTGATGTAAGGGTATTTTGGCCTCACAATGATGTGTTGAGTTTTCCTTAAATGAGAAAAGATGAGTCCCTTTAAAAATGTGTAATGTTGCAATTTGGGAAGTGTTAATATAGGCTCACGCTTGAGAAGTGATGGTGTGACTAGATAATATTATTGATGTGTTCCTATGAATTGTAATAATTTCCCTAAATGATGCATGTTTAGGGAAAACTAGTGTTATGTTAGAAATTGAAATTCTGTGAAATAACTTCCTAATGTTGTGATATGTTTGGTATGATCTACTATTTTTGACTTCCTGAGAAAGGAAGTATGAACATGCTTGGTTAGAAGAGGAGAAATTCTCCTTAAAATGAATTGACCTTTGTGAATTTCTTGAATATGAACTTCAAGATGCCATACTAGTATGTTAAAGAGAAGGAGTTTCCTCCTCGAGCATAACTAACATGGTTAAGATATGTATCTCCTTGATGGGTTTTTACCTTAAATGATAAAGGTTTTGTTGATCTACATTACTCATGAATTATGTGCATTTAGTATGTGTTACTTATTTTCCTCTTGAGTTATAATGTTGAACTTGCTCATGTGTGATTTATAAGTTATTGCATATTGTGCCTTTTCGTCAAATGAAAAGAGAATGTCATGTCATGATTAGGAGAAGGATGTTCCTCTTATGAACATGAGAAATGTCTAATTTTTTGATACATTAGAATTGACTGAATGAAGTTTCTACTTGCATGTGTTGCATTGAGTGAAGAATGGTATGAAGCTTGTGTTCATTTTAAGTTTGGTGCATTGACTATTATATGATGCTATGCTGAATAATGTCAGATGCTATATGGGTCATTGAGTTCTTGAAAATGATTGAAAGTGTTCCAAGTGTCATTCGAGTACGAATGTTTCCAAGTGGGGGATAATGTAACAACCCTCAAAATGAACTAGGATGATCTCGAGCCTCACATCTATTTTAAGAGTTAATAACATGTAAATAAACTGTTTAACAGCTAGTAATAGTCATTTTAAAGAGTTTGGAAGTCATACGTCAAAGGACGACCAAGACGTCTAGAAACTAGTCTTTTGTGTGCTACTGTCCTTGTATGTTTGCCTTGTTTTTATCTGATGTTTGGAGTCAATAAACAGTGGATTTGACTCTAGTATCTTAATATCATGTTAAGGGTCAAAACTTTCGGGTAGGACTCCCCAGGGACCACCCTAAGGGTCATTGAAGAGGACCCAAAGGTTGGACAAGGACGCTGCCTTTCGCAGTGTGCAGCACCAATATCTGGAGTACCTCACTCTTCGTGCGCCTTTAACTCTGTCTGCCTCCGCTTCGCATGACAAAATCGAGACTCACTATTCAAAAACATTTTGACGCAAAATCAGTAGATACCTCCGCGACGCGCAACCACTTCCCAGATTTGGTTGAGTCATTTTAAAGTTAAGCTTGACATATCTAAAAGTCCAAATAAGTATGGGAGTGTTTTAGAAACTTTGGGAGTCGGTTATAAGATGTTTTTAAGACTTATTTAACCCCTTTCCAAAGGCAAAACCCCAATGCCCAATAATAAAATCAATATCCAAAACTCTCTTCTCTTCCAAATGCACTCAAAACCTCCATTCAAGACTAAGCTCAAGGTTCAAGCTAGGGGCTAGATTTTTATGGTTTCTTATACAATTTTTTGTGGGCTTCTCATGTAGTAAGGTATGGTAATCGTTGATCCATAGATAATGTTCCATCTAAGGAGTTCCTTCAAAGGTTTTCCAATGAGATTCTATGATCAAATTTCCTATCTTTCAATCTAGACATGGGTTCATTGTCAAATTGATTTCAGAAATATTCTAATGATGGATTTATGTTTAATCACTGATTTTATGATGATTTTAAATCCAATTTCATGAAAAACCCATGATCTCCATAATTTCTCAATTTGTCCTCTAATGTGGGTCTTGTGATCTTGCTTAGATGATGATTGAATTATGATTAGATTGTAATGAATTGGTTATTTCTATGTCCATCTACGTCAATTTATTATGAATTGTTGAGAATTGTCTGTTATTATCAAAGCTTGGAGAATTGGAAAGTTGACCTAAATTCTAGCCTAAGGTGTTTGGATTGACATTGTGTGGTATGGTCCACTTATGGTGGTGGTATTTACATTTTTGTCTATCTAAATATGTTTTGATCATGGAATTGAAAACAATTGATATAATGTGCATTGTGGTGATGATGATCACATGTATGAAGGTCTTGTGTAGTCTTCCATTCTACTATTATGATCTAGGTGTATTGATGATGTCAAGTATATCTGAAAGATCTTGTTAGGGTTAGCTATGGTCTACATGTTTAAGAGTGATGAATGCTCTTGTAGAATGACCCCTACCTATGTAACCCTATATGAATGTGTTGTCTTATGCAGTATTAGGAGTCTTAGATTCAAATGATCCTATGATATAATGTAGGTGTGTGGTGTATAGTCCCTAATACTCTCTATATGAGTTGTACATGACTTGAGGGATGTAGTACATATGTATTGTGATCTTTGGAGGGTGGTTTCCTCAATATCATGTTGTTGTCGTTATGCGATCATGTTGACCAATGTACACACACATTTTATGCATTCATATAAGTGTAACATGTTCATGAGGTTAATTGAATGAATGAAAGTGTAAAGATACATCTTAAATAGGATGACTTCAAAGGTGTACTAGTAAAGGTAAGGGTATGTGACTTTATCTATACATTGCACATGTGGACCTTGAGGGGATTCCTAGGATGATTTATCTATATGCATAAGTTATGAATTTATAATTTAAGCAATGAACATGATATATATGGGATAATGCCAAATGTATGATTATGAGGGATAAATAGTGATCCCCTTGTGCATATTATTATTATGAGTTATGTTACAAACCATAACAATAATGAAGTATGAACATGTGGTGTCTAAATGTGTTTATGTAAAATATTTCCTCATATATGTACACACACACAAAAGTATGAATGAAGTATATTAATGATGATCTAGTAAATGATAGTCTTTTGGATGGATTTACATAATGGTACTCTATACTAGAATATGATATGATTATCTGAAAGGACATTCTCTTATGATGTTGGTTTTGATGAAAGGACATTCTCATAATTAACCTATAAGCTATGAATATGTATATAGGAAGTTAATCTTTTGAAGCCTATTTTATTAAGTAATGTTAAAAAATACTTAAAGGCTTTTCAAAAAGGGAAAGTGAGCTTAGCACTGAGGGAACTTGACAATGAGAGGTGTTTACTCCACAAAAGAAAGGAGGTTCACCTGATGTTCTCATGAGGTGGGAAACTACAATGGGAATGAGCATAAAGATGGTTTCTAGTAATAACCTCCTAGTTCCTTAACTATGCTTCCCCCATAGGACCTAGAAAGTGGATCCAGCTACATGCTAGCATGATTTTCATGTTCTATTTTGGCAAGTAGATAACCTCTTTTCAGTGTGGAGTTACATGGCACCGGATTCCATGTTTAACTCAAATGGTTTTAATGTCGATTAAGGCAAAGTTTCCCAAAAGTAAAATGCACAATAGAAGTAAGAAGGTGAACCCTAAGTAGAACTACCTAAAGGATGTTTCTTAGTGTAGCTGTGTCACGATCGGAATCTAGACCCCAGACGAGACCCGCGTCGTTAACCTCTCAGAGGTCGCAGACAAGCCTACATACGTCATCTTACTTCATCTAGGTTAATTTTAGCGGAAAATTTGAAACTTTTTGTTTCTCAACTTACTTATTAAACATTCTCATTAATACATAATCGTTCACCATCAACCATCTAATATTAAGATCATCAAATGAATGAAATACTGTAATATAGTAATAATGATGTACTTGCCAAAATAGCATCAATACAATGTCTGAATAAAACAGGAAAGAAACGCTAGTGGAACATGCTCCACTAGCTCAACTCTAAAACTAAGCTAGAATATAAATGGCAGCATCCTCGAAATGCATGAGGACCTACCAAGTCCGGATGAATGCTCGACGTCCGGATGGCTTCAGCGTCAATCTGTAGCTCTAGCGTCCACGTGTGCCTGCACCTAAAATTGTAGAGTTGTATAGGGTTAGTACACACTTGTACTAAGTACGGGTATATGTAAGCACACACTAAGGACATGGATGAGAAAAGATAGTTCTTTCCTAACAACATGATTATGGAAAGTCAAGGTAGTGGACTTGCCAAATTGAGATTAGGAAAGGTAGTGAACCTTCCAAATTTGGATTAGGAAAGTCAGTGAGCTTTCCAAATTTGGATTAGGAAAGTCATGCCATGAGAGTAACATGCATCATCATAATTATCATACTGCACACAACACATAACATCTTACACATAGCACATATCATATTGCATATAGCACATACTTACATCTTTTATAACATTCATTCATATGCCATGAGACCTTGGAATCATGGACTTGACATTAAGACTTTCCAAAATGAGGGCTCAGCATATGGGACCTCAACTAGGGAGTCTTCATTAGCAAACACAGAGTCTGTTTCATTCATTCATACTTACTTTATTTCATTTCGTTCATAGGCCAGTGTAAACACCAGATATACCTAGGGTGTAGTTTAATACTTTCATCGGGTTTGCTGTGCAATGATCAAGAATAATCTAGTGTCATTACCTGAGTATAGATCACCTTTTGATTATCCTATCCTAACACCTTTGGTATCATTCATTTTGTTATGTGCTTCATTTGAGACTGGACTAATTCATTCATTGGGAACTTTAACTTTAACCGACATAGATCATGTGAGCATCATGAAATCTAGTGTCTCCCCCACACCGAAAAGAGGTGGAATCACCGGCCAAAGTGACCCAAAAACATGCTAGCGTACATGGGAATTTAACCCCGCCAGATCCTTATATTGGCAGTATAGGTTCGAAGACAAGGAGATATAAGGAGACCCATACCCGGCAAGCCGGACAGTCTCATCTCATGAGAGTTACGTAAACCTACGCCCTTACCTAAAGAAGGCATCACCGCTCATAGCTAGTCTATCGGTGCTCAGTATAAAGTTCCATTACATTCTACTCATACGTCATGGAAGCTGGCTTCTAGTATGAGGACATCATAGCTCAATAGATGATTTCTCATCTCATCATTAATATTAAGTGTGTTAGTCTCAATACTTTCATTAGAGTGTTCATAGAGACTGGCTCTTCATTAACTTTACACTCTCATAGGTGAGTACGTTTTGGTAACACTTACTTAGGCTCATTTGAGATTGTTCTCATCTTTTACATTAGCCTCATATCATGTTGTCACCACATTCATTAACATTAGCACATTAACTCTTCATAATTACTCACCCCATTTTACGTGAATGTTCATTTTATCATATGCCAATATACTTGGCCATTTGTGTGTTTCATACTCTTACTTAACCCTTCTAGGGTTTCGTCATTTCATTACATAATAACCATTTTATCGTATGCCAATGCACTAGGACATTTAGTGTGTTTTACACTCATACTTAACCTTTCTAGGGTTACATCCTTTCATTACATACATTTAGGTTCATTTCTTTAAAACGTATGCTAAACTTATGAGTCTATACACACAAGCCATGAGGCTTCATTCATAATTCTTTAAGTGATTCATACATTCCTAAGATTATGTAGTACAAAACTTATGTATCTTGTATATATGCCAAGATCTTGATTTTGATCTAAGTAGGTGGCATTATTCTTGGATATTTTGTTCACATATGACTTATGTATCAATACGGAAGTTTGGGCAAGGAAACCCAAGTTCGAATCACTTGGATAACATTTACATTTTTCATTGATTTTATTTTTAATCTCCATGACCTTGGGACTCTAGATTGAACCCCAACATTAGCATTGTATCTTTAATTTTCTACTTGAGTTTCCCTTTAATTTGGCCGAAGGGTTGTGGGTTCGAACCGCCACAACCCCTTTTTATTTTTCATTAACATCACATTGCCCCTTTTCGCCCAAACCAAGAGGTTGTGGGATAAAAAACCCACAACCTCTTTTATTTTATGGTTATATTCGTTGGGGAATTGGGAGGTTGTGGGTTCGAACCCCCACAGCCTGCTTGTTTTTGCTTTTAATTTCGCTAGAGGATGTGAGGTGGTGGGTTTGAACCCCCACACCCTTCTATTTTATTTTTTAATTAAATTCCCTAGGCTAGGCGCTTTGGCAGTGAGGTTGTGAGATCGAACCCCCACAACCTCACTTTGTTTTCTTATTTAATTTTGTCATTCTCCTTTCCAACCTTGAGGTCGTGGGTTCGATTCCCACGCCTCACATTTTCTTTTCTTTATTTTCTCTTCTTTCACTCGCTGCCTGGAGGTTGTGGGTTCGAATCCCACGCCTCCCATTCATTTGTTTAATTTATTTCCCTCTCCTTTCCCAACCAGCAGCCCGAGTTCGATTCCCCTCAGCCCTATTTTTCATCTTTTTCTCGCGATTTACAGTAGCCAAACGGGTGAGGTCACAGGTTCGAATCCTGGTGGCCTCACCCCTTCAAAAATGTATTAAATTTCCAGATTCCAACCTTCTTTTTGACCGAAATTAAGGTACACCAATCTGGAATTTTATTCATGATTTTTAGCTTTCTTTCATCAACCTTTTCATGTTAGTTTCTTAGGGCATTTCACCAAGCATTTAGTGTATAGTTAGGTGTAGTTTAGGGGTTACATTAGTAAAGCGTTTTCACTCAAAATCAGTAACCTCACACCCCATATGAACATCACATTGTGTACAACTTTAGCACATAAAATACAAGGATTAACATGCCTTTACATATCTCCAAACAGTGACTAACTTCACTGCCACACGTTGCACACACACACATCACTTTTTTCACATGATTTCGATCAACATAATCAATATTCACAAAATTTCGAACATGCATACTTAAACATAAACATGACAAAAACACATTTCATCCCTACTTTGTACCAGCAAACATACCCAACCTAAAATTCAATGGGAGCTAGTGACAGGGACATGCAACGGGGAACAATCCTAGTTTTCAGAATGAATATCTTGAATCTTAAGGGGTCTCTTGGGAAAGGGACCAAGAGGAAAGAAACCCATACCTTAATTGATGCTCAAACGTAGAAGTTGCTGCCCAAAATTCTCTCCAAAATCAGTCCAACCCTCCTCAACGTACACACCACTCGACGGACAACTTCTCTTTGCCTTAACGTTTTTGGTTACTTTGTTTTTCTTAAAATTTCATGTGAGTTCTTCAAGTGTGAAGAACTCTTGATATATTTTCAGTTCTTCACGTTAATTTGGCAGAGAGCAAACGTGAAAGAGATGGTGAAATGTGAGAGAGAGATCGTGAGAGAGTAGTCTAATATTAGGAGTTTTAGTTTGAGAATTAGTCAAACTAGGACTCCTTATTAATTTAAATAAAACCTGATTTAATTAGCTTAGTGAAAGGACCATGATGCCCTTACAAAAATCAGATTTTAATCAACAATTAAATCATCAATTTGTTGCTTCCAATGGGGCTCGAACCCGAGTGACACCCTTTCGCGAAAACGGGTCACTTTGGGTCGACCCACCTGAATTGATTCTTTAATTAAATTAATTAATTAATTAATTAATTTCCTTAGGGTAATTACGATATTACCCTTGGCCTGAAAAAAACCATTTTACCCCTGGACCCTCAAAACTCAAGATTTCTTCTTTTTCAGTCTGGTAAAGACTCCTTAGATTAAATCTTAATTTTCGAGAGCCCTACATGGTTGGTTACAACCTTTCCAAGCTCAATTAACTCCCCAAGTTAGTTGGCTTGGCCGTAGTAAGGGTTCTGAGGTCTGGTTTTACGCGTATCAATCCGTGTGAACCTTGGTCTAATCGCAAGCATTCTTGACACCTTAAGCATTTGTCTTATTAATTTTTACGCTTGTTACAAGCTGAGGGTATGGAACTTTACCTATGCATTTCATAAGTATCTCTTGAAAGGAGTTGATCTATGTGAATATGTATATGTATATGTATCTCATGCATGACATTATGGTGTTGGACTACTTGTTATGATAATATGCATAGTATTGGTCCTACTGTGTATATATGCTAAAGGTCTTACTGAATATGCATGTAGTTTGCTATACATGTCATGTCAATGTATGAAGTGATTGGCATTACTTATGATTTCCTTGATATATTTACTTTGTATGTGTGAGGTTATGGGGCTTCACATGCACATTGCACTAGCAGGCTTAGATTTTGATTATGAGTGAGGTCTTATGATGTATTAATGAAATGAACACTATATATACAAAATTGACTATTGTCTTATTATGATGATATTAGTAGTATTGACTTGCATGTTGTCTTGAAATGAGTATAAAGACTAAATGGGTTAAGATTATGATTTGATGAGTCTTATATGAGGTTTATGAAATATGTTGGATCTTATATGAAGTATGTATTGTAATATAAGATATACCTCTATGAATGTATATGTTTGAGTTAATAAAGGTTGTATGAATGTTCACCTTTGTTACCTTAAGGTGATACTATGGTGCGAATGGTTGGATGGGACACTATTCATGCACTGCACTAAGTGTTACTTAAGAGTTTCTTTGGGGGGTAAGTGAAGGTAAAGTGAAATGTAATACTATGAGAATGCAGAATGTGCTTTAAATGTGATAAATGAATTTATGCGATGCTATGACTATTGTATATGTCTATATGAAGTGTGTGAACTATATTGTGCTTGTTGTATCAATGTTCATGAAGTTTTACTAAAAGACATGATGCATGATTTCTAACTAAATGTCCTCTTTAAAATCATGATTTTACATGGTTGTCATACTTAGTGCATTCTTGTACTAATACCATTCTTTTTCATCTTTTTACGCAAAGTGTGGGTGGTGAAGGCTAAAGGATCTTTCATATAATGAGGAGCTTGGATTCTTATTCCCAAGTTCAAATGCCCTTATGATTCAAGGACCTTCATGTCAAGATGTTAATTAAGTTCATGTAATAGTTTAGATAATTCTTTTATGTTGTTAAGGGTCGTGTCCCTATTATATTCTATTGAGTTTTATCTTAAGATAGAAAAAGAGACTTAGTGTATTAACTATGTACTTATGATTTTATAAATGAAGTGATGTTCTAGCATTATGTTATGCTATGAAAAGTTTGAAATTTTATGCGATTTTTATGTGTATGTGATGAAAGATGTCTACGAGCTTGTATGACACCTCCGAAAGGTCAAGTACGTCGTGTTACTTCTAGGGTGAGCTCCCCGGTCGTGACAAATAGACTACTTCCTGTACTCAAACCAACTCTGATGTAGGTCGGCTTTGGAATATGCTATCGGGTTCCAGTGCCCGCAATCAAGATGCCTCATCTGATGAGGCCATCAATTCTGATGAAGCTCCAACCCATCGAAACCATCAACCAAATTTGGTAGCTGATGAGCCTAACCTATAGTGTGTAGAGGGGATATGGAAAATCTATCAGGACACCAAAATGCTGAATGCAAAGGAAAAGTGACCCGCACTATTACAGAAGAACACAAAGTTCTTACGGGGAGCTTGCATACCGTGTCGAACATCCTCCAATTGTTTCAATGGCATAAATGTGAGTGGATGTCTCGTGATCCCGAGACATACGGTGAGAAGATTGTGCGAAAGTTCTATGTCTCCTATGCAACCACTCTCTAAGGGTCTATTTCTAAGAAAGCCACACCCACATCATAGGACCCCCTAATTTCCATCATGGTACAAAGTGTCTTGTTGAAAATCTCTCCTACAACTAACGATCGATTTCACTATGGCTTTAACCCTCACCATGCATGGGCATGCAACACGATCGACTTTGACTATAGTTGAAACATTGAGCGGGGTGGGACCTTTACAAAGAATATAGAACAACAGGAGGTCGTGATACTATGGATGGTAAGACATATGGCCCTGGATAGCGAGAGAGTTGAGTTGGTTGCTTCACCCCGGGTGAGCATTCAAACTTCCACCCTCACTTTGGTGGCCAAGTTCTTCTAGCTATTGTTTCGAATAGAATGTCACCAACTCAGGCCGACACTGTTGAAATTCCTGCATCCAGTCCAAGCTAGCTAGTCTTGGGGCTGATGTTGAAGTCATCCTTACTACACCACCCATTGAGCTAAAGGTTGCACCCTTTGTACATGGAGATGATTAGGTTGTTGGTTCCCTTTTTAGTTTAGAAAATGCAGCGGTGTGGCCCAAGAACACCCATGCCCTACAAAAGAGGCACCACTCTAGTCAAAAATCTTATTGCACAGAGGCGGAAAAGGCCAACAACGAGCAGCGCAGGCGAGAGAAAAAGGCAAAGAAAGATTCCATTTTAGATGAGAAGATGAGGGAGAAGAGAGTTCATGAGATGATGGCTGGGGCATCGAGTTCGTTGAATATTACAGTGGTTTTTCATAGTATGGTGGAGGATGTACACACTAATGAGGGTGTGGTGAGACAAGTAGATAACACTACTAAGGGTGGTGTGACCATTGATGTGGGCACTACTGATGGTTGTCCTATTGTTGAAGTAAAGTCCATGAAACCTGACCCACCCGCTTGTTGATGAGAATTCCACGCTAAGTGTCACAAGTTTGCTTCACCAAAATACATTACTTTTTAACATTTTGTGTGCGTTGGGTACAATTGCACTTATTATTTTATGGGGGTTGAAGGATTGTGAGTGATAGGATGAATTCTGAGTAACCCAACTCACAGTCCTCTCCGACTCTTAGGGTTTTCTTGCTTGTGTTCTTTTTCCTGAAGAGATTTCTTACTAATTTGTTGAACGTACATGTTTTTGGAATTGTATGTGTAGAAGCATGATAAATAATGATACGTGATGGCATAATCTTGTTAAAAAATGACACCCGTCAAAAGATGTAAAAAAACATGTACTAAAAGTTATTGACTAGAATAAGTTTAATGTGTTGGCTCTGAGCATGACATGATAATGAACAAACTTTATTTCATGACCTAGCTAGAACTTGAACTGGGTAAACTGATAATATGCTAATGAAACTATAAGCCAAATGTGTGTGAGAATTGTTAATGATTCAAGAAGTGTATGCCATTCTAGAACTTTTCTTATTAGTCCTGTGAAGATAATCCCCTCTAGAGTTTAGGGAGTGATCATAGTCCCTTGTTCTAAACAGTCCACTAAGTACCTAAATGAATACAATCAAATGACATGATTGTTCCCCTTGATAAAAATACTTTGAGCCTTGATGAGAACACTTCTTTCAAAACCCCTAACTCACCTTCCAACAATCTACTGTATTTACCTCGGTCCCTCCTTGGACATATGCACCTCAACTTAGGCCAAAAGCCTAAATTGAGGGTGGCTTATAAAAAAGTGACCTCGAATATTGGCCCTGATCCGACATCGGGCATTGTCCACCTCAACTAATGGAGAATCCATAAGTTGGGAGTAGCTTTGAGAGAGGAAATCAAAAGAAAAATAGGTATTAAAATACTTGGGTGTTAAAATAAGAAGAAACAAAAAGAGGATGAGACTTTGTGTGAGCAAACTGAAAAAATTTGATAAGAATAAAAGAAAAGAAGCAAATGCAAGAAAAAGAAGAAAAGAGAAAAATAAAGAGTTACAAAGTCTAAAAGGTCACATCCTTCGTTGAAAAGAATCAAGGGAAAGAAGAGAAATAGGTGAGATGTCTAAAAAAGGTTAAAATGAGGTATGAGAGCCCGATGTAATGTCAAGAAGGGCAAAAATTCACTGAAGGTACCCAAAAGTACCACACCTGACCCTGAGCCTACGTCATAAGCCAAGAGAGTCCTATAGTGATCCTAAAATCTAGTTTGGAGAGTATAAGCGGTGAAAATAAGGGCAAGCTTGTAGTATTGAGCTTTAATTGTGACTTGAACTTACTTTTGAGTGCAAGTATTGAATGAATCCTTGTACTTAAAAATCATATGTATTGTGCATAAGAAAGGGGATTTTGATTGAAGTAAGGGCACTAGTGGAATTCACTAAAAGTTGGTACTTCGGGATGATGAAACAGTTTGTGTTGTGTCGAGTGGTCTACCGTTGAAATGTATGGATCTGCACAAATTAGCTTGTTGACTCTAGGAGAAAAAGATCTGCACCTTAAAAGGAGTGTTGGGAAAATAGGTCATGTGATTGTTGGTGCTTGAATTGCTTACTTCTATACAAGTGTCATGTAGAGTCTTAATGCATCGCTTAAGGATAAACAACGATTTTATGTTAAGGGTGTTGATGTATCGTGAGTTTATGGTACTTTTTATACAATTCACTTAACAGTTTTGTTTGTGTAGTGCCTTTATGTATTGGGTTTTATGTGTTTTTATCATGTTTTGCAGGAAAGGTGTTTAGGCGCATAAATAAAGACATATATCAGAGAAATGTAGAAAAGGTATGCTACGGAGGTAATCTACATACCGTAGGTCCATTGACGCTCCGTATATGGTGCTTGTATATCAGCAAGGCATGGGAGGAGGATCAACGAATATGACTAATTATGGAACCACGATGACCATTGACGGTCCATAGTTTGATCTACGGACCGTATTACTATACCTTAGAATGTGATTGTGAGGGTTCATACTTTATTCTTGGAAAATTCTAAGTATGGAGCTACAAAGAGGATTGAGAGACCGCAAAAACTGGTCTTTCGTCGTTTGCTTTAGAGAAGCTGAGTTTTTGAAGGTCAAATATTTTCTAAGTCCTGGCTGACGGAAGAGACTTATGGATCGTAGATCCTTTGACATTCCGTAATTCAGACTCGTGGAATGAAGACGCGTACCGTAGCAGACTTTTCATTTTTTTCCTTTAAGTTTAGGATTTGTTTTATATAGGATATTTAAACCTTTTTTTGAGGATTAGACATTATTACTCTTGGTTAGTTTTAGGCTTTTGAAGATTAACTTTCAAACTCTTAGAAAATTTGATCCCAAAAGTACGTTATTGAGCATTTTGTCTTTGAAATTCAGGTTGAGATTCTAGTTTTATTCATATTCTTATGTAAGTTCACGATTCTTTCAGCAATCAATATGAATTTTGTTCTTGGTAATATGGGTAACTAAATACACAACTAGGAATTGGGAACCATAAGCGATTAACAATGTATGAATAGTAACTAAGTAATTCTTGAACAGTGTTGTTGCATGCATTGATAGTTCTTTCATTTAAAAGTCTTTTTAAAGGTGAAAACATTAGAACTTACTTTTGCTACTTGTCGGACCAAGGAGGTAGTTAATAGGAAAATAATTATCAACATATATTTAGTGTGATACTATCTAATAGTCTAATGTCAATTGGTGCGAGGGTGTACACTAAGCCATACATCGATTTGATGTCGAATATGAGTTAAAGGTAAGACTTAGTTAATTATACACACATAGAAGGACAAACATGATGGGTGAAGTTCTCTTGTTGCCGAAAAAAAGATCCAGAGATACCTGACTTATATCTTTGCATGTAATACACTAGTAGAGGATTGCTCTTATGAGGATTACCGCGTTATGAGCTTTTAGAGAACACTTATACGCTAGTTCTTTTCTCATCATGATAACATCTAAATTTGATTATTGGTCACTTATTACTTACACAATTTTCATAATTTGTTACACAAATCCCCCTATTTTAATTACATCTTTCCGGAGTTACATTGGCTAATGAATATAATTGTTAGTTGAGTTTAAGTTTGAACCATTTTCCTCTTGGGGTCGACCCCAACCTACAAGTTGGGTTCTTTACTTGATAACGATTGCTTATGCTTCTTTAGAGAGGTGTAATTTGAGTGTATCACCATGTTTCAGCCAGCTAACTGTTTGGGTTTAGGCTTCGATTCCGTGAGAGGACCAATGTTGTGCTAAGCATGTGAAATGTGTTGTTGAATTTTCATGTTAATAATATTGTTTATGTTGATATATATACATATATATATATATATATATATATATATATATATATATATATATATATTCATGGTATTATAATGTTGGTCGACTTTTTTATATTGCACGAGTGGGATAGCCGCGAGATCGTACTAGCACACGATGGTTGTGTATTGATTCTGCACTTGCTCATATTTTTGTTGAGTACAGGGCATCAAGTGACTATTGAAAGACCTCACTTACGAGCATAGAGATCATCGCATCGACTTCAAGGGTGAGGTGCATATTTTGGGCTGCCATGGAGTTCTCTTTCCTTTATGTCCACCATTTTAAGACATAGACTATTTGATTAGTTAGTTGAATAGTACAATATATTCCCTTTCTTAGACTTGGATATCGTTTAATAGTTTGGTACATCGACTTTCAAATCTTAGGTTTATCTTCCCCAAATTTTAGTTGTTAGATCTTTTGCTTAGTAATGGAACTTCGCTTTTAGTCATTTATTTTGATTCTGTAACTTAAATGCCTTAGCTTTAGAATAATTGTCTTAGTTGGATTGTAGTAGTGGTTCTCCCACCGGTTTGTAAGTGTGGGTGCCAATCATGATGATTTTGGGTCGTGACAATGTTTTTATCATAGCCTAGTTTCGTTGATATCGATGTACCAAAACGAGTATAATAGAGTTTCGCAGAATGGTACGGGGACGCCTTTACTTTGCTTAGAGAGGCTATAAGGAATTAGGAAATCTCCATTTTTCTCTTGTCTCCTTGGTGCTATGACTTGATTCCAATTTGTATTTGTCGATTTGAATTGGTATCTAACTTCTTTCACTTTTCTTTCAGTAGATGGTTAATACTACATATTACGACGTTAGGCATGTAGTTCCCATCAATGCTCCAGCTGAGGATCCCGCAGGAAGAGCTCGTGCGAGGCACAGGTAGGTGAAGAGTGAGGGGTAGAGGTCGTTTGAGAGTGGCGCCTGTTGTGAATGGCGTGTTGATTGACAATATTCCGGTGAATGAGAAACCTACGGCACATGTTGAAGAGATAAAAGATGAAGTTGAGATTGAGGATGTTGTAAAGATTGAATAAGAGGAAGGAATGCAGTCTAAAGCGACAGGGATCCCTCTTATTTATCCAGTATTAGCTTAACATATCATGTAGGGGTTTTGCTAATTCGGAAATGCTTCCACCCACTTAAGCCCATACTAATCCTCCGGTAGCTAAGACTGTGGCCATGACGAGTGAAGTGGGAGGTAACGATATATTATTTCATCCTTTGTTGGGTTCTGTGATATCCGGTAATGAAAAAGATATGTTGACCATGTTTCTGAAACTTAAGCCTCCGGTATTTCTTGGTTATGAGACTGAAGATGCTTATGAGTTCATCTTGGATTGTTATGAGAGGCTGCATATTTTGGGTATTATTCACCAACATGGCTAATGTGTTATTTGATCTGAGTTCCACTTATTCTAATATGTCTATGATATGTGCCTCTGAATTTGAGATGTTGTGTGATGTCCTTGATGTCCCTATTCATGTTTATACCCCCGTTGGAGATTCATTCATAGTCACCCACGTCTATCGTGGTTGCCTTAATTTTTTTTCATGGGATTTCAGACTTGGGTTGATTTGGTGATTTTTTATATGGCTGATTTTGATATTATCTCGGGCATCACTTGGTTGTTCCCCGATCAAGTTGTGCTTAACTGTAATACTAATTCTATGACTCTAGAAATTCTCAGAAGGGAAAGAGTATAGTGGGAAAGGGTGTACAAGTCAAAGCAAGCTAATATTATATCCTCCATCCGGGCTAGTAAACTAGTAGAGCAGGGTTGTTTAGCTTATTTTGCTCATGTTAGGGATTTTGAGATTGTGGCTCCATCCATTGGGTCTATTCTTGTGCTGTGTGAGTTTAGTGAAGTATTTCTTAATAATCTGTCTGGCATTCCTCCGGATAGAGACATAGATTTTTCTATTGGCTTAGAGACTGGTACTCGCCCCATTTAAATCCCTCCGTATCGCATGGCTCCGGCAAAATTGACAGAGCTTAAGGCTCAAATCAAAAAGCTCCCTGATAAGGGATTTTTTTTTTATTCTTCCTAGTGCTTCCCCATGGGATACTCCGGTTTTATTTGCCAAGAAGAAGGATGGTAGAATGAGGTTGTGTATAGATTACCGACAATTGAACAAAGTCACTATTTGGAATAGGTAACCCTTGCATAGAATAGCTTATCTTTTTTATGAATTGCAAGGTGCAATGATCCTCTCTAAGATTGATTTAAGATATTGGTATCATAGATCGGAAATTAGGCCGAAAGATGTACCCCAGATGACGTTAAGACTCTTTATGGACATTATGAATTTTCGGTGATGTCGTTTTGGTTGACTAATGCGTATGCAACCTTCATGATCTTGATGAATGGGGTGTTCAAGCCATTTTGTGATTCATTTGTGATAGTCATGATTGATGACATTTTGGTTTATTTGAGAAGTGAAGAAGATCATTTTGTCCATCTCCGTACTATTTTGGGTGTTTGTGGGAAGCAAAAGTTATATGTAAAATTTTCCAAGTGTGAATTTTAGTTGAAATTGGTTGCGTTTTTGGGGCATGTAGTGTCAAAATAAGGGATAAGGATAGATCCCCAAAAGATTGAAGAAGTTAAGAATTGTGTATGACCTGGTTCGGTTACGGAAATTATGAGTTTCATTAGACTCGCTAGTTATTATCTTTTTGTTGTTCTGAATTTTGCTTCAATTGCTATTGACTTGATAAATCTGACCAAAAAGGAGGTAACGTTTGAATGGACTGATAAATGTGAGGAGAGCTTCCAAAAATTAATACTCTTTTGACCACCGCACCATCCTAGCATTACCGATTGAAGGTAACTATTTCATTGTTTATTGTGATGCTTCACATTCTTATTTGGGTGTCATGTTAATGAAGGATAAGAATACCATAATTAACGCCTCGCGATAATTGAAGGTGCACGAGACGATTTAGAAGAGGGTGTGTTTGCTCCTAAGATCTGGCGACATTATCTTTATGGTGTTAAGTGTAAGGTGCATTCTTATCATCTTTGTTTGCAGCATGTATTCTATAAAAAAGATTTGATTTTGAGACAACGGAGATGGATGGAGTTACTCAAGGATTATGATGTGACCGTTCAATACCTTCCGGTTAAGGCAAATGTGGTGGCATATGCGTTAAGTAGAAAAGCGATAATTATGGGTATTTTAGCTTACTTGGGTGTAGTCAAGCGACCTTTGGGCAAGGAAATCCATGCCTTAGAATCAAATTTCTTGCAGTTGGGCATCTCCGAAAGAGATGGGGTGTTAGCTAGCATTGAAGCTAAGTTCATGTTAATGGAGGATATCAAGGCCAAACTTCAAAGATGGAAATTTATATGATCCTAGAACGAACACTGCAATGGGTAAGTCCCAATAGACCACTCTTGATGCGAATGGTGGCCTCATCCATAAAGGTACGATATGTTTTCTTAGAGTTTACGACTTGATTCGGAAATTTTTGGCAGAGTCTCATGGTTCAAGACATTCCATTCATCACGGTGTGACCAAGATGTATAAAGATCTGAAATGAGTTTATTGGTGGTCGGAATGAGGCAAGACATCATGGAATTTGTGTTCAAGTGCCAGAATTTACAACAAGTGAAGTATGAGCATCAAAAGCCGGCGGATTTATATCAAAGAATGCCAATTCTGAAGTGGAAGTGGGAAAGAATATCCATGGATTTTGTGGCTGGTCTCCACAATACCTTGGGGAAGTTTGACTCTATTTTGGTTGTAGTTGATAGATTGACTAAGTCAGCCCATTTTATTCTGGTAAGGGTAGATTATAATGCTGAAAACTAGCTAAAATCTATTTGAAGGAATAGTTAGGTTGCATGGGGTGCCCCTTTCTATCATCTCAAATCGTGGAACCCTTTTCACTTCCAAGTTTTTGAGGAAGTTGCATTATAAATTCGGTACACAACTCACTTTTAGTGCATCCTTTCATCCCCATACGGATGGTCAATCGGAAAGGACTATTCAAGTGTTGGAAGACATGTTGAGAGCTTGTGTTATTGACTTTGAAGGGCATTGGGATAAGTTCTTACCACCATTATGTGAGTTCTCTTACAATAATAGTTATCACTTAAGTTTTGATATGGCACCGTTTGAGGAGTTGAGGATGGGATGTAGATCAACCATAGGTTGGTTTGAGACCGGAGATGTGAAACCTTTTGGGGTCGACATAGTGAAGGATCCTCAAGATAAGGTTAGGAGCATTCAAGGTAAACTTCTAGCCGCTCAAAGTAGACAAAATAAGTATGCAGATCATAAGGTGACGTAGATGGAGTTTTAGACTGGCGAAAATGTTCTTCTTAAGGTATCACCAATGAAAGAGGTGATGAGATTCGGTAAGAAGGGTAATTTGAGTCCGCGATATTTGGACCTTTGAGGTTCTTGAATGCTGTCACATCCGAGTTTACCCCCTAGACGTAACCGGCATTGTCGTCCTCTTTGAGGACTAAGACTAGCCTCTTAGTTTACATCATTACATTCATAGGTCAAATGTAGCGGAAAATTTAAAACTTTTCATTACTTCTACTTGGAGGTTTACATAGACCTCTACATACACATAACATATATATATCGAGTATACACAAACCCTTCGTATAGGAAGATTACTTAGTCTTCTACTTTTATTGCACGTAAGTATAAAGATAACATAGACATAATAGTCATAATAGTCGACTCATCTCATAACCATCTAATAAGAGTGTAAGAACTTCGGCATAACCCATACATCAAAGTAACAGTGCCTCACATGGGCTATAGAATGTTTCATACTAAATGGAAAGAAAGAACCATAGAAGTTTTTAACTAAAAAGCAACTCCATAAGCTAGATAGTGGCATCACCCTCGAAAATTGAGGACCTATCCTACTTGGATGAATAAGAGATACAAGCCTTCTTCAAGTCATCTTCAAAGCACTTCAACGACCGGAACCTAACATGTTGGGGAAAAGGAAGAAATGGGGTTAGTACGCCACTTGTACTAAGTATGAGACCATATGCACACATACTATGAAAACATGCTAAGAAAAAGGACATTTCATAAAGATATGCAATTTACTTTGAAAACATTTATGCATATTCAACAAGACCATACCAATCCATAGGACATGTTCATTATGTCATAAGCATGTACATTACCAAACCAACATCATCAAGTCTAGTCAAGTCAACATGCATAGCATATAATTAGATACCTATTCAAGTAACTCTATCATCAAGTCATGTTAACAATAAGCATGAATAAGAGTACATTCCATTATAAACAAAGCAAGTCAATTACCCATGAACCCCTATAAGGTCAATAAGTGCAATGACCAAGTAAAGCCCCATAACCTTACTCAATCAAGTAACCCAACAAGAATCATGACTAACATCCTACTTCACATAACATGGCATTTAGGTATACATATCATCTTACTTTAACAATATAAGCCAACACATATTCATAAGTGAACTAATCAACATATAGTATCAACAATGTGCAATTTCATCGTATACATGTCATATAGCATTATAAGAATAATGATACATAACAACATCCTCCTAAGACTCCCCTCAAGGCTAACTAGTGCAATGCTTAGGTAGAGTCCCATACCCCTAAGACCCCTTAGGTTATCTTAGTTAGAGCTCAATCCTTTAGTTCATTTTACCTTTTGGGAACATCTTGCCCTAACCGACATAGACCACATGAGCTAGTGTGGAATCCGGTGTCATAAAACCCTACACCGAAAGAAGGCGGACTACTTGCCAAGGTAGTACCAAAACATGAAACATAGCAACTACGTGGATCCACTACCTAGTATTCCTATGGGGGCAACATAGTTCAAGAACTAGGAGATATAGTTGGGACCCTCTTTATGCTACATGCATTGTAGTCACCAATGTCAAGAGTACATTAGTGATCCTACCTTCCCTATGTAGGAAGGGACACTCCTCACTCTAGATCACTCGGTGCTAAGCTAGAGTCCTTTTTTGAAATGTCTTTAAGCCTTTATTATCAATCATCGCTTAGTTTAGGTCATAGGGTCTACCCTTGTATAATCATCATCATCAATAGCTCAATAAGAATCGCATGAGTATAAATCCTTTCATTACAATTCATATAGGTGAGGTTAGCACATTAACATCTTCATATCATGATAAGGCACATTGGTAAATCATTCACCCTCTTTATAACATTTACATCTTAAGCCAACACCTCAAAATCATAATCAAGACATTTAAATTTAACATCATACCACCCTATCAATCCTAGTACAGGGAATACTCCAATACAACATCATGACTTAATCACAATTAACCACAATTTGAAGTAAAGGCATAAGACTTACCAAGTCCCCTTTATAGTTCATCATCAAGGTCTCACCAAAAACCCTCAATTCAACCCGTTTTGGGTATACATCACCATAAGTCAATAATCAACATGATAACATGGCTAGAAGAATCACGACATCACAATTCAATACTAGATCATAGCTTAAGACAAGAAACTTAGATCAATTCAAAACATACTTCCTAACCTAGATCATTTTATCAAGAACTAGATTAATCATCTTCTCAAGAACTAGATTAATCCTATGTGGGGTTCAATACATTAGATATGGATAGAGGGGGAGGGTTTATTAATATTAGCTAGGTTGATCGAGCCCCATTTTTCTGTTTGTAGATGTCATATCCCAAAAGTACCCCCAAGAAGATAGGGCAACCTTTGGGTCGGGACAATTGCGTAATTGACCTTTCAGAGGTCTTGTACAAGTCTTTTGCTATTATTCATTACATAAGACATGAAAAATAGTGCGGAATTAAAAAATTTCACGAAATAATAATAATAAGGAAAGATCTTTTGTAAATACTAAAAGGTAGTCTCGTCGTCGCCAACCAACTTATTGACACGACTTAAATATCTTAGGGACACACTCCTTTACATTGAAAGAAAGTACATAATAAGTCTTATAAAAGAACTAAAAAAATAAGGACTACGTCCTCGAATATATGAGGATATACTTAGTCTTGTGAGAGTCGATTCCCAACCTTGCCTTTGACACCTTCAACTTTCTTCCAACATATACTTATAGAGTATAAAAAAGTATGGGGTTAGTACAAACATTGTACTAAGTATGACGTATGCATAATCATGCAAAAAGAGGATATTTTAGTAGAAATAAGCTTTCATGCCAAGAAAGTAAAACCTTTATGAATATTGAAGTAAAACAACATATAAATCCTCATTTAGCACATAGAGAAGAACTTCCAAAATTTTAGCGTGAAGAACCACTTTACAGTAAACTTAAGAAACATTACAGTAAACCCAACACTTTACAGTGAACTCAAACCTTAAACTCACTGTGGACCCATTTCCTTAGAAAATTCCCTAACCAAGGTTATCTTAAGACTCGCTAAAGTTTGACATGAAAGAACCGCCCATACAATTCCTTCGATGCACACGTAAGTGATCCTCAAGACTACCCATTATAGGCTTACTTCGCTTGGGTAACAAGTCCACACTATATAACTAGTCATTTGAGAAACATACTTGCATTTAAAGACTTCACATAAGTGTCCTTCCCCCAAGTGGACTTAGAAGTTACACAAAGTTTAATGTGAAAGTAGCATCCCATACTACTACTCCCAAAATGTGCTCCTTGAGGAGTCTATGAGCTTAGGAACACCACATTCATCATTCATAAAATTCATCATACAAGAAATAAATTTACCATGCTTTCTTAACATTACACATTAAGTCACATAACATTATCTACATCACATAATAACTCATTCATTCATTGCATATAAAACACACCAAGACTTCCCTTTCAAGTACTTACTCGTGCATTGGATAGATAGCATCTCATACCACCACCATCCCTAAGTAGTTCACTCTTTAGAAGACTTAGTTCATTACATTCTTTTGTGCGGGGGATAGCTTTAACCGACATAGACCATGAGAGCTAAACATGGAGTCCTGATAGTAACCCCTATCAGATGATGGATCCCCACTTGCCTAGGGTAGGGTCATTATCCTAGACTTTACATGGAATCTCCAGTGGCTTTACCTATACGGGAGTATAGTTAATGGATAAGGAGATTGCGTCTAAGTAACTCATTCTCTACTAACGAGGAGTACACATCTAATGAGGTACATTGGATACAACATCTCAACTCACAAAGTATAACCACCCCTTCTTCATATCCTCTCGGTGCTAAGCATAACTCCCCCACGCAGTCTTAAACACTCATCACTAAAGGTTAGGGAATAAATATTAGACACCACATCTCAACTCACGAAGGGTATCCATCCTACAACCTATCTTAGAAAGCTCTTGGGAAATAGTGAGGTTGCTACTTTCAACTCACGAAGAGTGTTCACCCCAAACCTCCCCTTTTCATTCATTAGTCTTATAGGAGGATTAGGGAATGGACTAGATACTTCATCTCTACTAACGAAGAGTGTCCGCCCCACAACCCCCCATTCACATTCATTAGCTTCATTTATTCATTCCAAGTGTGTGTGTGAGTGTGTATAATAGAGCACACCTTTTCACATAATCACCATTCTCACGGCATTGACTTCTAAACATGCTTACTTGTTCATTCATCACATTGCACACACTAGCATGCTTCACATGTACACATAATCCATTTAGACATATTCTACACAAACTATGCAATCCAAGCTTCATAATGCATATCAACATGAACATCAACATTATCATTAATTTACTTACAATTCTATGCCTTCATGGCCATGATCAGAACACACATATTCATACATATATCCATATATTTCAACTAAACACCGCCACCAAAGGTGGACCATACCACTCAAGAGCATTTCATAATAAGAACTAGAAACATAACAAACTTACCCTTCATCTAAACTTTCCCCACCTATTCACCAATAATCCAATAATTCATCACAAAATAGGCATTATGGCAGTAGCTAAATCACAATGTAACATAAGGAAATCATAACTCTAACAACTTATAATCATGCTCATTAAACCCATTTCATAAGCTAAAAGTTGATAAAAAAAAATAAAACGTGGTTTCATTGAAGTTTAGACATGTAATCATCATTTAACAATAAGAACAACTCATTTTAATCATTAAAACATTTTTAGGTAAAGACCTATACTTAGAGTCAGAGAAAAGTTTGATGTTTGAAATCCTTTTTGAAATCTCTTTGAAGTGGCTCCTTGAATGAAAGAAGGTTCAAGGATGACTACCATACCTCAATGAGAAGTAACCGAAGGAAACTTAATGAAGAAAACGTCCACAACCAGCCCTCCAAGTTCTTCCTTGAGTTCAACCTTCTATGGAGTTTTGAGATAGTTCTTTCTTGAGAGAGGGTTTTGAATATTTGAAATGAGGGGTCTTGTCTAGGTCTAGGACTTAAAACTAACATAAAACACCTTAAAACCCCTAAAATAATCATCCATGGTTCATAAAATACTTGGGGTGAATTTACAAAAACACCCCAAGCTAGGATGATTTTCGTGACAACTTTTACAGTGACTCGTCGACGGCCACTAGCTACGGGGCATCGCTTGGTCGACGGTCCGTCCTTCTAGGGCGTTGATTGGGAATGAGGCTCCATCATGGGGGTTAAGCTCCCACCACAAAGGGTGGAGCTACTCCCCCAAACGATGGCCCGTCAACTGGACTACGGTCCGTTGATGATATGGCGTCGATTGGACCTGTCTTGGCAGTTTCTGTCCAAATAATGGGGTTCTCTTCTAGGACACCTTGTGGATCCTAGGTGGAGTAGTACCCAGACGTTGAACCCCTAAACGTAATCATATAGGTCTAAGGAACCTCCACCACCAGTTTCAACCAAAACGAACACGTAAAAGTAGCCAAAACATAAAAGGATACACAAGAACATTCTAAGGCACACCTTTCCGAACGTCTTGGACGTTTGACCTCCAAACGTCACCAAACTTTATAAACTGCCTAAGGACATCATTATAAACCATTTTAGGACTTTAGAAGCTCATAACACTCATGCTTGGCTCTAGTTCAACCTAGTTGGTTTTAGGGATGTTACAGTAAAAAGCAGGAATTGATAATTACTAGATAAGAAGTTCGTAAAAAAGTTTTTATGATTTACCTACCTCTACGAATTCAACGTGGTATATGGATCAACTCATTGACTCGTCAAGGAGAGGTTGTTGATAGAGAATTAGTTTTAGATAGAGTTGTATTAGAAGAGGTTTATGCTTGAGCTTACCAGAATGGATCCGCTTCCATAAGCTTATCTTCAACGAACTCTCGAATGACGACTCACATACGATGAAGAGACTTAGATCGACCTGATCTGACAAGCATCAACCCTCATATTTTTGTCTAGACTTGATTTCTTCTTAGTTTTTTTTTATTATGTTTAGGTTATTTTTGCTTTACTGATTTGCTGAACCAGATCTGAATTATGCCTGTTCATTTTGTTGGATCCTGATATGTTAAAAAAATGGTCTCTTGCCCACCTTTATACCAAAAAGAAAAAGGTAATGCCTCTTAAAATACATCTCCAATTTTGATGATGGTAAAATCTAAAATGAATTTTTTTAAAAAGAAATATTTATTCACAGGAAAATAAAGACCCTGCAACTGTTTTTTGAAACGGTATTAGTTCAATTTCAGTAGCAGTGTATTCTCCCACCTAGACCATGACTTTATTTATGCCCCTTTCAAATGTTAGAAAGCTATGGTTTTGGCACGACAACTGGATCAGTTATTCCCCTTCAAGAGACTGACTCTATAACGACTCATTAGGCCGTTTTGAGTACTAGAGCTTCTTATTTCATAAATGACTTCCGATATATTCTAAATGAGTATTTTTTACTATTCGTAAGTACAATTATAAAATTAATGGGTAATTTTAATAATTAATTTAGTTGGTGGTTAAAGAAAATAGATTGAAATTAGTAGCGGACAACTTTCACCACTTTTATGATTAATCATGTATAATAACTAGGGTAGTAAATATTATGTAGAAAGGAATAGAGAAAAAAGGAGAAACTTAGCGATCAGGAGAGAAAAATATCGAGAATTTGGTAAATTGATATGCCCCGAAATATTTATTTTATGTTTATGGGTTGGATAATATTAATATATTACATAGCAGTGAATGGAATTGCTGATGTGAATTTGAATTGATGCATTACAATGTCTTACTACTATGCCTTTTTACCAGTATGTTGACGGCTATCAGTTGAATGATTTTTCCATTAGATAATTTAATCATTAGAATTGAGTTATGCAATATATCATTCATCCTAAATAGTTTAGGTTTGACCGACCGTGTTTCTATAACTAGGTTGTATCTATTATGATTTTGTTATCATATGATAATTAAGTTTTGATCTATTGAGATAGATAATTAAATATTAAGTGTATTGTATTATATGAATTCCCTTAGAGTTATTTTGACGAATTGAGACTTAACCCTAGACTTAAATATTTAGAAATGAATGAGACTTGATGTATTAGTTGGTATCAAAATTAAGGAATTTGATTAAAGATATGATGAGTTTAGGCTAGATATATCGTATTATGGATGTCTACGGACGTGTTTGCTTATCAATATTGTATACTTGATAAATTAGAGTGTTCTAAGGCATTAAGGAAAGAAAAAAATTAGGAAATTAGATTGCTTTACTTTGATGAAGATAGGTTATGGTTTATTCGATGTGATAGAGACTCTTAATAATGATTGATAGACATTAAGTAATTCTGTGAAATTTTCTATGTACGCAATTGTTGTTGTTTAGATGAACCATGTGTTGTTTGTGATTGGTGTGTAACTCCAAACAGTGATTTCCATAATGTTGAATTTATTTTACTGATGTGATGTCGTGAATATAGAAGGCTTGGTGAAAGTGTTAATGAAGTGTAATGTGGCAAAAGAAAATGATGAGTTAACTATCGTGACGCCTCGTGGCACCCAATCCAACAACATAGTTAAATCATCATTTTTTCATTAATTTCCACTTCATTAACACTATTTTACAAAATTGTCTTTATTCAAGGCAACACTTTAATAGAATAAGTTCAATCTTACGGATTTCATGGTCTTGAGATTACAGACAAATCACAAACGCATGATCATCCAAATCACAACAATTAAGTACATAGAAAATTTCATTGAATTACTCAATGACTATCAATCACTTTTAAGCGTCTCTCTGTCATATAGAATAAATCATAACCTGCACTCACTAAAGAACTGGAGTCAAGCAAGCTAATTCCCCAATATTTTTCCTTTCCTCAATGCATCAGAACGTTTCCATTATATCAAGTATACAATATTCAGAAGCAAATGAGTTTGTAGACATCCATATTACTATATATCTAGCCTATACTAAGAACTCACCAAATTCATAATCAAATTTCTAAATTTTGATGTCAACTAATATATCAAGTCTCATTAGATCCTAAATATTAAAGCTTAGGGTTAAGTTTCAATTCATCAAAATAACATAACTCTAGTGGAATTCATGTAATAAAATACACCTAATCTTGAATTATATATCTAACTATATCAAAATTTATTTTATAATATGATAAAAAACATACTTAAAAATTGAAATCACCTAGTTACAGAATCACGGTCTTCCTAACCTAAACTAATTAAAAAGAATGATATACTACGTAACTCAACCTTAATAATTGAATTATCTAATGACAATCATTGTCAATCATCACCCAACTAATAGCTGCCAACATATTGTTAAAAGACATTATAGATACACATTACCGTGCATTAATCAAATTTTCATGTTCACTTTGGCAATTACATTCTCTCTTATATAATATAATAATACTATTACCCATAAATATAAAACAAATATGTAGAGAGGTATTGATTTACCGAATTCTCGATCTTTTCCTCTCCCATATACCAGCTCGGTAAGTTTCTGTCATCCTATTATTCTCTTTTTCTCTCTTCTCTATGCTACATATTTTTTTTAGAATGGTAAAGTAATTTTCTAAAGATTATTTACTTCTTTCATTATTATACATGACTATTATAAAAGCGGTGAAAGTTACTCACTGCTAATTTTAATGCTATCTTCATTTAATCACAAACTAAATTAATTATTATAATTACGCCATTAATTATATAATTTTAGTTATGAATAATAAGAAATATAAGTATTGTTTTATTCTGATTAGAATGTGGAACAAAATTATGCATTAACTAGCATGCCCTTAAAGTAGAATAATATAATCCTACTTGTTTCAAAATAAAAAAAATGTGCATTAGCAATGTAGATAGTAACTGTTTTAAGACAACAATATTATTTCATAGTAACTAATTGATTAATGTATAATAATCTCTAAACTATTAATCACCGTCAAAAGATCTCTTCATTCATAATTTACCTTATAAACAATCCATGCATTATATTCTCCACAACAAAAATATTCTACCATTAGGGACGTTCAAGTCGTAAATGTGTGAAACTACTGGTTAACCAAGATGGAAAATTGTCAATTCGGACGGTCAAAATGGATTGAATCATAAAACGAGTCATTGTCCAATCCAACCCAACAATGTTTTGGATTAAAATGGGTTAGATAAAAATATGAGAAAACTGGGTCATAACAAAACTTGCCTAACTCCTACCATTATTTAATTTGATTGTTTAATATTTTAATCAAGAAAAGAGTTTCCTAAACAAAGCAAAGGTCAACTAGTCATATACAACAGCTATACCAAAGAAGGAGGACCTATAATAAAAAATATAAGGGATCGTTTGATAGGATGTATAAAAATAATGATGATTAGAGTGTATTAGTAACGTTTAAATTAGTTATGATAAGACTATTTTTAAGCAATTTATGATTTTATGTATTACCAGAATAATATTTTTTTAAAACTTTAATTATCTCCAACTGCAACTTAATTGTTAGTTTCTGCTCGTGCATGTGTTCATCTGGAGGTATTTGCGAGACATGGTGTATAATTTTATACATTAGTATTCATTTTGTTTCTTGCTCGTCAAATGGTTGTAATTCTTTACGGAGATCTTTCAATGCCTCAAAAGCTATTTGATTTTCCTTAAGAATAAACATGAAGGTGATGCTCTACTTGCACATTCAAAAAAAGTTCAATAATTTTCTCTTTACTTCTGGAACCATAGGAACGTGATTTTTCACTTAGTGAAAAGACCATAACACCAACATCTTCACTGGCCCAAGTGGCAGGTTTATATACATTATGGAACAAGGTATTTTGTTCTTTTAAAAAACCTAAAAGTGTTGCTTTCCAAAACATAATCAACATTGTTTCAATCTTGTGCTTACTATTTCTTGTCCTATTTTTATATTTGAAAAAAATAATGAAAGAAGAAAAAAAGATGTTTCTTTTGAATTGCTCAAGACTTATTCAACTAACTATCCTATTTTCTTCTTTTATTATTTCCTTTTATCATGGAAAACATGACCAAAAGGGATACGCAAAATACTAAAACAAATTTTATAAGAGTCTAAGTAAGCACGCAATGTTAGTTTCTCAAAAAGAATAATGGCCTAACCCATCGATGACCCCCTAAACTTGGCAGTAATTTATACTTAGACAGTTTAACTAGGCTTTGTTCATTTTAAACACTTCATGTCAGATTACATTGTGTCATTTTGACACTTTTAGCTGACATGGCAAAGTGAGTGTTATATACTGGATAGTGACGCGTGAGGGACTTATTTAGTCTATTTTATTTTATTTTTTCTCTTTTTTGTTTCTCATTTTATACCCACTATCTCTTCCATTATTTTTCAAAGCTTAAAGTACTTCAATGGAGGTTAAATCTTAAATCTTTTGTTATAATAATTTCAATTTCAAGTTTAATTTCGCACTACAAACACATATAGACACAAAAAAGAAACAATAAATTGAACCCATATCAACAACACCCCAAATCATGTAAAGTTCTCCCACAATAATCCTAAAATAGAAGCAAAAAATAATAATTTTTACTACGTAAACGTTAATCCCACTAATCTTGAGTTCTAATTAAACTACAAATATCACAAAATTAAAGAAAAAATACTACAATCTTAAAAATATGAGCCATTATTGTTATAGATTTGCACCTTTTAGCCCTAAATCAAATGAAGAAATGGAAGGGAGGGTGCAATGAATGGGGATTATGAAAAAAAAAATCATGAAAAAGAGGAATAAAATGGTGAAGATGATTATGTGGTTGTGAGTGTGATAGAAAACATAATGAAAATGAAGGAATATGATAGAGTAGATTGTGTGGGTGTGGATTTATGACAAAAAAAGAAGAAGCTAACTAATAATAAAAATGGAGCAATACAATAAAGAAGATGAATGGGGAAGATGATTGGGGAAGATGACTGAGGAAGTTGTGGGGGTTTGCATTTTTATTTAAATTTTGCAAGTATTTTATTTTATTTTTAGGGATAAAAGACCACATGTCATTTATTCATTGGTAACTTTGTCATGTATTTTAATTCTTATTTTTTCTCTTTAATATAATAGACTTTTAATGAGTTGGCATGATATAATTGGACATCCAATCCAAGTAGACGCTCTTGGTTAACAAGCACTTGAAGTTAACATGTGCTATTGAAAAAAGTGTAAAAATGACACAATGCAATCTGACATAAAGTGTTTAAAATGAACAAAGTCTAGTTAAAGTGTCTAAGTGAAAATTGCTGCCAAGTTTAGGGGGTCACCGATGGGTTAGGCCAAGAATAAAATATTGTATTCCACAAGCAAATAAGTTTGCAACTCGAAGTGGAGCGGACTTGGTTCTATGCTCTTTTCACCAAGTGGAAAATTATTTTCCTATGGTTCCACAAGTGTAGAAGAAATAATTGATGAAGTTTTCAAAATTAAACTAGAGGATCACCAACACGATTATTCTTAGAGAAAATCAAATGACTTAGAGGCATTTGAAGATCTTCGTGAAGAATTACATTCACCAAACAAGAAACAATAAAAGCGAATACTAATGCTTTAAGATTATGAATTTTTGTTCAGAAATACTTCCAAATAAGCACATAGAGGAGCAGAAGTTGACAATAAAGTTGCGGGTTGAGAAACTTAAAAATGAAAACAAAAAGTGTTATCATGACCGAGCATCCCAAGTTTGATTTAAAGTTTTCCCCTAAGACATAAGAGTATGAGAGTACTTGAACTGATAATTATTATTAAGTTGGTAATTAGAGGTCTTGAAATTGGAGTTATACTTGGAGAAGACTTTACCGGCGATCTAGCTTTCTAAGATAATACATTCTTTTCTTTGTTTAAGTGATATATTGTTCGTCTTCAATCATCAACTTGTACGAGCTTTAAAACAACAATATAGAAGGTTATGGAGCACTTATATATTTAAGACATATTTTTGTTTGTTTCCTCTTTAGTATTTAATGATATTTTGTGTTGTCCAGATTAGTAAATTAATGAAGCCTCTTACTAAACTAGTGAATAATGTGGAAGTGATTTATCAAAGATATCACTCATTAATGTTCATTAATGTTCCAATTCTAGGGAGATTGGCGCATTACATTTAACACCAAAACTAGCTCTTAGTGAGACAGTGGAATATGTTGTAATATGAGTTTATAAAACATCCATTAACAAGTAGTATTATTTTATGTTGATTAGAATGTTGAATAAAAAAATTTGCATTAGTAATGTAGATAATAACTATTTTTACACAAAAATATTCTTTCAAAGTAATTATTTAATGTATAACAATTTCTAAACTATTAGTCACTAAATAATGATCCATTCATTATTAATTTACTTGATACACAATATGTGCATTACAATCTCCACATAATAATATATCTACTAGAGTGGACGTTGAGGTTGCAAATGTATGAAACTACTGGTTAGCCAAGTTGGCAATTTAGATAGAATTTTGCTGGTCAAATGGATTGAATCAATAAATGACTCATTGTCCAATCAAAGCAAAAATTTGTTGTATTGATATGGGAAAGATAAAATATGATAAAAATGGGTCATAACACAACCCGTCAAAATCTTATCATTATTTAATTTGTTCATTCAAGCAAAGATTGACACAACAACACAAATGTCAACTTGTCGTATACAAGAGTTATACAAAAATTTACTTAATAACAAAAGAACATCATAACCTTTAATTTTGTGGTCTAAAATCTCCTATAAATGGATCAGCTTATAATAAGAACAAATATTGACCAAATTAGAAGATTCGGTGATTGGTAAGGTATACTCCAATTCAAGAACACCAATTACCAAATCCATGATAATTATAAGCTTAAAAGCTCTCCTCTTCTTTCTCAAAGACAACAAATAAATAAAATTACAGATAGTCGGCCAAAATAGCACCCCCTTATTTCTTGTTTATCATTCTCCACTTGAAACATAATGGCCAGTTTCTAGTCCTCCATGTATTTATCATGAGGTGTTTCTGAGCCAAGGTATATAGTCTTTTACATTAGTATTTGTTATTCTCATTAAATGTTTGTAATTCTTTACAAAGATCTTCAGTGCCTCAAAGCCATTTGACTTGCCTTAAGCATAATCATGTTGGCGATCCTCTACTTTCACCTTGAATAATTTATGATTTTTTTCTTCTATACTTGTGGAAAATAATGTTTTTTCCACAAGTATAGAAGAAATAATTGATAAATTTTTCAAAATGAATCTACAGAATTGTCAATGTGATTTTTTTGAAGGCAAATCAAATGGTTTTGAGACATTGGAAGATCTCCACAATGATTTAGAAGCATGGAACACGAAAGAAAAAAACAAATATTGATGTATAAGGTTATGCAAACCGGCTAATAGATACCTCCAGATAAACCGACAGAGGAGGAAAAGCTGGCAATAAATTTACGGGTAGGGGAAGTTCTACAAGAAACAAAAAGTTCTACTTTGATCGAGAATTTCAAGTTTGATTTAAATTTTGCCCTTGGCCCAGAAAAGAACGAGAGTTCTTGAACTCATAAATATCATGGAGTTGTTGATTGGAGTTCTTGAAATTGGAGTTATGCTTATAGAAGACTTAGCTAGTGATGGGATCTTTTAATACGATCAATTCTTGTCTTTGTTATCAAGTCAGTTGTTGGTAATATTCACTCATCCCTTTATACGATTGTTTAGACCAAAAAATAGAAGGTTTTGGAGTTCTTATGATATTAATAAAGTTATTTTGTTTGTTTTATATATAATATTTATGATATTATGAGTTGTCTAACTAGGTAAATCGAATGAACCCTTTTCTAAACAACTGAACAATGAAATTGATTGATCAAAGAGAACACTCATGCACTCATTAAGGTTTTGTCATTGTTCCAAGTCTACGGAGATTGGTGCATATACAGGTTACACATGAGCTTTCTCTCTATGAGATGGTGGAATCTTTTGTCAGGAACATATAAAACATCCATTAATCGTTAGTATTACTTTATATTAATTAGAATGTATAATAAGAATATGTGCATTAGCAATGTAGATAGTAATTTTATAAAGACAGAAGCATTCTTCCAAAGTAATTAATTAATTAATGTATAACAATCTCTTTATTATTATTCAACCCCATAAGCAATCCATGATTTAAAATCAAATCATGATATCATATCATATCATTTATCATGTACATATATAAAAGAGAACCCTAGGATCGCCTACGTGGCTTCGCCACAAACCAAAATTTCCTTTTAATTTATTTGTTTCAAAAACTAAACTTTCATTTTCTTGAAAAGTTGTGACTTTTATGATAAGTTGTGACTTTTATGAAGAATTACAACTTTTATGAAAAAATTGCGACTTTTATAAAAGGTTGTGACATTTCTGAAGGTTTGTAATTTTTCCAAAGAGTAGTGATCTTTTCGATAAGGCACAATAAGCATTTGTTCACAATACATTTTGTTGTCTATAAAAATATAGAGATTTTATGTCACTATTATTTGTAGTTTTTTTCTTATATAGGGTAGTCAAATTCAAATATATTTATTAACTTTCTTATGAAGTTTATTTCATTCCTCAAAGTTTTACTTTCCTCACATTTCATGAATGTTAAACATTACTATAAGTCATACTTATTCATGTAACTATAACAATTTCGTTTTGCTATTTTAGTGACTTTTTTTTGAAAACTTTGTTAAAATTTTTAGCAAGGATGAATGAAAATTCATCTTCTGTTTTGTCAATTTCTATATGTTTCCTCATATAAACAAAGAAAATTAATTTTAATATCAATGCAACATAACTACTCTTGCACCTCTCATGACCACAACTCATAACATTGCTGAAATGATTGAATTAATTACATTTGGTTCTTTAATAAACAAAACTTTATTTCTGCCATTATTATGTGTAGGTTTTTTCACTATAAGGGAGTATAATTAAAATACATTAATTAATCTTCTTATCAAGTGTGTTTCATTCCTCAAAGTTTTCTTCCTTCTATTTCATGAAGTCAATCTTTAACTGTAAGTCATACTGATTCATATATCTATTGCAATTTCCTTTTGCTATTTTGGTGACTTTTTTGAACTCTTTAAATTAAATTTGTGAATTGTAAACTTGGATAGAACCCGACAGACTATCTTTTTTACAAAATATGTTAAGCAACATGTCTTTTTCTTCTTGATTATTAGGAAAGTAAAGTCGTCTTCATTATTATTTGTGGATATTTTTGAGTTCAAGTTCTCACAATATTATGCTTTGAGATTTTAATATGTTATTAGTCAAATTTTTTGTTTCGAATATCATGTTATGAACAGTTCCATTTGGATAACACCTACTGCTTGGTTCATAATTGCATTAATTCTTTGTAAGTGCATACTATAAACATAACAATAACTATGGTTCAATTCCAAATAAGTTGGGGTCAGTGATATGAATCTTAAGAAATAGTAATGACTATTGTGATACAATGAGAAAAACATTTTGATACTAATTAACGACTAGGGTCATTTTTAACATATACATGATACAACATACTATAATAAAAAAGAGATTGGGAGGTTCATAAGAAAGGAGCCGAAGGTCTTCCATTTGAATTTAGTTAATTCTGTTCTTGTATGGACATGATGTTCCTCTTTACCTAGGAGTGTTGTTGTTCTAGGCTTTTTGGTGTCTTCTTTAATGTATGATATTGTTCTTTATAACTTCTTCGAATTTAGAAAATTTCATTACTTATGACAGGCTATTTTCATGGCGATTTTCTTAGACTTCTTTCTTATACTTAAAATCTCTTTGTGACTCATAATTTTTGTATAACAAAAACAAAAATTAAAAAAATATAGCCTTTTATGATTTCAGAGGAACGGTTTGTCTTAGGAAAAAATACTTTTTACAATGCAGCAAATGTATTGAAAATATCAATATTATCGAATGATCATATGTAATCTTAATAAATAGTTCAATCCAATGCGAAACACTGGTAATTTACATAGTATATATATATAAAATAAAATAATTTTCACACCTACGTGGTGCCACCACAAACAAGAATTCACTTTTAATTTATTTATATCCAAAAGTATTCTTCTCCTTTCATGAAAAGTTGTGACATTTACAAAAAATTGCGACTTTTATGAAAAGTTTTGACTTTAATGAAGAGTTGCAACCTTTACGAAAAATTGTCACTTTTATAAAATCTTGTGACCTTTATCAAGGGTAACTTTTACATAGTTGTAATCTTTATTATATGGCACAATAAATATCTATTCAAACTACCATTTATTGTCTATTAATAGAGGGATTTCCTCTCATTTTAAAACAACGAAAATTCTGAACCTCTTCATCTTCTTCTTCACAATTGAGTATTTATGTACTTTACTCATGTTGAGTGGCTCAGTGACACCATTGCTTATGTTAAGGATCCTGGTTTGTGTTTTTACCATCATTAATTTATGCTTATGAAACTAACGATAAATGATAAGATGTAATAAGTTTCATTATACTTTACATTATTAATTAATCTTTCATGTAAGAAAATATAGTATTTTAATTTTACTGACTGATTTATTTTAAGTATTAGTTTATATATATTCAGCGCGGGTAATTTTACTAGTCTCCGGATATAAAATTATCTCTACCATAATGGACATTGCTAATTGTGAATTTGGAATAAATTTGTCCGGTCACAATTGTTTGAATCAATTAATGTTATACCTCGCAAATCCAATGACCTAGGCTAGAGACTCACCTAATGAATAATGATTTAAAGTGGTGTTTCCAGACATAGACTAATTAAATAATCTTGATTTATAAGTATTAGATCCTAAACGTCAAAGGACAACCATGACGTCCGTAAGCTAGTAAAATAGAACTAGTAGACATCCTTAGGTCTTGTGAAGGCTTGGGAGTGTCGTATGGAGGGTAAAACTTTTAAAAATACTTTAAACAGGTAAAAAAATGTTTTTAGGATCGAAAAGTCCAGTTGCAAACCCCCAACGATCATCCTAGGGGTCCTTGAGGAGGACCTAACCATTGGCCAACAAGCTAGCCCAAGGAAGCATGCATTTGTACATGGAAGGAGCATATGCGCGTCGCGGACTAGCTCCTCCAAGGGCCAAATTATTGGTCGACATCGCAGACATTATCCCAGACTCTTCTGTCTCAAAAATTATTTCCAGCAAACTTGGGGGAACAGCTCCGCGACGCGGACTTGTTCCCCGATGAAAATTCTTAAAATTAAGGTTGAGTTTGACTTCACAGAAAGTTCCAACTAATTGAGGGGTGTTTTGGGTATTTTAGGGTATGGGTATATATTGATTTTAAGTCAGTTTTACGTCACTTTTACCTCACCTCTCTCTAAATTATCTCTCTACCCAACCTCCATTGAAGAACATTGAAGCTTCAAGAAGAAGACCAATTCTCCAAAGTTTCCTACTCAAATTCGTGGCTAAAGTCTTCATTAAGGTATGAATTCTTTCACTCTTGGGATTTCTTTCCCCAAGAGGTCCATTCAAAGATGATTTCAAATGCCCCAAAAATGAAGGGTTTTTCTCTACACATGGGTCTTCTTTTAAAACCTAAATTTTTGATCAATTATGATGAATCATGATTAATTACTTATGGTTTTTTAAGTGTATAATGATGAGTAATTGTTCTTGTTCACTTGAAATTTCATAGGACTTATTCCCCAATTTCATAAATCTTGGATCGTTTTTTACTGAATTGGCTGAAGATGATGAATATATCAATTGTTATAATAGTGATAATTGTACTATTACTTCATGGACTGCCTCATATCATGTATTATTTAGGTTTTGATCTAATTCTTAAGGAACCCATGAATATCCCTCTTCTCCTAACTCTAACTCTTGAATTATGTTGAATTAGGATTAGAGGTGATGTAATTGAGTACGATCTTTCTTAATTGACTATTATATGATGATGATAATCGATTCAATGCGTAAATATCATTGATTTGGGATTAAGTCTTGAATGGGTTTCTTGGAGGCCATTGGTAAAGACCTTCAAGGTCACTTATTATTGTAGTATTGTTTTCTAATCTTTGATAATGTTGGTTAATTGAAGTGTGAATAATGAAGTTAGGAATGTATAATCATGCTAGGAATATGATGGTTGTGAGATGATTATAGGTGTACTATTATGAGGGGTTGAAGGTAATTCTTATGTGCATCTTATGGTTATGTTATGACGTAATGTTTCTCACATAATGTTGGGTTTGTGATGAAAGGACTTTTTCATCCTATAACCTATGATCTACGAACCTGTTATATTAGAGATTAAACTCCTTAGACTTATGCTATGAATTAATGTTAAGGAAGACTTAAAGATACTTCAAAAAGGGAATTTAGCTTATTACCGAGTGAACTTGACATTGAAAGGTGTTCCTTCATAAAGTAAGGGAGGTTCACACTATGTTCTCTCATGAGGTGGAAACTACAATGCTAATTAGTATAAAGAGGGTTTCTAGTAACAACCTCGTAGTTCCTTAACTATATGGCCCCATAGGAAACCTAGCTAGTGGATCCACCTAGATGATATTATGATTTATATGCCCTACCTTGGCAAGTCGGACACCCTCGTTTTGGTGTGAGGGGTTTAAACCGGATTCCATGTTAGGTCACATGGTCTATGTCGGTTATGGCTAAGTTTCCCGAAAGTAAAATGAATGATTAAAAATAAGAAGATGAACACTAACTAGGACTACTTAAGAGGTGTTACTTAGTGTGTGTAAGAGTATGGGACTTTACCTATACATTGCACAAGTGGACCTTGAGGGGAATTCTAGGGGGGTCTTTATGTACAAATGTTATGAATGAAATCTATGATGTTGTTTTTACTTGATACACATGATGTTGGTCTAAATTGTTATGCATGATGATGAGTACACTTGTTATGATGATGTATGAGGTAAAAGGCAATGATTATGGTATCTTTTCTAGTTTAATTGGTTTATGTGAGGTTATGGGGTTTCACATACACATTGCACTAGTGGACGTGGATTGGGGTTATGAGTAAGGTCTTGTGATGTATTGATGAAATTGACTCTAAATATGAAATGTTGACTATGGATTTATTACAATGTTACTCTTGAACATGATTATGAATATGTCTTATGGTTGTTCTGATATGGACTTGTATATGTTCTTGGAATGTGCATAAAGGCTTTTAAAGTGAACTTAGCATGTTTATACCAAAATTTCCCTTTGTGCATGTCTTCAAATGTTTTACTTGCATATGTATCCATACTTAGTACATGTGGTTTGTACTAACCCATATCTCTTCTATTTTCTACACAAAGTGTAGGTTCGGGCCATTGAAGAGATTCCACTTATACTCCTTTCTTGAAGAACTTGGATTGATGTCCCCAAGTTGGTGAATCCTCATGTCCGAGAATGGAAATGCTAATTCTAGTTTCATTTTCCTTGTTCGAAGAATTTATTGTAAATCCTATAATAAATCCCACTTTTCATACTCTTATGTTATAGATGGCTATGTCAGACAATATTAGATTCTATTTTGATATGTGAAGTGAAGTTGAACTTCAAATGAAAAGTTTTAACTTTTTCCACTTTTTATTCTATCTATGATGCGATTATGTATGTTAAGGGCTTGTCGAAGGCCTCTTCGATGATGAAGACGCTGGTTATGACTACGGGTGCTCTCCTTTCGTGACAATTAAATGGGTTAGTGTTCAATCCAACCAAAATATTTATTGGATTGTGATGGGTTGGATAAAAATATGATAACTAATGGGTCATGACACAATCTTCCCAACTGTTACCTACTTCGATCATTGGTTAGGGATCCTCCAATTTCAAGAACACCAACTACCAAATAAATGTTAATTATAAGTTGAAGAGCTCTCCTCTTCCGGGTCAAAGGCAACAATTAAATCAAATTTGAGATGCTCGACCAAAATAGCACCTCCTTATTTTTTCTTTATCATTATCCACCTGCAACTTAATGGCAAGCTTCGACTCCTCCATGTATTTATCATTAGGTTTTTCTGATCCAGGGTGTATACTCTTATACATAAGTATTCATTTTTCACATTAAATGTTTGTAATTCTTTACAAAGATCTTCAGTGCCTCAAAGCCATTTGATTTTCCGTAAGCATAATTGTATTGGAGATCCTCTAGTTTCACTTTGAAAATTTTATCAATTATATATTCTATACTTGTGAAAAACAGGTTTTCCACAAGTATAGATGAAATAATTGATAAAATTTTCAGAATGCAACTAGAGAATTTTAAACGTGATTATGTTGAGGGAAAATAAAATGTCTTTGAGGCATTGAAAGATCATAAAGATTTCGAAGCATGGAACGAGAAAGAAAAGAAACGAATACTAATTTATAAGGTTATGCACCCCGGCTCAAAAATACATCCACATAAACACATGGAGGATAAAAAGCTGGCAATAAAGTTGCGGGAAGGGGAAATTCAAGAAGAAACAAAAAGTGCTACTTTGATCGAGCATTTCAAGTTTGATTTAAATTTTGCCCCTGATCCTGAAAAGAAGGAGAGTTCTTGAATTCATAATTATAATTGAGTTAGTAATTGGAGTTCTTGAAATTTGAGCTATACTTGGAGAAGACTTAGCTAGTGATCAACTGTTTTAATATGATCAATTCTTATCTTTGTTTTTAAGTCATTTGTCATCAATCTTGGGTCATCCATTTATACGATTGTTTAGATCATAAAATATAAAGTTTAAGAGTTCTTATGTAATTAAGTATGTTTTTTTTGTCTCATCTTTAATATTTATGATATTATGAGTTGTCAAAATTAGTAAATCAATTGAAACCTTTTTTTTCTAAACAGTGAAAAATGAAATTGATGGAACAAAGAGAACATTCATGCACTCATTAAGGTTCTGTAATGGTTCCAACTCTAGGGAGATTGGTGCATATACATGTTACACCTGAGCTAGATCTCTATGAGATGGTGAAATCTTTTAAAATGAGAATATACAACGCATCCATTAGCGGTTAGTATTATTTTATGTTGAATAGAATGTGAGCTAAAAATATGTGCATTACTTTAAATCTCATATATAGAGATCTATAGCTACACGATAAGGAGAATTTGTCTAGTATTAGGTATTATTCGATCTTAAAATCTGTTAAGCTGTGAACTAGGTTTGACATCAAATATCCTCCTACTAGAGTCTCAATCACCTTACAATGCTTAATTTACCCGACAAGTATAAACACAGTGTGAACTGAACAGTCATATATTAATCAACATTATTCTCAGGTGGATATTACATGTTATTTTCAATTCTTCTGCAATAAGTTTTCCCTAATCTCTATTTGTATTAATTATGATGTCAATGCTAGCATGGAAATAATTAATTATGCAGACATTTCTTGTTTTCTTTCTTCTAGAATCACTTTAACAAATAAAAATATAGGAAATAATTTTTTCTTCTTAATCTTATTTTATCAATTAAAATAGAATAACTTTGTGTATACTTTAAACAAATAATATATCTCATATATATAGATCATAGTATATTCATCATTAATTTATATTTATATAACAATATAAATAATTATAATAAAATAAGAAATATTTTCATTTTAAGGGAGGGAAATACTCTTGCCGATTATTTCACTAACCTAGCTTTTAATTTTGAAGGTACTTTTGAATGTAAACAATTTCATGATATACCAGTTGCAGCTAGAAGAATCATCAATACAGATAAACATAGCATCCCTCATCTTAGGATAAGAAAATCTTGTTAAGCCTGTTTTAGCTCACTATATACCTCTTTTAGTGGTTGTTAATAAATTCATCTAGTAGTTGGTTATATACTCTTCACCTTGTGTGAATTAGATTCTATTGGTTATTTATCATGCACTTGATGAGAGCTTTAAGGTGTCTATTATGATTAAAAAAACCAGCACGAGTGAATTTGTATTTTCTTTTTCTGCTAGATAGCTTATTGACGATTTCACTTATGAGTTTAGCTGGACATTTCGACTCCCAATAGTGCAGATCACGTACGAGTATGGCGTTGGTACTATACAGTTTATTCTCAGATTTATTCTCGTACATTAGTATCTTTTCTCATAGATCCAAATCTAGATGGTGGTATTAATCCTATGTGGGATTCAATCCATTAGATATAAATTGAAGGGGAGGGATTACTAATATTAGCTAGGTTTATGGATCCCATTTTTTCTATTTGTAGAAAGCAGGAATTGATAATTACTATATAAGAAGTCCGTAAAGAAGTTTGTCAGATTTACTTACCTCTAAGAATAAACTTGGGATGTGCATCATCTCATTGGCTCGTCAAGGAGAGGCGGTTGCATAGAGATTTAGTGTTAGACAGAGCTGTAGTGGAAGTTGTTTATGCTTGAGCTTACCATAATAGATATGCTTGCCTAAACTTGTCTTCAACATATTCTCGAACGACAACGCAAAGACGATGAAGAGGCTTAGATCGCCCACTGCCCCACTGCAACAAGCATCAAGCCTATCATTTTTGTCTAGACTTGATTTCTTCTTAGTTTCTTTGTTAAGTTTACGTATTTTTTTTGCTTTAGTGATTTGTTGGACTGTATCTCAGTTGGGCCTGTTCATGTTGTTGGCTCCTTTTATGTTGATAAAAAAAATGGGCTCTTGCCCACCTTTAAACCAAAAAAAAAGGTAATGCCTCTTAAAGTACACCTGGTGTTTTAATAATGGTAGAATTTAAATTGAATTTTAAAAAAGAAATATTCATTCACAAAAAAAGAAAGACCCTCGATTGTTTCTTGATATGGTATTAGTTCCGTTTATGTAGCAGTGTATTTTCCCTCCCACACCATGCCTTTATTTATGCCCCTTTCAAACGGGATAGAAGATTGATAAAGTGAGAGAATTTCAATGGCAAAATAGCAGGGGAAAAAGACCTTCAGTTTAGTGAAATCGAGCAAAATCATTTAAAGGAAGTAAAAGGAAAGTCTACTCGGGCTTAATAGGGAGATATCATTGTAGCTCAAGAAAGAATTATGATGAACGGCGCAATGAGAGTAGTTATTACTTCAAACTTTGTCCTTTTAACACAAAATGCGGTGGTGATGTTAGAAAGCTATTATTTTGGCAAGACAACTGGCTCAATAATTCCCCTTCACGAGACCGACTCTATAACGATCCATTAGGTCATTTTTAGTACTAGAGCTTCTTATTTTATAAATGACTTCCGATATATTCTAAATGTGTATTTTGGACTATTCGTAAGTAAAATTTTGTAATTTATGGGGTAATTATAATAATTAATTTAGTTGGTGGTTAAATAAAATAACGTTGAAATTAGTAGTAGACCACTTTCACCACTTTTATAATTAATCATGTATAACAATTAGGATAGTAAATAATTTGTAGAAAAGAAAAGAGAAAAAAGGAGAAACTTAGCGATCGGGGGAGAAAAAGATCGAGATTTCAGTAAATCAATACGCCCCTAAATCTTTGTTTTATGTATATGGGTTGGATAATATAAATATATTATATAGGAGAGACTGGAATTGCTGATGTGAATTTGAATTGATGCACTACAATGTGTTACTACTTTGGATTTTACCAATATGTTGACGGCTATCAGTTTGATGATATTTGCCATTACACAATTCAATAATTAGGATTGTTTTATGCAGTATATCATTCATTGTAAATACTTTAGGTTTGATAGACCGTGTTTCTGTAACTAGGTGATTTCAATATTATTATTTTGTTATCATATTATAATTAAGTTTTGATTTATTAAGATAGATAAAAAAATATTAACTGTTTTGTAATATATGAATCCCATTAGAGTTATGTTATTGGGATAAATTGAAACGTAAGCCTAGGCTTGAATATTTAGGAACGAACGAGAGATTTGATGTATTAGTTGGTATCAAAATTTAGGGATTTGATTAAAGATATGGATCAGTTCAGGCTAGATATATAGTCATATGGACGTCTTCAGACTCGTTTGCTTATGAATAATGTATACTTAATAGATTAGAGACGTTCTTAGGCATTAAGGAAAGAAAAAATTTGGGAATTAGCTTGCTTTACTTCGATGAAGGTAGGTTATGATTTATTCTATGTGATAGAGAAACTCTTAATAGTGTTTGATGGTTATTGGGTAAATATGTGAAATTTTCTATGTGCGTAATTGTTGTGGGTTAGATGATTCATGTGTTGTTTGTGATGTGTATGCAATCCCAAAACCGCAAATCCATAATCTTGAACTTATTTTATTGAGGTGATGCCTTGAATAAGGAAGGATTGGTGAAAGTATTAATGAAATGATAAGTGGTGAAAATAATGATGAGTTACCTATCGTGATGCCTCGTGACACCCGATTCAACAACATAGTTAAATCATCATATATTCATCACATTCCACTTCATTATGTAATGACCCAAACCATCGTTATTGGAGAAGGGCTAAAATCCACAAAAAGCCTAGACTTGTCGCGCTACAACGGCATAGATGCCGCTGGTGTGGCGGCGCTGAAGCAGGGTAAGTTGCTACTGCAGTGGGATCGGCGAGGCAGAATCCTTAATAATGAGAAATGTTTACTTTTCAATCTTTCTAAAAATAACACATAGGTCGTAAACTACCCTAGAAACCTCAGAAAAGTTATTCCAATATTGGGACATAAGGACAAGGAGCTTTCTAGCATGAGGATGGTCAAATCTTTCGAATTCTTGGCCAAATTCACCGTAGCAAATCCGAAAGAGCTGGAAAAGAAGTAAAAACTCCATACAATTGTTTGGCACCAAGGTAGGTTAGTTTTTTATGCATAAAGTAGTTGTAAATATGTGCTTACCATGTAGTATATGAAATTAATAGTAGAAGATATGCGTAGACCTTCATGAACCGAGTAAATTCTGTGGAAAATTTCTATAATGCAACGTATTTGGGTTGGTGGTTGATGTAGAGAATAGGTGACTGGTCGAGTGTCCTTAGTAGTTTGCTTGAGTAGAATTAATTCATTAAACAAGGGTATAGAAGGGAATAAATTCCGATCTATGTTAGGTTTGACCTATCAAAGTAACAAGTTGATGAATGTTCAGTATTTTAGGTTTAAAACCCTAATGACAAATCCTAAGGAAGAGTTAGGGCTAAACTTAGTCTCTTGTGTGATAAGAATTGAGGGAACGTCTTAGGTGATAATTGTGATTCTATGATGTGTGTGATATATGCTCGTTCGTACTTCATTATGATACGTGTATATGTATGCATGTTACGATTAAAGGAGATGTATGAATTGTTAATACTATGAAATCGTGATTTAAATGTATGATCTTGATGATGTGTTGTGATTGTGATTATGGTGTGTGATTGGGGATCAAATTGCCACGTTCCGACAAGCTAACTATTGGATCAAGTTGCCACATTCCGACATAACTAATTGATCGGGTTGCCACGTTACGGCAAAACTTTTGATCGTATTGCCACGTTTTGGTAAGATAACAGTTTGAGTGTGGGTTCTGTGAGAAAATTAACTACTTGTGACAAGAGTATAAGTTCAAGTATGTTGTATTTCCATATTGTGATATGCATATACTTGTGATGATTACGTTCATATTTTTAGGGATTTGGTGTAGGTGGAATTATGTGCTTGTATGTCACTAGGGGCTGATGTGTTGATATCTTATGAGGTATACTTGTCGGGAAAGTGTGAATTGTTAAGGTGTTGTTTGGGTAAGTAACTAAGCACGATAGAATAGAGCTAGATGTTTGGGTAAGGAGTTACTATATGGCTTAGGGTAGATAAGGTGACGATTATTTAATAGTATGACATGATCGATTAGTAGGAAGGGATGTTAGCGGTGGCTGGGATTATCCAATGGGGTTAGAATGTTTATGCTATGATTTAATAGAACCAGAAGTGTTAGTGGTTGAGAAAGAAAATGGTTAGTGGTCAGAGCATTCGGTAAATTGAAGGTGTTCTAAGAAGGGGTAATGGTGGAGAAACGAGTGGTCCATGTATGATCCTATTATACTTTTCTTATATTATGAGGTGGGCATCAGATTGACCAATGATGCCTACAAGTATCTGTGGTTGTACTTATACTAGTCTTGCTCTGTATTTTTGGACATAGTCTTCATGCAAGACATGTGATATTTCATGACATGAAGACGAAGAGTCCTCCAAAAGCTTCGATCCCTCCTTATGCTTGGTGGGAGTTGTGTCCATTGGTCATTAGTTCCTTTTTTACTTTTAGTAGATCTTGTACTTGTTTGACTAGGTCCTTGGGGTTGTTAAATTATTTTACAACTTTTCAAAGAAAGTTCTTTAAAAGGTGTTTTTTATTAAATATCCTTAACTTTGTTATTCCGTCTTCTTAAATTACCATATGATTTCTCTATTAGGATATCAGAGTTTTCCTAAATAGGTGATAGAGTGGGTGCCCACACAGCATGGGTTGGGTTGTGACAAACTGGTATCACAGCCTAGGTTACCGATCTCCTTGTACAATAGCAAAATGTGAACTAGACTTTTGTTGATTGGTGTGTTGACGTCCACATGTAATCAACAAGAGGCTAGGAAGCATTCGAGGAAGTCGTTCCACTCCTTTAGTCCTTTCCTGCAAAGTGTCGCTTGTGGTATGAGTTGAGTCCAATTGGTATCTCTCAATTCCAATGGGTATCTTGATAATGTGGACTGACGTCGTTGATACGACCAAAGAACAACAACTCAATTGGAACTGGAAGGTTCCAATTTGTATCTAGACCCAAGGGTAAAAAAGACATGGATAGCCAATAATAATCATCTATTAGATGAACTAACTAATACATTTAAACTTCATGTACGTCGTAATTGGAAAACTGTGATCGTATGTTACTTATTGCCTGAAATAGTTGGAATTATATGCCTTGTTGTACAAATTCAACTATAATTGTGCATTTCTAGTTGAACGAATTATTTTTGTATGTGGAAGTATTCCTGGATGGCCTAAATTACTAACTAAATTGTTAAAATTGTGTGAGTTTTAATGTCTAGGTGTATCCTGATGATGTGTAGACTGTGGTGTCAAGTTATTTTTTTCAGCTTTGAAATCTAAGCCTCACGTGTCCTAGTTGGGTAAATTTAGAAGCTGATAGGATGGTGAAAATTGAGATCCGGAAAAAAATGGAAGGTGAAAAAGTACAAAAAAAAGTTTTTGACAGGTTCTGGTCCCGTCTGAGCTGCTGCAGCGGGAATTTTCCCGTTAGAGCGGGACAAAGGGAGGCAGAATACTCGCCAATTTTTCCCATAACTCCCTACTTTCAAAATATCAACTGGGAAGGGATCCGAACAAATCTCTGCAACTCCAAAACGGGTGTTCAACAACAATAGTAGCGACCTCAGACAGCCAAAAACAAGCATCCATGTTCTACAAAAATTAGTTACTATCAAAAGGGTAATGACAAAAACAAGTTCGTTCTAAAAATCCATAAGCAAGAAGAAAATGGAAAGGAATTCAGGAACTCTCAGATTTGGTAGTGTCGATGTCTGAATCAAGGTTCTTTGTAGGTTTCACACAATTCACAACCTCATTCAGCATGTGGAAATCCCTGAAATCCGGTGGCTCAAGCATAGAAAGAGCCTTGTCGGGAGCTACGCAAGTCAATATGGCCTTAACCGTCTTACAAATTCTCAGCATAAGACGATCTATGACCACACTCTTCCTTCTCTCATTGTGTAGCTGGCGGCGAAACATATCGACCTCCAGGGCAGTGCTGGGTGGGACCGGTGTGAAATTAGTGTAAGCGCTCCCTATCCTCTCTCGGACAGTCGCCAAGTTCTCCTCAACCCGTGAACCTGAGAATGGGTCCTCGCCATGCGAATAACGTCCTCCCTACTGAGGCTAGACTTGCTCGTCCTCTTCTTCTTGCCCTTATAAGTAGAAATGTCCGAAACAAAAAAAAGGTGAATAGGCCGATCCATGGGTAATACCTCGTCAGCATCGAACAATGGCACTCACACCCGCTTGCATAGGGCAGTGATCACACCGGGAAGGACGAATTCCTTTTTTTTGCACTGTTAGAACATCTTCCACTAAGAGATAATTTGTCCCGCCATATTAAGTTGATTGCCCTGTATAGCGCACGCCTAGAACCCAAGAAAAGGTAATGTATGTAGCTTGCCTGACGGGTAAATCTTCCTAGATAGCATATTCAGCCACCTCATAGCTTCCGGCGACAAGTAAGAAGTAGTGATTCCCTCTGTCGTAGCCTAAGCTCCATCATAGTGTCACGCCTCCACTCTAGATCAATATCCCTATGTTTGGCCTCGTACTCCAAGTTTGAGACATTTAGAACCACCAGTACCTCTTTAATACTAGTGGAATTCAGGGTAATATCGACTCCCTGAATGCGAATGACTGGGTAAGGGTCCTCCCAGCATACGGTGGGAAGGATGGCATAGAACTCTCTAACCCAAGTAGAGCGAGCATCTGGGGGAGCCTCAGTCAGCGGGAGCCACCCAAACGAGCGTAAAAGGCAGGAGCCTTTTCCTTTAACTTCCATTAAACAAGCGCAATCTCACAGCAGAACTCTGTGGTACAGTAATCATGATGCCTCTCTCGACTAGCAACATCTCGAAACTGGATGAAGGTTATGTTCTCGTCCTTTTGACCGGCCATTTGGGATAGCCTTCAATAAGTAAGATATGTTAGTACAGTATAGACCAGTTAAGAAAGGATAGACAAAAAAGAGAGAATCTTAGGAGAAGGGGAGACACGCCAGTTGTCTGGGTCATCCCGCCACAGCGCCCAGAATCCCGTTGCAGCGTGATGTAGGCCGCTGTAGTGGGCTTCATCTAGGACAAACACCAGACGCGAAAATGACACCTTCCTTCTAAAAAATCCCCATTTTTGTTAGTTTTTTCAGCATATCAGAGTATGTTAACTACCCTAGAACACAAATTAGAATGTATTTCAACTGAATAACCTCTAAATCGTGTCAAAAATTTGAGTTCATGGCAAGATGACTTTTCAACTTCAACCATCCATTTTAGTATTGATTACACCATGTTTTTACGGAATCCTTATGCCTAGGACATAGTACAAACATTTGGGAAGTAAGACAAGTAATCATGCTACGTTTTCCTAACCCTTTTAACAACTTAATTCAAATTTCAATATAGCTACCCAATAACAGTTCTGATTCGATTAGTTAAATATGCATACAATCATTGTAATCAACACGATCAAGTAATGAGAGTGAAAAATGAGAAATTACCTGAGAATTGATATTTGGGGGAGAGTGACTTGGGATAATTTGGGAGTTTTGGGGAGAGAGTAAGGGAAAATTGGAAATTTACCCCTTTGCCTTTCTTACTGTTGCCCGATCTCCTACTTAGCGGCGCCGCTACTGCAGCATAGTTGCCGCTCGAGCAGGTAGGCATTAGGGAAAACTTCAAGGTTCACATGTTTATTGTTAAACTACCCCTAGCGTGGAAGCCTAGTATTATTTTCGTTTAGTGCATTTGAACCCCTCCATTAAAGCATGTGTCTACCCCTTCATGGTTTCGAATTGATAAAGGTCGCGATATTTCATTATTTTGTGTAAGAGTCTTTTCGCTAGCAGGGAGCATTCTAAAGTGAGAGCGTGTAACAACCGGGCCCTAGTCGTTCAGGGACGAACGAGTTGTAAATGGTTTCTATTGTAACAACCCGAATCATCGTTATTGGAGAAGGAAAACAATCCACAAAAAACATGGACCCTGTCCCGCTACAGTGGGATAAAGGCCGTTGGCGTGGTGGCACTGCAGCGGTGTAAGACGCCGCTACAGCGGGATCGGCAAGGTAGAATCCTTAATAATGAGAAATACTTACTTTCTATCTTTCTAAAAATAACTCGTATGTCGTAACTTACCCTATAAACCTCAGAAAAGTTATTCCAAGCTTGGGAAAGAAGGAGAAAGATCTTTCTAGCATTGGGATGGCGGAATCTTGCGAATTCTTTGCCAAATTAACCGTAGCGAATCTAAAAAAGCTGGAAAATAAATCAAAACTCCGTAAAATTGCTTGGCGCCCAGGTATGTTAGGTTTTTATGCATTCAGTTGTTGTAAATATGCTATTACCATGTATTATATGAAATCAATAGTAGAAGATATGTGTATACCTTCGTACACCAAGTAAATACTATGGAAATTTTCTATAATGCAACATATTTGAATTGGTGCTTGATATAGAGAATTGGTGACTGGTCGAGTGTCCTTAGTTGTTTGCTTTACTAGAATTCAATCATTAAACAACGGTATCTGGTAGAAGGGAATAAATTTCGATCTATGCTAGGTTTGACCTATCGAAGTAACATGTTGATGAATGATTAGTAATTTAGGTTTAAAACCCTAATGATGAACCCTAAGGAAGAGCTAGGGTTGAACTTAGCATCTTCTGTGATAAGAATTGATGGAATGTCTTAGGTGATGATTGCGATTCAATGATTTGTGTGATATATGCTCGTTCTTGCATCATTATGATACGTGTATATGTGTGCATGTTACGATGGTGTTCTCACTTGTGAAAAAGGAGATGTATGAATAGTTAATACTACAAAATCATTATTTAAATGTATGATCTTGATGATGTGTTGTGATTATGTTCATAGCTTTAGGGATTTGGTGTAGGTGGAACTATATGTCAATATGTGAGTAGGGGTGATTTTTAGATAATTTATGAGGTGTACTTGTCAGGAAAGAGTGAATTGTCGAGGTATTGTCTAGGTAAGTATCCAAGGAGGATTTAATAGGGCTAGATATTGGGGTAAGCAGAAAGTATATGGCTTGGTATAGATAAGGTGACAATAATTTAAGAGTGTGACATGATCGACTTGTAGGAAGGGATGTTATTAGTGTTTGGGATTATCCAATGGGCTTAGCATGTTTGGGCTATGATTTAATAGAACTAGAAGTGTTAGCGGTTAGGAAAGAAAATGGTTAGTGGTCAAAGCGTTGGGTAAATTTAAGGTGTTCTAAGAAAGGGTAAGGGTGGAGAAACGAGTGGTCCATGCATTATCCTATTATTCTTTTCTTATATTATGAGGTGGGTGTCAGATTGACCAATGATGTCTACGAATACGTTGGTTGTTAACATACTACTCTTGCTATGTCTTTTCGGACATAGTCTTGATGCAGGACTGCTGATGTTTCATTACGTGAAGATGAAGAATCCTCTACTAGCTTTGATCCCTCCTTCCGCATGGTGGGAGCTGTGTCACTTGGTTATTAGTTCCATTGTTACTTGTAGTAGCTCTTGTACCTATTAGACTAGGTCCTTGGGGTTGTTAAATTATATGACATGTTTTCAAAGAGTGTACTTTAAAAGGTCTTATGTATTAAATCTCCTTAACTTTGTTATTATGTCTTCTTAAATTTAAGGATGATTTTCCTATTAGGATATGAGGGTTATCCTACTTAGGTTTTAGTGTGTGGGTGCCCGCACGGACCGGTGGGTTTGGTTGTAATACATTAATACTATTTCACAAAATCTTGTATATTTAAGGCATCACTTTAATATAATAACTTCAATCTTATGGATTTCATGGAAATCACAAACAACACATGATCATCTAAACCACAACAACTAAGTACAAAGAAAATTTCATAGAATTACTCAATGACTATCACTCTTTAAGATTCTCTTCATCACATAAAATAAATCATACTCTACATTCACTGAAGAACCGAAGTCAAGAAAGCTAATTCTCCAATGTTTTTCCTTTCCTCAATGCATCATAACGTTTCCATTCTATCAAGTATACAATATTCATAGCAAACGAGTTCGTAGACATCCATATTACTATATATCTAGCCTATACTAATTACTCACCCAAATGCATAATCAAATTTCTAAATTTTGATATCAACTAATTTATCAAAACCCATTCGTTCTTAAATATTCTAGGCTAGGGTTAAGTCTCAATTCATCAAAATAACATAACTCTAATGGAACTCATATAATAAACACACCTAATGTTTAATTCTCTATCTCAATATATTAAAATTTATTTTATAATATGACAACAAAATAATCATATATTCATATAAAAGAGAACCCTAGGTCTTCCTATGTGGCGCCACAAGAAACTACGATCCTCTTTTAATTTATTTTATTTCCAAGACTAGCCTTCTTTTTTCATGAAAAGTTGTGAGTTTAGGTAAAGTTGCGAATTTTATTAAAAGTTGCGACTTTTATGAAAAATTGTCACTTTTATGAAAAGTTGTGACTTTAATGAAAAGTTCTGACTTATACTACAAAAGGCTTTGACCTTCCCGAATTGTTTTCTGTTTTTCAAAGAATTGTGACATTTTCGATAAGGCACAATAATCATTTTTTCACACTACTCTTTATTATATATAAAGAGAAGAATTTTCTCCCATTATAATACAACAAAAAATTCTGAACTTCTTCTTCTTTAGGACAATTAAATTTTTGTGTACTTTTTGCTCTTGTTGATTGGCTCACTGACACCATTTTTTTCCAATGCACTGGTTAATTAAATTATTTTATCCTGAGATGATCTATTCACTTAAACCTCGGGTACACTGTGAATTCATCGGTCTCGATTTTATTCATTATATTTCATTCTTTTAATACAGATCCTGGTATGCTTTTTAAAGTAATTAATTTATGCTTTTATTATTTATTATTATTTTTGAATACATGCTTTAAACTTTTTTGTTTATGTTTCTGCAAAGTTACATTATAAGTATTGCAGATTAAATAACAAATTTTAATTGATTATTCAGACAAGTTTTCTCTACTGGGTATAATTAAAAAAACTCTTACAAATCTCTAATTTCTTCTTCATCCACAACGTCATTCAGTCACATACATGATGAGATTTTTCTGTTCATTAAAAAGTCATTTGAGAGCATGCCCATATTTTTTGGCTTTTATATAATATCGATTTATACTAAATTTTATCAGTGGGCATTAGGCATACTTTAAGGACTGAAAGTTGATTGAAGTGTTTTATATGATATCACTTTGACAAGTTCTTCCTTTTAATTTTTTAATTTTTTCCTCTTCATTCTACTCTTTTAAATATTTTTGGTGAGAGTTATGACTATTTTTGTCAAGCTCAATTTGAAAATATATGAATGAAAACCTACTATACACAAAGGTAATATTTGAAGATACAAAATATATGTCTATTAACATAGATTTGTTGGCCTTCATGTCCCAAGTTATTGCTTAGCATTTATAGTTTTTACATGTTCAAGAATATTTTTTTAACATGAGTGTAGAATCCAACATTTTGATCTACTTGTACTTTCATAATACAATAAGTATACGTACATATATCTCAAAAAGTCATAAACTTGCATTGATGAAGCATTTAGAAGGACCTTCAGAGCAGCAGTTTAATCAAGAATGAATTTCTAAAAGGGTTAACAATATTATTTTGTTTTTATTTTAAATTTTTTTTTCTCCTTATATAAATTTGGTTAAAGTAACAAAGTAACAATAACGAAAAGTGTTGAACATGTGACCTCAAATAAGTAGATTGTCTCAAAAAAAAAAAAATATGTTGTTGTGGTGTACATTGTTTACGGTCTACTAACCATAAAATTATCAAATTATATATTTTTCATGTAAAAGAAAAATAGAAAAAGAGATGTTTCATCGCTACAGAAAAATATCACTCAATTTTAACAAGAATATTATATTAGCAAACATATATTTTGATGAATTAGGTAAAAGGTAAGAATAATTAGATATCAAGTAATTTTTAATCATTCATTATATATTGACAATTTTTGAGATATGTGATGATGTCAAATCATTAAATTTCTGTTGAAGTATACTTAAAACCTACTAAAATTTACTTTTTTGTTCTTTCTTATAATAGTCTATTATAGGAAAGGTTGTTCATAAACTTATAAAGATTGTTTATGTCCACGCAAAGCGCGACAAAATTACCTTCTAATATATAAAAATTGAAATCACCTAGATACAGAAATACGATCTGCCTAAGCTTAACTATTTACAAGGAATGATATACTACGTAACTCAACCTTAATTATTTAATTATCTAATGAAAAACATTGTCAGTCTTCACCCAACTGACGACTAATATATTGGTAAACAACATAATAGTAACACATTACCGTTCGTCAATCAAATTTCCTTATTCACGTCGGAAATTTTATTCGCTCTTATCTAATAAAATAATAATATCCAACCCATAAAAGTAAAACAATGATTTAGAGAGGCAATTATTTAACGAATTCTCGATCTTTTCCTCTCCCGTTTGTCTGCTCGGTATGTTTTTGTCTTCCTATTATTCTCTTTTTTATCTTTCTTTTCTTTTCTACTGATTACTCTTTTAGAATGTGAAGTACATTTCTAACAATTTTTTACTACCTTAATTTTAATACATGACTAATTATAAATGTAGTGAAAGTGGTCCACTATTAATTTCAACGTTATTTTCTTTTAACCACATAAAAACTTAATTATTATAATTACCCCCATTAATTGTGTAATTGTAGTTACAAATAGTTCAAAATATAACTACTATTTTATGTTGCTTAGAATGCGGAATAAAAATATATGCATTAGCTAGCATGCCCTTTATTTTGAATAATACAATCTTACTAGTTTCAAAATTAAAAAAATGTGCATTAGCAATGTAGATAGTAACTATTTTAAGACAACAATATTCTTTCACAATAATTAATTAATTAACGTATAATAATCTCTAAACTATTAATCACCGAAAAGAAATCCCTTGATTAATTGTAATACCTCAAACACCAGACCTAGAATAGAATTTCAGAAATTTACCTGAAACAGTGAACCACGGAAGAGTTCACGGACCGTGACACGGACCACGGTCCGTTGATCTGCCCGTGGTGGGGAGTTGGGATAACCGAGGCCCTGTCAGCATACCACGGGACTCTTCACAGGCCGTGGTCTTGATGACGGGACATGGGGGCGTCCGCGAAGAATAGGCAGTAGCTCCCCCTTAGTTAGCCTCTAGACCCCCATGCCCAAATAAAGACCACGAGGATCTTTACGGTCCGTTGTCCTTCACACGGGCCGTTGGATGGATCGTGAACCAGTCCTTCACACCACAAGACCAAATGAGAACCACGAGGACCTCACTACCCATGGTAGGGCCCGCGAAACAGACCCCTAGAAAAAAGAGTTCACTGAACCAAGGACCACAACCCACTTCACGGTCAGTGGAAGTGGTCGTGGTCATCCCTTGCCATATTTTAAGTATGGTTATTTTGGTCTTTTCCTATTTCTTTGGACCACTAAAGTACATTGTTTTGACCCTAAACTATGTGGGTTTGGTCATTTTTAGCCTAGAAACATAACTAGAACATACCTAAGTCAGATCATTCACCAAAACTTAGAAACTTTGAGCGTAAAGAAAAGAAAGAAGTGATCAAACCCTAGTTCAAGAAGGCAAAAAGGTTACATCAGTTCCACTCCCGATATTAAAAGATTTCACCGTGGAATTCGTCACTAGATATGTAGAATTTCACTAGTGGGTTCCTTTCTCCCATTGATTCCCTTATTATTAACTAGACCTAGGGTTTCAAAACTTTAGTAGAGTATTATATATTAGTTAATTAATGTTCCAAATAGGTTCATCATGGCTTATAACATGTTTTAGTATAGATTCCTTCATAGTTTAGAACCCTAGCTATGTAGTTCTTTTGTTAGGCTAGATGTATAGTAATATGGATGTCTACGGACGTGTTTCCTTATGAACATTGTTTACTTGATAAATTAGAGTGTTCTAAGTCATTAAGTAAAGAAAAAGTTAGGAAATTAGATTGGTTTAATTCGATTAAGGTAGGTTATAGTTTATTCTATGTGATAGAGAGACTTTTAATAGTGATTGATAGTCAATGAGTGATTCTGTGAAATTTTCTGTGCATGTAATTGTTGTGGTTTAGATAATTTATGTGTTGTTTGTGATTGGTGTGTAATTCCAAACCGCAAAATTCATAATGTTGAACTTATTTTGTTGAAGTGATTAAATGAATAAAGAAGGCTAGGTGAAAGTGTCAATAAAGTGTAAAGTGGCGAAAATAATGATGAGTTAACTATCGAAACGCCTCATGGCAACCGATCCAACAACATAGTTTAATCATTATTTTTCATCACTTTCCACTTTATAGACCAATCACAAACACATGATCATTCAGACCGCAACAATTAAGTTCATAGAATTACTCAATGACTATCAATTACTATTAAGAGTCTTTATCACATAGAATAAATCATAACGTACATTAACTGAAGAACCGAAGTCAAGAAAGCTAATTCCCAATGCTTTTCCTTTCCTCAATGCATCAGAATGTTTCCAATATATCAAGTATACAATATTCATAAGCAAACGAGTTCGTAGCCTATATTAAAAACTCACCCAAGTACATAGTAAAATTTCTAAATTTTGATGTCAACTTATATCAAGACTCATAAGTTCTTAAATATTCAAGCCTAGGGTTAAGTCTCAATTCATTAAAATAACATAACTCTAATACAATTCATATAATAAAATACACCTAATATTTAATTATCTATCTTACTGTAACACCCCGTATCCAAAACAGACCAAAACCAGCTTTTCAGAAAAACCTGCAGGTGCAACCAACGTGGACATCGACGGACCGTAGCCTGACACACGGTCCGTCCTGCACATCCATCGATTGGGCCAGAAACTCCCAAAAATCTTAGCCCATGAAACTTGGTTAAGTCTTGGTCGATGGGCAGATCGTACGTCCGTAGGTCAGACTATGGTCCGTAATCCATGACCGTCGATCGAGACCCCATTCACCCACTCTATGACAAGAACCACGGTTGACCAGAATGGTCCATAGGTGGACCCACGGTCCGTAGGTAAGATCGTAGGTGGGAATTAGCACACAGTTAGGGGGGAAATGCAGTTGGGTGAACTTCAAATAATCATAAATCTTAGTTCAAAATGAATTACGTGTCCCATGACATACAAAAATATATATAATTGAATTAGCTTTCCATAGACACCAACCTTGCTAAAATCAGAGCTCTGAGTAAATAGTTATGCCCGTTTAAGTAAAGGCTTGTCGAACAGACCCAATCTACGGACCAAACGACGGACCGTCAATGGAACAACGGACCGTCTGTCCAGGTGGTCGTTTGGTCCGACAGCAACTTACCCAGGGGTCTTTTGGTCTTTTCCCACTTCGTTTAAACCTTAAGATACGTCGTTTCGACCCTAAATCATTAGATTTTAGTAAATTTAAGCCTATAAACATAACTAAAACTTACCTAAGTTAAAATCATTAATCAAAAGTTAGAAATTAGAAGCAAGAAAGGAGAAAGAGCTCAAGAACCCTAGTTCAAGAACACAACAAGTTTCCAGCAGTTCCTGCCACGAAATCTTAGTATTTTTTCGTGAATTTCATCACCAGGTATGTGAGATTTACTAGTGGGTTGCTTTCACCCATTAGGTCCCTAGTTTTCAGTCGGTTCATGATTCTCTTATCATGATTAAACGTAGGGTTCCTAGAATTACTACAGAACTTCATGATTTAGTTAAAGTATATGTTCCAAATCAGATTATCATGTTATTACTCAGATTATCACATGAATTTCAAAAACCTAGCTTTGTATTTCTTTAGTTCTTGAATTACACATATTAGGTCAGATATTACAGTTATGGAGTTATACATGCTTTAGTTTTTAATGCATCATTATCAGAATAAATGTTGCATTCTCAGTTTGCATGTTAAGTTCAGTTTGCATGTTAAGTTTTGAGCTATCTCGTATTTACAGAAAATTCAGACATAATCAGTTAACTACATAATTCAATGGGAGTAGCATAATACCGAGTTGGACTAGGGTTCAGCGTACCCAAATAGTCCCAGAACTACTAGCCAAATATGTTGTAAGTCCCCTCTTTAGGCAATCAGTTTAATGATCACGCCAGCATGCATTTATACCATTGACATGGTATATTAGGTCCTCTTGATGGGGCGTATACATCGGACTCCACATTTAGCTCATGTGGTTTTATTATCGGTTATTAGTAGCTCTCACAGTTTAGTCATCCTCTTTGCATTGACCATTTATCAGTATATTCAGTATTCAGTTTCAGCATGTTATTAATTGGTCACTGCATCCAGTTAGATCAGAATTCAGTATATCATGTTCAGATTATTATACTTGCTTTTGTGCTTATTCAGTTATGTTTCAATTTTACTCTATCCTACATGCTCAGTACCTTCAAGGAATGACGCATACGTGCGCTACATCTTCTCGTAATGTAGGTTTAGGTTCTCAGCATCCATATCACGCATAGATCAATTTCCAGATCTTGAGTTCAACAGATTCAGTGGTCAGTCCTCATTCTCCGAGGACAACGGTCATGAGTTTCATTTTATTCTTTTAGTCATTTAGTTTCAGTTTTGCTTGATTTAGCTGGGGCTTGTCCCAGTATTTCTAGTCCAGTTTAGATGGTTATTTCAGACATAGTTAGATTCAGCTTAGTATTGAGTTAATATTTCCTTTGTGTTAAACTCATTGTCTTCAAATATCTCAGTTATAGAATATGGGTATTCCCCATCTTTTCAGTTTAAATTATGATTTAGCTTCCGCATTAATTTTGTTATCTTTAGTATGCTCATGATCATGCCAGCAGGGTTAGCTTGGTATCACTTGTGGTTCTAGGTTCCGTGTCCGCGTATCGAGGGTAGCTCGGGGCGTGACAAAACTTGGTATCAGAGCACTAGGTTTAAGAGTCCTATGATGTCTGAAAAGCCGCACTAAGTAAAGTCATTTTCATGGGTGTGAAGTGCACCACATCTAATGAGAGGGAGGCTATGAAGTGTTTTAGGAAAACTTCACTTCGTTGTTACTCTTATCGTGCGTAAGGTATGATCTTATTCCATTCTAACTTGACGTTCTACGTTTCAGATCATGCCTCCTCGTAGAGCTAACGCTAGGAATGCGAATGCCAGGAATTCAAATACAGCTCTTTCAGTCCCAAATGAGGAAGTCTCCAGTGCTGAGTTCAGAAATGCTATACAGATGTTGGCTCAGAGTATGACCAACCAGAACAATCGGGTTCATACTCTTGTGAATACAAATGGTGGATCAGCAGCAGCAAGGGTCCGTGACTTTGTTAGGATGAATTCGCATGAGTTCTTAGGATCACATGCTAATGAGGATCTTCAAAATTTCTTGGATGAGATGAAGAAGATCTTTGAGGTAATGCAAGTCACTGGAATGATCGGGTTGAGTTGGCACCATACCAGTTGAAGGATGTTGATCATATCTGGTACACTAAGTGGAAGGAAAATAGGGGTGCAAATGCAGCTCCTATCACTTGGGATTGTTTTAGTGAGACTTTTATTGACAAGTTTTTCCCAATAGAGTTTAGAGAGGCAAAGGTTCAAGAATTCATGAACTTGAGGCAGGGTAACATGACGGTCCAAGAGTATGGGATGAAGTTTAACCAACTATCCAGGTATGCTCCTCACATGGTTGCTGACTCCAGGGCTCAGATGAATAAGTTTTTGTATAGAGTGTCGGATTTGGTGAAAATTGAGTGCAGAAATGCTATGTTACTTGGAGATATGAACATCTGTAGGCTTATTACTCATGCTCAGCAGGTTGAGGGTGATAAGCTTAGGGAACATGCTAAGGAAAATAAGAAGGCTAGAACTGGAATATATGACTATTCTGAGCAGAATCGTGGTGCGGTCGCATGTCAGCAGAAATTTTTCAGCTCTAGCCC
>CM040618.1:50413568-50467925 GCA_022817965.1 Solanum lycopersicoides
ATACGTTCCAAATCAGATTATCATGTTATTACTCAGATTATGCATGAATTTTAAAACCTAGCTTTGTATTTCTTTAGTTCTTGATTACATATGCTAGGTCAGATATTTCAGTTATGCAGTTATACATGCTTCAGTTTTTAATGCATCATTATCATATTAAATGTTGCTTCTCAGTTTGCATTTTCATTTTGAGCTATCTAGTATTTACAAAAAATTGAAACATAATCAGTTAACTCATAAATCAACGGGAGTAGCATAATACCGAGTTGGACTAGGTTCAGCGTATCCAAAGAGTCCCAAACTACTAGCCAATTAGGTTGTAAGTCCCCTGTGGGCAATAAGTTTAGTGATCAAGCCAGCATGTTTATACCTTTGGGGGGTATATTGGGTCCTCTTCGATGGGGCGTAATACATCGGACTCCACATTTAGTCATGTGTTTATTATTGGTTATTAGTAGTCCCACAGTCCAGTCAGACTCTCGAATTGACCATTTATCAGTATATTCAGTATTCAGTTTCAGCATGTTATAAATTGGTCACTGCATCCAGTTAGCTCAGAATTCAGTATATCATGTTCAGATTATTATACTTGCTTTGTGCTTGTTCAGTTATGTTTTATTTAGCTTTACTATATCCTACATGCTCAGTACCTAATCAATGATACGTGCTCTACATCTTCTCGTGATATAGGTTCAGTTCTCAGCATCCAGATCACGCATAGATCGATTTCCGATCTTCAGTTCAACAGATTCAGTGGTGTGTCCTCATTCTCCGAGGACAACAGTCATGAGTTTCATTTTATTCTTTTAGTCATTTAGTTTCATTTTGCTAGATTTAGTTGGGCTTGTCCCAGTATTTCTAGTCCATTTAGATGCTTATTTCAGACATAGTTAGATTCAGCTTAGTATTGAGTTAATATTTTCTTTGTATTAAACTCATTGTCTTCTATTATCTGAGTTATAGAATATGGGTATTCCCCATCTTTTTAGTTTAAATTATGATTTAGCTTCTGCATTCAGTTTATTATCTTTACTATGCTCATGATCATGCCACCATAGTTAGCTTGGGATCACTTGTGGTCCTAGGTTTCGTGTCCGCGTCTCGGGGGTAGCTTGGGGCGTGACACTTACTATATCAAAATTTATTTTATAATATAATGATAAAATAATAATATTTAAAATTGAAATCACCTACTTACAGAAACACGGTCTGCCTACCTAAAATATTTACAAAGAATGATATACTATGTAACTCAACCATAATTATTAATTTATCTAAAGACATTCATTATCAATCATCACCCAACTGGCAGCCGCCAACATATTGATAAAAGACATATAATAGTAACACATTTCCGTCCATCAACCAATTTTGTTCACGTCGGCAATTTCATTCTCTCTTATATATATAATAATATCATCCAACCCATAAACATAAAAAAAATACTTAGAAAGGAATTGATTTACCGAATTCTCGAACTTTCCTCTCCCATTTGTCGGCTCCGTAGTTTTGTCTTCCTATTATTCCTTTTTCCTATTTTCGTTTCTACAAATTTTTTTTAGAATGGTAAATTACTTTACTAAGATTATTTACTACCCTAGTTATCATACATAACTAATTATAAAAATGGTGAAAGTGACCCACTACTAATTTCAATGCTATTTTCTTTTAATCACAAACTAAATTAATTATTATAATTACCCCATTATTTATATAACTATATCTTCGAATAGTCAAAAATATAAGTATTATTTTATGCTGATTAGAATGTGGAATAAAAATATATGCATTAGCTAGCATGCCCTTAATGTTGAATAATATTGTCTTACCAGTTTCAAAATATAAAAAGTGGTTAGTAATGTAGATAGTAACTGTTTAAAGACAACAATATTCTTTCATAGTAATTAATTCATTAATGTATTATAATATCTAAACTATTAAACACTGAAAAACAATCTCTTCATTAATAATTTACCTTATAAATAATCCATGCATTATATTCCCCACAAAAAAATAGTATACCATTGTGGATGTTGAGGATGCAAATGTATGAATCTACTGGTTAACCAAGCTAAATTTGGACGGTCAAAAGGGATTGAATCAATAAATAAGTCATTGTCCAATCCAATCCAAAAAAAATTTGGATTATAATGGGTTAGATAAAAATATGAGAAAAAAAGGGTCATAACAAAAACTGCTGAATTCTACCATTATTCATTTGATTGTTTATTAATCAAGAAAAGTGTTTGATAAATAAAACAAAGTTCAACTCGTCATATACAAGAGTTATACCAAAAACAAAGAACTTTAATTTAAACAACTAGGGATCGTTTGATAGGCTGTATAACAAAAATGATGAATAGAGTGTATTAGAAACATTTGAATTAGTTATGCTAAGATTATTTTTTAAGCAGTATTTGATTTTATGTATTACCAGAATATAATTTTTATTTAATATTTAACTATCTCCAACTGCAACTTAATTATTAGCTTCTGCTCCTGCATGTCTTCATCTAGAGGTATTTGTGAGGCACGATGTATAATTTTATACATTAATATTCAATTTTTTCTTGTTGGCAAATGGTTGTAATTCTTTACAGATATCTTTCAATGCATTAAAAGCCATTTGATTTTCCCTAAGCATAAACATGATGGTGATGCTCTACTTTCACTTTCAAAAAAAGTTCAAAATTTTTCTCTTTACTTGTGGAACATGGTTTTCCACTTAGTGAAAAGACCACAACACTAACATCTGCTCTGGCCCGAGTTGCAGGTTTATATACACTATTGAACAAGGTATTTTGTTCTTTTTAAAAAACTAAAAGTGTTGCTTTCCCAAACTTAATCAACAATGTTTCAGTCTTTTGCTTACTATTGCTAGTCCTATTTTTACTGCAGAAACAAATAATTAATACAGAGAAAAAGATGTTTTTTTTTGGAATTGCTCAAGACTTATTCAACAAAAAATATCTTATTTTCTTCTTTTCTTATTTCCTTTTATGATGGAAAACATGAAAAACAAAAGGATAACCAAAAGACAAAATTAAAGTGGATAAGAGTCTAAGTAAGCACACAATGTTATTTTTTCAAAAAGAATAAAATATTCTATTCCACAAGCAAAAAAGATTGCACCTCGAACTAGAGCGGAAGTTGGTGCTATGCTCTTTTCACCGAGTGGAAAATCATCTTCCTATGGTTCCACAAGTGTAGAAGAAATAATTAATAAGTTTTTCAAAATAAAACTAGAGGATCGCCAACGCGATTATGCTTTAGAGAAAATTAAATGGCTTAGAGGCATTTGAAGATCTTCGTAAAGAATTACAAACACCAAACAAGAAAGAATAAAAGCGAATACTATTGTTTTAGATTTGTGAATCTTTGTTCAGAAATACCTCCAAATAAAAACATAGAGGTGCAAAAGTTGACAATAAAGTTGTTGGTTGAGAAACTTTAAAAAGAAAACAAAAAGTGTTATTATGACCGAGCATCCAAAGTTTGATTTAAATTTCTCTCCTAAGACGGAAGAGTATGAGAGTTCTTGAACTGATAAATATTATGAAGTTGGTAATTAGAGTTCTTGAAATTGGAGTTACACTTGGAGAAGAGTTTACCTGTGATCTAGTTTTCTATGATAATACATTCTTTTCTTTTTTAAGTCATATGTTGTTGGTCTTCAATCGTCAACTTTTACGAGGTTTAAAACAACAACATAGAAAAGTATGGAGTACATATACATTTAAGAAAAATTTTTATTTGTTTCCTATTTAGTATTTAATGATGTTTTTTTTGTCTAGATAAGTAAATTAATGAAGCCTCTTACTAAACTAGTGAATAATGTGGAAGTGATGCATAAAATAGGTCACTCATGTCACTACCCGAGTCTACACCCTGGAATTGGCCAGCACTCAAGAACCATTATTGGTCCCCAAGAAAACTCTCATCATGGCTGACTACAAGCGGAAGACTAACTTAATCATACAAAAGCTTAAAGTAGAATAAAATTCATGAAACTGAAATACAAAACATTAACTCAAATTAAAAAAAAACTCTGAATAAAAATAATATATTCAACTCGCCATAAAAATGGCAACATAAGTCTTTAAAACATTCAATAAAATAAATGAATAATACAGACTTCTCAACTATACTGACTATCTATGAAGCCCCTAACTTATACAGATGGAAGTCGGGACAAGACCCACAACATCCTGACTAAATTGAAAAGTAAATGAAATCCTTCGGAAGCAAGGTGGCTCATCATAGCTAACTCAAATTCTCGGATGTATCAACGAAGCTCCAATTGATGACTCTGAATACACATGTCTGCATCATGAGAAGATGCAGTAAAAATGGCTAAGTACGTGGAATGTACGAGCATGTAAGGAAAATTCTAAAGCATAGCATAAGCTTGAACTTGATAAAAATTGAAACATACTTACCTCTTTTCAAACATTCTGAACTCAAGGAGTACTTAATGATACTCAAAACTACTCAACTAACTCAACTCACGAAGTACTCAAGGATACTAAACTCAACTCAAATACTAGATACTCAACTCAATGATTAGATACTTAACTTCAAAGATATGATACTTGACTCAATGAAGCAAAGATTAACTCAAGATACTCAACTTAAGGTACTCAACTAGAAATAGTTAACTCTCGATGCTTAATTTAACTCATTTCAATATAAAGCAGTTTAAAACGAGTGCAATATAAAGAAAAGTTGTTTAAAAACATGATGTCAACTCTATGTATATAAAGAGGATACAATAACTCTTAAATGTATATGAAATACAATAAACTAATGTATATAAAAATACAATAACTTATGTGGGAGTTTTCCTAACCGACTACCATCATATAAAAGCTATAGTAATGATAAATCGATCAACTTCACGCTGTCAGCGCATCCTATACCCGCCCAAAGGGATAGGACCTGAACTACTAATGGATCCACTAGTATATGTGAAAAGGGTTCATCTAAAAAGTATGAACCTTTTCTACCCACGATGGTACATGATTTATGGGGGCTGTGAGTTGTCTAAAATCTCTAACATATCGGTTCTCAATACTACTCCCAAAATATATTAGCTCTTATATTTTTAAACGATACTTCTTCTGTGATTTGAAATTAGTGCTCAAAACTTAGCCCAACAGCTATCTTGGTAATCTGAGTTTTTTCTCTTGCTTTGTTTAGAAAGCGATTACTCTTTTCTGAAAACTAACTCGAAAGCTCTTTGGAAATCTTAGTTTCCATTCTTATGTAAATGAGAAAACATTTTAAATATCTTTGGGAATACTTAGTCCCCATATACTTCTTTGAATAACAGAGCTTCAAATTTACTCTTTCTCAACTCAGTGCTCAAGTCTTTAATACAATTTGTAAAAAGACTTCTTAAAATAGGGTTAATTCTGAATTATGGACATGAATGACTCAATTCAAGGTTTTCAATAACGATGCATAAAACTCAATACCTGGAACTCAACAATTCTAGAACTCAAGGAGTCAACAATACTACTCATCTCAATAATGCTCGACTCGTAGGGTTTAGACGGAATTATGGACATGAACTACTTAACTCAACGACTCAATAATACCTCTCATCTCAAGACTGCTCGACTCATAGGGTTCATGCAAAATTATGATCATGAACTACTCAATTCTAGGACTTCATATGTAATATGTAATAGTCACATGATTAGGAATGAATCTCAAAAAGAGGGATTAGGAACTGAACACTTTAAGGGTTAGAACACGGAGTTACCACTTCGCTGAAAGATGTTCGACTTATGAAGTTCATGCTGAATTATGGGCATGAAACAACTCTACTCAAAGGTCTACATAACTAGATGGAACTATTGTATATGACTCTTCTCATTCTCTTACTTACTTCCTCATAACTTAGTTTAAAAAGATAGTTGATCAAAAATGATTCACAATTGAACTCAAAGGGTTTCTTGAACTTTACTCTTAACTCTCTCTTGAATGTGAATTATGAATTCAACACTTCTAGTTCATGATATAAATTATCTAGGTGATATTGTAGACTCATGAATACATTCTTTTCACTCTCATCCTCACTTACTCAAGTCTTGAAAAAAATTATTAGAAATTGTAGAAGACTCCTCAAAAAGACTCAACGAGACTTTCTCAAAGATCGGAAGAACTCTCAAGACATAACTCTTGACGTTACATTGAATTTGAATTATGAATTTGAGGTTTTGATCGTTTTATGAATGATTTATATGTGTTAACAATAGTTTAGAGTGATTAGAATCAAAGGGAGTGAAGGTACACTTAAAATGGGCTCAAACGAGACAACCGACGGAAATGGAGTGGGGGCAGGCTACCCTGGCACGTTCCGGGTGCTGGGCGCCAGCTCCTATCTTAAAAGACTGAATATAGGTGCACTGCCCCATCCCCTCAGTCCCATCTGGTGCTGTCCACACCATCCTCTCCCCAGGCAAAGTTTCGACGAATTTCGCCTCTCATTTTCTCACCCTAAATCGCTTTTAATCGATTTCTTTTCGAATGTTTTACTTAGATTAAAATACCCAACCTAAGTACACACTGATACACTCTAAAAACACTCCAAGCAATCACTTTAATCTCAAGAAATCATGAAAACCCTGACAAGACAAGATTTATAATAAACCTCAAAAACACTTATCAAGAAGTTAAATTCTTCAACTTTTTGAGAATGAAATTACACTGAAAATAACATGTTTGGCGTGTGGGTGAAAAAAAACCAACACCATGGAAGCATGCATACCTCTTATAATTTAACCCATGGAAAAATTCCGCAATAAGACGCAAGAATCTCGATGAACGCTTGATTCCATCCTCTTTCTCCTCTTTTCTCTTCTTTTCTCTTCTTGAACTCGCAACTAAAACCCTAGGCGTAGATTATGATTATAAAACTGAACCTAATAGGATTAGACCCTTAAAACCTTACTAAAAAACTAAATAAATCTTATTGGATAAGGAAAAAAACAAAATACCCCTCACTTTTTTCGGCTAACTTTCCATAACTGGACAAGCTAACTTCAAAAGGTCATAACTCATTCATCCAAACTCAGAACTTAGCAAACTTGGTGGCGTTGTAAAGATAATTCAAAGATCTTTCCTATGGTATGTTGTATGACATCTAACGCATCCTTTTCTAGGAGGTATGATAATTTAAAGTTCACCCAAAACTCATACTTAACTTGACTCTCCAAATTTCAATTTTTTGTTATTCCCAATTGAGCTCTTTTTGGAACCCAAGGTGCTACATCTATTGATCTTAATACTTAAGATATTTTAAATTCCTTGGAAAAAACTTACTCACTACTAAGGATGGTTCAAGTTTTAGCTGAAAATTTTTCTGGAGTGTTACAACTAATTAATGTTCTTCAATGTTCCAACTCTAGGGAGATTGGTGCATTACATTTGACACCAAAGCTAGCTCTCAGTGAGACAATGGAATTTGTTGTAATATAAGTTTATTAAACATCCATTTACAATTAGTATTTTTTTATGTTGATTAGACTGTGGAATAAAAAAATTGCATTAGTAATGTAGATAATAACTATTTAAACACAAAAATATTCTTTCAAAGTAATTAATTAATGTATAAAAATTTCTTAACTATTAATCACTAAATAACGATCCCTTCATTATTAATTTACATGATACGCAATCTGTGCCTTACAATCTCCACATAAAAACATATCTACCATAGTGGACGTTGAGGTTGCAAACGAATGAAACTACAGGTTAGCCAAGCTGGCAAATTGGACAGAATTTTGCAGGTTAAAATGGATTGAATCAATAAATGAGTCATTGTCCAATCAAAGGCAAAATTGTTGAATTGATATGCGCTAGATAAAAATGTGATGAAAAATGGGTCATAATACAACCCGTCAAAATCTTACCATTATTTAATTTGTTCATTCAAGCAAAGAGTTTCAGAACAACACAAACGTCAACTTGTCGTATACAAGAGTTGTACAAATAAAATTAACTTGATAACAAAAGAACATCATAAACTTCAATTTTATGGTCTAAAATCTCGCATAGATGGATGAGCTGATAATAAAAAACAAAGGTTAATCAAATTAGAAGATTCGATGATTGGTAAGCTATACTCCAATTCAAGAATACCAATCAACAAATCCATGATAATTAGAAGTTTAAAAGCTCTCCTCTTCTGGCTCAAAGACAAAAATAAATCACATTTGAAATAGTCGGCCAAAATAGCACCTCATCATTCTTCTTTACCATTCTCCACCTGCAACTTAATGGCCAACTTCTATTCCTCCATGTATTTGTCCTGAGGTGTTTTTTATCCAGGGTGTATAATCTTATACATTAGTATTCGTTATTCTCAATAAATGTATGTAATACTTTACCAAGATCTTCAGTGCCTCAAAGCCATTTGAGTTGCTTTAAGCATAATCATGTTGGCGATCCTCTACTTTCACTTTGAAAAATTTATCAATTTTTTCTTCTACACTTTTGGAAAACATTGTGTTTTCCACATGTATAGAATAAATAATTGATAAATTTTTCAAAATAAAACTAGAGAATCGTCAACTTGATTAGGTTGAAGTCAAATCAAATGGCTATGAGGCATTGGAAGATATCTAAAATTATTTAGAAGCATGGAATGCGTAAGAAATAATGAATACAAAAATGTATAAGGTTCTGCATCCCGGTTCATAAATACCTCCAGATAAACACACAAAGGAGCAAAAGCTTGCAATAAAGTTGCAGGTATGGGAAGTTCTAGAAGAAACAAAAAGTGCTACTTTGATCGGACAATTCAAGTTTGATTTAAATGTTGCTCCTGATCCAGAAAAGGGGGAGAGTTCTTGAACTCATAAATATCATGGGGTTGGTAATTGGGATTCTTGAAATTTTTTATATGCTTGGAGAAGGATTAGCAAGTGACCGTATCTTTTGATATGATCAATTCTTGTCTTTGTTAACAAGTCATTTGTCGTTAACCTTGAATCATCCATTTATACAATTGTTTAGACCAAATAATACAAGGTTTTGGACTTCTTATGAAATTAAGTAAGTTTTTTGGTTTGTTTTATCTTTAATATGTATGATATTATGAGTTGTCTAAATTAGTAAATCACTTGAAGCCTTTTCTAAACTAGTGAACAATGAAAGTAATTGATCAAAGAGAACACTCATGCATTCAATAAGGTTATGTCATGGTTCCAACTCTAGGCAGATTGGTGCATATACATGTTACACATAAGTTATCTCTCTATGATATGGTGGAATCTTTTGTAAGGAGAATATAAATCAATCATTAATAGTTAGTATTATTTTATTTAATTAGATTGTATAATAAGAATATGTGCATTAGCAATGTAGATAGTAACTATTTTAAGACTGAAACATTCTTCCAAAGTAATTAATTGATTAATGCATAACAATCTCTAAGCTATTAATCATTGAATAAAAATATCTTTATTATTAATTTACCTCATAAGCAATCCATTCATTACAATCATATCATATACATATATAAGAGAAAGCCCTAGGCCCGCCTACGTGGCTCCACCACAAACCAGAATTCCTTTTTAATTTATTTATTTTCAAAACTAGCATTCTCCTTTCATCAGAAGTTGTGACTTTATGAATAGTTTTGACTTTTATTATAAGTTGTGACTTTTATGAAGAATTACGACTTTCATGGAAAATTGCGACTTTTATTAAAGGTTTTGATCTTTCCGAAGGGGTGTAATTTTTTCAAGAGTTGTGTCTTTTCTAAAAAGTTGTGATTTTATATAAGGCAAAATAAGCATTTTTTCACACTACATTTTGTTGTCTATAAATATAGAGATTCCATATCACTATTATTTGTAATTTTTTCGGCTATAGGGTAGTCGATTCAAATATATGAATTCAGTTTCTTATGATGTTTTTTTCATTCCTCAAAGTTTTATTTCCTCATATTTCATGAAGCTTAAACTTTACTATACGTCATACTGATTCATGTAACTATATAATTTTTTTTTGCTATTTTGTTGACTCTTTTTGAAACGTTGTTAAAATTTCAGCAAGGATGATTGAAAATTGATCTTCTGTTTTGTCCATTTCTATGGTTTTTCATATAAACAATGAAAATTGATTTTAATTTCATTCGACACAACTACTCTTGCACCTCTCATGTCCACAACTCTTAACATTGCTGAAATGACTGAATTAATTTGTTTTGGTTCTTTAGTAAACAAAACTTTTATTTCCTTCACTATTGTTTGTAGGGTTTTTTAACTATAGAGGAGTCTAATTCAAATACATTACTTAGCCTTCTTATGAAGTGTGTTTCATTCTTCAAAGTTTATTCCTCCTATTTCATGAAGTTTAATCTTTTATTGTAAGTCATAGTGATTCACATATCTATTACAATTTTTTTTTTGCTATTTTGGGGACTTTTTTGAACTCTTTCAATTGAATTTGTGAACTGTAAACTTGGATATAGCCCGACCGACTATTTTTGTGAAAAATGTGTTAAACAACATGTCTTTTTCTTCTTGATTGTTAGGAAAGTAAGGTCGTCTTTATTATTATTTTTAGATATTTGTGAGTTCAAGTTATCAAAAAATTATGTTGTGAGATTTTAATATGTTATGTGTCAAAAATTTTGTTTAGAATATCCAGTTGTGAACAGTTCAATTTGGACAACACCTACTGCTTGGTTCATAATTGCATGTATTCTTTGAAAATACGTACTATAACCATAACAATAATTACGGTTCAATTTCAAATAAGTTGAGGCCGGTGATATAAAACTTAAGCAATAGTAATGAGTATTCTGAGACAATGAGAAAAAACATTTAAGATACTAATTAACAATTTTAGGGTCATTTTTAACATATACATGATACGATATACTATAATAAAAAAGAGATTAATGGAGGTTCATAAGAAAGGAGACGAAGGTCCTCCATTTGAATTTAGTTAATTATGTTCTTGTATGGAAGTGATGTTCCACTTTACCTGGAGTGTTGTTGTTCTAGGCTATTTGGTCTCTTCTTTAATGTTTCATGTTGTTCTTTATAACATCTTGGAGTTTAGAAAATTTCATTACTTGTGACACACTATTTTCATGGAGATTTTCATAGATAATTTTCTTCAACTTAAAATCTCTCTCTGACTCATAATTTTTGTATAATAAAAATGAAATTACAAAAATATAGCCCTTTACGATTTCAGAGAACGCTTTGCCTTAAGAAAAATTTTCTTGGCAATGTAGCGTATGTATCAAAACTATGAATATTATTGAATGATTATATGTAATCTTAATAAAATTGTTTAATCCCGTGGAAAGCACAGATATTTTACCTAGCATATATATAAAAGTGAAACTTAGGCCCGCCTATGTGGTGCCACCACAAACAAGAATTGACTTTTAATTTATTGATATAAAAAACTAGTCTTCTCCTTTCATGAAAAGTTGTGACATTTATGAAAAGTTGCGATTTTATTGAAGAGTTGTGACTTATATGAAAAGCGTGGATAATTTTACTAGTCTCCACATAAAAAATCATCTCTACCGTAGTGTACATTAAACTTCCAAATGTAGGAAACTACAGGTTAGCTATACTCGAAAATTGTTAATTTGTACTAAATTTGTCGGGTCACAATTGATTGAATCAATTAAATGGGTCAGTGTCCAATCCAACCAAAAAAGTCATTGTATTGTGATCGGTTGGATAAAAATATGATAAATAATGTGTCATAACACAACCTGCCCAACGATTACCTACTTCGATCATTGGTAAGGGATCCTCCAATTTCAAGAACACCAACTACCAAATCAAAGTTAATTATAAGCTGAAGAGCGCTCCACTTTTGTCTCAAAGACAACAATAAAATAAGATTTATGATGCTCGACCAAAATAGCACCTCCTTATTTCATCTTTACCATTCTCCACCAGCAACTTAATGGTCAGCTTCGAATCCTCCATGTATTTATCATGAAGTTTCTCTGAACCAGGGTGTATAATCGTATACATAAGTATTCGTTTTTTACATTAAATGTTTGTAATTCTTTACAAAGATCTTCAATGCCTAAAAGCCATTTGATTTGCCCTAAGCATAATCATACTGGAGATCCTTTACTTTCCCTTTGAAAAAATTATCAACTATCTCTTCTATACTTTTGGAAAACCACGTGTTTTCCACAAGTATAGATGAAATAATTGATAAAATTTTCAAAATGAAACTAGAGAATCGTCAACGTGATTATGTTAGGGGCAAATCAAATGACTTTGAGGCATTGAAAATCTACATAAAGATTCCGAAGCATGGAACGAGAAAGAAAACAAATAAATACTAATATATAAGGTTATGCACGCTGGCTCAGAAATACTTCCGCATAAACACATGGAGGATCGAAAGATGGAATAAAGTATCGGGTAGGGGAAGTTCTAGAAGAAACAAAAAGTGCTACTTTGATCGAGCATTTCAAGTTTGATTTAAATGTTTCCCCTGAGAGGAGAGTTATCATTGAGTTAGTAATTAGAGTTCTAGAAATTGGAGTTAAACTTGGATAAGACTTAGCTAGAGATCAAATTTTTTAATATGATCAGTTCTTGTGTTTGTTGTTAAGTCATTTTTCGTTAATCTTCAATCATCGATCTATACGATGTTTTAGATCATAAAATAGAAGGTTTTGGGGTTCTTATGAAATTAAGTATGTTTTTTTGTTTCATCTTTCATATTTATGATATTATGAGTTTTCAAAATTAGTAATTTAATTGAAACCTTTTCTAAACTAGTGAATAATGAAAGTGATGGATCAAACAGAACACTCATGTACTCATTAAGGTTCTGTCATGGTTCCAACTCAAGGGATATTGGTGCATATACATGTTACGCCTGAGCTAGCTCTCTATGAGATGGTGAAATCATTTTAAATGAGAACATAAGGTGAATCCATTAACGGCTTGTATTATTTTATGTCGATTAGAATGTGAGCTAAGAATATCCGCATTACTTAAAATCTGATATGGAGACATCTATAGCTACACGATAAAGAAAATTTTGTCTAGTATTTGGTAATATTCGCTCTTAAAATCTGATAATATGTGAACTAGATTTGACATCAAATATCCTCCTAGTAGAGTCCCAATCACCTAACCAAGCTTAATTTAACCGACTAGTATGATCATAGTGGAAACTTAACAATCATGTAATATTCAACATCATTTTCAGGTGGATATTAAATGCTATTTTAAGTTCTTCTGTAAGTATGTTTCCCTAATCACTCTTGTTATTAATGATGATGTCGATTCTAGCATGACAATAATTAGTTTTGTAGAGCTCGGAGTTGATAGTATTGACACAATGAAGGATGCAAACATAGTTGATGCAACTAAATTTGAAGTGAACGAAGCAGTAGGAAATTTTAATGGTGACAAAGAGCATCATATATAGAAAATTTGTAATGAGCAAGCTATCATTAGCATCCCTTACAAAGTAGATGCTATTCAAACGATATCCCCTCACAAGGTTTTTCATGATTTTTTTGAAGAATAAAATATAGATAATCTTCCTATTGATGCAGCTGTGTCTCCAAGATTGATTAAATCTGCCAAAACAGAGAAGAAGCAAGGAAGTGGAGATCTACGTCATCTAATCAGGAAGTAGCCGAGGAGAAATAAATCAGTTAATAATTTATGAAAGCTCTAATTTGGAACAATTGGTTCGTAACGTCCCAACAAGCTTTCCATAGAGCGCAAATGCTGCATAATTTTCATAAATTTTCTTTTATTGGCTTGGTTGTACCATTTCAGTGTGTCAAATATAGCAACAAATATAGAAGAAGATTAAAGATGCCACTAGTGAAAGCAAATTACACTGGAAACATTTGGTGTTTCATTAATTCAGAGTTTGATGTTACCGTGGTGATGGATACAAAGCATAATTGATACTGTGTTAAACACAACAACAACAATCTAATAGCTTTCATGTTACTTTAGTGTATGCTAAATGGAATGAATGTTGATGAAATGATTGGTGGATTGCTTGTTCAAGATATTGATTATGAAGACTTTAAGACATGTATTAAGAGTTGTGATTAATCAGAGATTTAATTCAAAGGCACCCTTTTCACCTGGTGGAATGGAATAGTTGGAAATAATTGTATTTTTTAAAAATCTCTAATCAGCACATGCAACACTAGTTTAATTTTGTGGAAATTCAACATCTTGCAAGAACATGATTAGATCATGCCCCTATGTTATTTATAATGGAGGAGGGGATGAATACATATAAGAAACCATTCAGGTTTCCTATGTTCTGCACTGACCGTGATCAATTTATTGAGGCAGTGAGGCAGAATTGGTGTATAGATGTGTCCCAAATCCATTTTTCCTTTTAGAGAAAACATTAAAAGGGTCAAATCTTCTTCGACCAAATGGAGGAAGGAAGTTTATGGTGACATTTTTCAGCTTCTACTAATTAGGGATTATATTGTAAAAATTTAAATAAAAAAAAAACTATTTGAGGACAGAGAAGTATTTCATAGAGCCCAGGCTGAGTATAAAAAGTACTTACATTTTGAGGAGGTTTTTTTGCAAAAGAAAGGTTGGTAAGACTGGTCTGAAAATGGAGATAGTAATTCTAGATTTTTTCATAGCATTGTTAATGGTAGAAGGAAAAAGCTGCAACTAAATAGAATTCAAAATAGACAAGGGGAGTGGTTGGTCGAAGAAAATGAGATACCTGCTGAAGTTGTTCAATTCTATGAGGATCCGTGTCACCAAGATAGAGATGCTACATGCTTTTCGTTGTTGACACATATTCCTATTGTTGTTATAGAAGAGGAAAATATTGGTTTGTGTAAAGAGCCTGATATGGAGGAAATAAAGAGAGGTGTTTTGAATTTGAAAAAAGATAGTGCGCGCGGTACTGATGGCTTAAATGGTAAATTTTATCAATGTTGTTGGGAGATTGTAGGACAAGATATGGTCAGAAATTTTAAGAATTCTTTCTGGTAATACTCTCCCTAAGACTTATACTCATACTAACTTGGTCTTATTGCCCAAAAAGACAAAGTTAACACCTTTGCAGACTTGAGGCCAATAAGTTTGAGTAATTTTATCCACAAATGTAGATAGTATCTATTTAAAGACAACAATATTCTTTCATAGTAATTATTTAATTAATGTATAATAATCTCTAAACTATAAATCACCGAAAAACAATCCCTTCATTAATTTTAACACGTCGATAACCTGACAAAGAGAAAAAATTCAGAAATTAACCTGAATCAATGAACCATGACAGAGATAACCCAGGCCCTGTCAGGGACCACGGTCCGGTGACCTGCCCGTGGTGGGGAGTTGGGATATTTCAGGCCCTGTCGCCAGACCACAGGACCCTTCACGGGTTGTAGTCTTTATGACGGGCCATGGGGGCGTACGTGAAAAATAGGCAGTAGCTCCCCTTATTTAGCCTCTAGACCCAACACCTGAATGAAGACCACGAGGACCTTCACGGTCGGTGGTCCTTCACACGGGCTGTGGGATTGCCCGTGAACCAGGCCTTCATACCACAAGACCAAGTGAGAACCACGGGGACCTTCACGGCTGTGGTCCTTCACATGGTCCGTGGTAGGGCCCGTGAAACAGACCCCTAGAAACAAGAGTTCACTGGACCAAGGATCACGACCCACTTCACGGTCCATGGTCGCTTTCACGGTTTGTGGAAGTGGTCGTGGTCAGCCATTATCAGATATTTAGTATGGTTATTATGGTCTTTTACTATTTCATTGGACCCCTATACTACATCATTGTGACCCTAAATTATGTGGGTTTGTTAGTTGTAGCCTAAGAAACTTAACTAGAACATACCTAAGTCAGATAGTTCAAAAAACAAAGAAACTTAAAGTGTAAACAGAAGAAAGAGGCGACCAAACCCTAGTTCCATCAGTTCCAGTCTTCACCTCAAAAGATTTCTCCATGGAATTCATCACTAGGTATGTGGAATTTCACTAGTGGTTTTGTTTCACCCATTAGGTCCCTATAATTCAGTCAAATTCTAGATTCCCTTATTATTAACTAGACCTAGGTTTTCCAGAACTTTAGCATATTATTATGAATTAGTTAATTAATGTTCCCAATCAGTTCATCATGACTTTTAGCATGTTTTAGTATAGATTCCTTCATAATTATAGATGTGACGCGCTTCATACCGATATATAGGACTATATAGAGACGGCTTCATAGACTCCCTCGGACTCTTGAACTTTGTGCTCTGATACCAAGTTTGTCATGTCCCGAGCCTTCACCTTAGGCGGGACTGGCACTCGAAGACCATTGTCAACCCAAAGTGAACTCTATTTCTGGCTTTCTTAACTCAGCAGAAGACTTTAAGGATAAATACAAGGATTAAAATGCACTTATTCAACTATTTAAAAGATAACTTAGAACGTTTTCAAAAGTAAAACATTGAACTTATCAAAATGGCAACTCAAGTGTTAGTATATAATAAATGACAATGTAAAGACAACTAACTACTAATTGTCTATCTATGAAACCTTTAATAATTGAGATGGATGTCGGTAGAAGACCTCCGATCATCCTAGCAACTTAAAATAAAACTGAAAACAATGAAAAAAGTCCCCCGCAATGCAAGGAGGCTCACCAACTGACTCTAAGATACTCACTAGATCAACGGTGCGCTGGGTGCCAATCTTAGTTACCTGCGTCTGCATCATAATACGATGCGGGCCAACTACATTAGTACATTGAATGTACGAGTATGGGAGTTGCAATGCTAAAAGAACAAAGGCTTGAAAGAGATTATGAAAGAAACACTATACTGGGCTCTTCTCAACTCATGAATACTTAACTTAACTCTTTTCATTATAAAGCAGTTTAAAACAAGTGCAATATAAAGAAAAAGAAAATTGTTTAAAACATAATGTCAACTTGTAATCATAATATCATAAAGACATACCATGCTTCCTCTCAAAATCTACTTATGCAATGCATGAATGAAGTCTCATACCCCCATTCATACTAAGCATAACCCCTTGAGAACCATGCAATTACTACTGTGAGAGTTTCTCTAACTGACAACCATCAATTAAGAGTTACTACGATGATACAAGAATTTACCTCACGCTACCAAGGACCATCCTATACCATGTCGGGGTTATATGAAGCTTAACAAACTAAGTGGATCCACTAGCTTAACTTATGTGATTATCTAAAAAGTATGACCCATTAATACCCATGACGACTATATGGTTTATGGAGACTTGAGTTAATATGAGCTCGCATCCCTATATCGGTGCTCAATACTACTCCCAAAAATATACTTCACTCATATGTTTTAAAAACAACTTCTTTCTTTTATTTGAGATAATTACTCAAAATTTAGCTTAAAAGCTCTCTTGGAATCAATGTTTCCTTTTTTTTGCTCAAAACTCTTTTGGAAATTTCAGTTCCCTAATAGATTTTTTAGAAGTGAACTCAACTATTTACTCTTAGCTTAACTTGAAATTTTTAGTCTTAAAATAAAGTTAAAATATTTATAAAAGACACTTGAAAACATTGATGACTTTCACTTGACTTGACTCTTGACTTTGATCTTAAATCTTACTTGAATTTGACTATTAATTGATCATTGAATTGAATTATGCATTCAAGAATTATGATTTGTGTTTGTAAGGATCTCATGTTGTTTACGAATGATTATAGATAGCTAAACATGATAAAAATTATGAAATCATTGTCTTGGAATAAGTCCTCGACTCAGAGATTCTCCAAAATAATTATTCAGGAAACTTAAATTTTAGACAGACGAGTATGCGTCCTATCCGTGACGCGGAGCAACTTTTGGTCACTGAGGGAACATTTCCATAGACATTTGTATGACTATATTACTATATATCTAGCCTATTCAATAACTCAACCAAATCCATAATCAAATTTCTAAATTTTGATATCAACTAATATATTACGTCTCATTCATTCCAAAATATTCAAGCCTAGGGTTAAGTCTCAATTCTTCCAATGAGCATAACTCTAATGGAATTCATATAATACAATACACTTAATGTTTAATTATCTATCTCACTATATTAAAACTTATTTTATAATATGATAACAACATAATAATATTAGAAATTGAAATCACCTAGATACAGAAACTGTCACGCCCCGAGCTATCCCCGAGATGCGGACACAGAACCTAGGACCACAAGTGATCCCAAGCTAACCCTGCTGGCATGATCATAAGCATACTAAAGAATATAAACTGTTGCGGAAGCCAAATCATACTTAAAATGAAAAGATGGGGAATACCCATATACTAAATTGAGATATATGAAAACTGATGAGTTTAGTATAATGAAAATATTAACTCAACGCTAAGCTGAAACTAACTATGTCTGAAATAAGCCTCTAAACTGAACTTGAAATACTGGGACAATCCACACCTAAATCTCGCAAAAACTGAAACTAAAGTACTGAAGACTGAAATTAAACTGATTATTGTTGTCCTCGGAGAATGAGGACTCACCACTGAATCTGCTGAACTAGAGATCGGAAATCGATCTATGCGTGATCTGGATGCTGAGAACCTGAACCTACATCACGAGAAGATGCAGCGCACATATGCGTCAGTACTTGAAGGTAATGAGCATGTAGGATAGAGTAAAGCTGAAATAAAACATAAATGAACAAGCACAAAAGCAAGTATAATAATCTGAACATCATATACTGAATTCTGAGCTAATTCGATGCAATGACCAATTTATAACATGATGAAACTGAATACTGAATATACTGATAAATGGTCAATGCTGAGACTCTAACTGAACTGTGGGAGCTACTAATAATCGATAATAAAACCACATGAGCTAAATGTGGAGTCCGATGTATACGCCCCATCGAGAGGACCCAATATACCATGTCAAAGGTATAAAGACATGCTGGGGTGATCACTAAACTGATTGCCCACAAAGGAGACTTACAACCTACTTGGCTAGTAGTTCTGGGACTAATTGGGTACGCTGAACCCTAGTCCAACACGGTATTATGCTACTCCCATTGATTTATGTAGTTAACTGATTATGTCTGAACTTCTGTAAAATACTGGATAGCTCAAAACTGAACATGCAAACTGAGAATGCAATATTTAATATGATAATGATGCATTAATAACTAAGGCATGTATATCTTAAATAACTAAAATATCTGACCTAGCATGTGTAATTCAAGAACTAAAGAAATACAAAGCTAGGGTTCTGAAATTCATGCGATAATCTGAGTAATAACATGATAATCTGATTTGGAACATATAACTAATAAATTCATAAACTAGGAACCCTAGGTTGAATCATGATAAGAGAATCAAGAACTGACTGAAAACTAAGGACCCAATGGGTGAAAGCAACCCACTAGTGAAATCCCACATACCTGGTGATGAAATTCACGGACAAAAACTTAGATTTCGTGGCTGGAACTGCTGGAAACTTGTTGCATTCTTGAACTAGGGTTCTTGAGCTTTTTCTCGTTTGTTGCCTCTAATTTTCTAGCTTTTGATTAATGATTTTGACTTAGGTAAGTTTTAGTTATGTTTCTAGGCTTAAACTGACTAAAATCTTATGATTTAGGGTCAAAACAACGTATCTTAAAGTTTAAACGAAGTGGGAAAAGACCAAAAGACCCCTAGGTAAGTTGTTGTCGGACCAAACGACGACCTGGATAGACGGTCCGTCGTTCCATCGACGGTCCGTCATTTGGGTCCGTAGGTTGGGTCTTTTCGACAGGCCTTTACTAAAACAGGCATAACTTTTTACTCAGAGCTTTGATTTTAGCAAGGTCGGTAGATATGAAAATATAATTCAATTATCTATCTGTTGATATGTCATGGGACACCTAATTCATTTTGTTCTAAGAGTTATGATCATTGGAAGTTGACCCTACTGCATTTCCCCTCTAACTGGCTTCTTGTTCTCACCTACGGTCAGACCTACGGACCGTGGGTACACTTATGAACCGTGTTGGTCACCCGTGGTCTTGGTCAGAGAGTGGCTGAAGGGGGTCTCGATCGACTATCTCGGGCTACGGAGCGTGGGTCAGGCTACGATCCGTCGATGCCACCGTTTGGTTGCACTTGCAGATTTTTTTGAAAAGCTAGTTTTTGGTCTGTTTTGGATACAGGGTGTTACATTATCTCCCCCTTGAGAAAATTCGTCCTCGAATGAAGACTAAACTACCTAAAATAGAGGGAGAGAGTTGCAAACCCTACTACTAAACATTGAGAACTGAGTTTCTGACTGAATTGAGTTTCGAGAACATGCAAATACGCTGAAAATGCAAGTACAAACTGAGGAAACATGATTCTAAGAATGAATTTACGCATGAATGATTGGAAAGCTGAAGAGCAACTATTACTTCAAGCTGGAGTGGAATCTAAAGGAAAGAGGTGAGGATACTTGGCTTTTATGGCTGCTTCTGCTTTCCAAGTAGCTCCCTCTACGGACTGACTCCTCCACAAAACCTTGACTGAAGCAACTTCTTTGTTTCTCAACCTTCTAACCTGATGGTCAAGAATCTCAACTGGTACATCCTCATAAGAAAGACTATCTGTCACTGCCACACTCTCTAATGGCACTATAGAGGCTGGGTCACCCATACACTTCTTCAAGAGTGAGATGTGGAAGACCGGATGCACTGCTGCTAAGTCTGCTGGTAATTCTAACTCATATACCACCTTGCCAATCCTTTTAAAGAACTTGTAAGGGCCTAAATATCTAGGACCAAGCTTCCCTTTATTGCTAAATCTCATCACCCCTTTCATAGGTGACACTTTTAGAAAAAACCAATCATCAACTTGAAACTCTAGTTCCTTTCTCCTTACATCTGCATAAGATTTCTGACGACTCTGGGCTGTCTTAAGTCTATCTCTAATGATTTGCACTTTCTCCATAGCATGAAGGACTGAATCTGACCCTATCAAAGCTGCTTCACCTACTTCAAACCAACTAACATGAGATCTACATTTACGCCCATACAAAGCCTCATAAGGGGCCATCTGAATGCTAGAATTGTAGCTATTGTTGTAGGCAAACTCAATAAGAGGAAGGTGATCATCCCAAATACCCTTGAAATCAATCACACAAGCTCTCAACATATCCTGTAGGGTCTTAATGGTACGCTCTGCCTGCCCATCCTTCTGCGGATGAAATGTTGTGCTAAGGTTATCTTGAGTACCAAGACCCTTATGAAATGACTTCCAGAAATGAGAGGTAAACTGAGGACCTATATCTGAGATGATAGAGAAAGGAACCCCATGCAACCTCACAATTTCATTAATGTAAAGCTTGGCATAGTCCTCTGCCGAATCTGTAGTCTTGACCGGCAAAAAGCGAGAAGACTTAGTCATCCTATCAACTATCACCCAAATGGAGTTATGTTGTCTGCGAGTACGTGATAACCCTGTGATGAAATCCATATTGATAACTTCCCACTTCCAAGTAGGAATGTCGATCTCTTGAGTCATACCCCCTGGTTTCTGATGTTCTACCTTGACTTGCTGTCAATTGGGGCACTTACTCACAAATCTTCTATATCCCTCTTCATGCCATTCACCAATAGACTTCCCGCATATCGCGATACATCTTAGTGGCACCTGGGTGAATAGAATATCTGGAGTTATGGGCTTGTGCAAGAATATGTTGTCTCAACTAGACCATATCAGGAACACACAATCTACCCTGGTAGCGAAGTACACCATCTCCCCCTTGGGAGAAAACCTCCACTCTCTGATTATGGACTGCACCCTTAAGTTCAAGCAAGATTGGATCACTGTCTTGCTTTTCCTTAACCTCCACTACCAAAGAAGATTCTGCCCCATTCTGAACTGTTACTCCACTGTCTGATATGCTCATAAGTCGAACTGCTAAGCGAGCAAGCCTGTGAACATCCTTCACTAGCTCCTTCCTTTCTTCCTCAACGTGGGCTACACTACCCATAGATAGTCTACTAAGAGCATCTGCTACTACATTCGCCTTACCAGGATGTTAATGCACACTCATATCATGATCCATAAGGAATTCAAGCCATCTCCTCTGGCGAAGATTCAACACTTTCTGGGTGAACACATACTGGAGGCTCTTATGGTCAGTGCACACATCTACATGAACACCATACAAGTAGTGTCTCCATATCTTGAGTGCAAACACCACTGCTTCAAGCTCGAGGTCATGAGTTGGATAGTTCTTCTCATGCACCTTAAGATGTCTAGAAGCATATGCTATAACCTTATCTCGCTGCATCAACACACAACCAAGGTCAACTCTGGATGCATCGCAATAGATCACATAACCATTTGAACCCTCTGGTAGAGTCAAGACAGGAGATGTAGTCAATCTAGCCTGCAATTCTGCAAAGCTTTTCTCACAATCATCTGACCATTGAAACTTTACCATCTTCCGAGTCAACCTAGTCAATGGTGAGGCTATGGATGAAAATACTTCCACGAACCTTCTTTAATAACCCGCTAGACCTAAGAAACTTTTGATATTTGTAGCAGAGGTAGGTCTGGGCCATTGTTTCACTGCTTTTATCTTCTGCGAATCCACTCGAATCCCTTTGCTAGACACAATGTGACCAAGGAAAGCAACATATTGCAACCAGAACTCACATTTGCTAAACTTAGCGAATAACTGGCGATCCTTGAGAGTCTGTTGAACAATTCTCAAATGACTCGCATGTTCTTCCTCATTCCTAGAGTAAATGAGGATATTATCAATGAAGACGATAACAAACAAGTCCAAGTACTATTTGAACACTCTGTTCATCAAATCCATCAAAGCTGCAGGAGCATTGGTTAGTCCAAACGACATAACTACAAATTCATAATGACCATACCGAGTTCTGAAGGCTGTTTTCGGAATGTCACTATCTCTGACTCTAAGCTGATGATAACTCGATCTGAGGTCTATATTTGTGAAATGACTAGCACCCTGAAGTTGGTCAAACAAGTCATCAATCCTGGGGATGGGATACTTATTCTTGATTGTGACCTTGTTCAACTGTCTATAGTCAATACACATTCTGAGAGAACCATCTTTCTTCTTTACGAACAACACTGGTGCACCCCATGGAGAAATACTAGGTCTAATGAAACCCTTATATAGAAGGGCTTTCAACTGCTCTTTTATTTCATTAAGCTCTGCTGGATCCATTCTTTAAGGAGGAATAGAAATAGTCTGGGTATCTGGGAAGAGATCAATTCCAAAGTCGATTTCCCTTTCGGGAGGAACTTCGGGAAACACTTTTGGAAATTCACTGACTATTGGAACTGACTCAAGAGTTGGGGTTTCAGAGTTAGAATCCTTAACCCGAACTAGATGATAGAGATAACCCTTAGAGATCATCTTTCTAGCCTTAAGATAAGAAATAAATCGACCCATAGGCGCTAAGCTACTACTCTTCCATTCTAAGATTGGTTCGTCTGGAAACTGGAAACGAACAATCCTAGTTCTACAATCGACTGAGGCATAACATGAATGTAACCAATCTATGCCTAAAATGACATCGAAGTCTACCAGTTCTAACTCTACAAGATCTGCTGAGGTGACTTTCTGAGAGACTCTGACAGGGCAATTTATGTATACCCGTCTAGCTATGACTGGGTCACCGACTGGAGTAGATACTGAGAAAGGTTCTGAGAGAGTTTCTGGATTGACACTGAATGGGACTGCTATGTAAGGAGTTACAAAAGAAAGAGTAGCCCCTGGATCTAACAATGCATAAACATCAAGGTCAAAGACTCGTAACGTACCAGTGACTACATCAGGAGAACCTTCCTGATCCTGGCGAGCCTGAAGAGCATACAGTATGTTTTGGCGTTGACCGCCACCTGTAACAGATGAGTTACCCTGCTGAGTCGGGTGACTTGTTGGTGCTGATGAAGTTGTAGACTGAACTCTACCATTTCCACCTCCTTGACCCTTTCTAGAAGGACAATCCCTCAACCTGTGACCAGACTGACCGCACCCAAAGCACCCTTCTTTTCCTGCAAGGCACTCGCCTGGATGGTTCTTACCACACTTAGGGAAAGTGTGGTATGTCTTGGTGCCTGAAATACTTCCCTGGGACTTAGATCCTGGTGCTCTACCCTTCTGGTTATACCTGTTCTTGGAGGATGGAACACTAGATGATGAAGGGGCTGGAGATGAGAACTTCAGCTGACTCTGCGAGCGATTTCCACCACCCAATTTCTGCTGAGAATAGTCATAGTTCCGAGTCCTAGCCTTCTTATTCTCTTTGGCATGTTCCCTAAGCTTATCACCCTCAACCTGCTGAGCATGAGTTATAAGCCTAGAGATGTTCATATCTCGTAGCAACATAGCATTTCTGCACTCCGTCTTCACCAAATCTGACACTCCATTCAAGAACTTATTCATCTAAGCCCTGGAATCAGCAACCATGTGAGGAGCATACCTGGAGAGTTGGTTAAACTTCAACCCATAATCTTTGACTGTCATGTTTCCTTGCCTCAAGTTCATGAATTCTTGAGCCTTTGCTTCTCTCAACTCTATTGGGAAAACCCTGTCGAGAAAAGTCTCACTGAAGCACTCCCAAGTAATAGGGGCTGCATTTGCACCCCTATTCTCCTTCCACTGAGTGTACCAGATATGAGCCACGTCTTTCAGCTGGTATGACGCCAACTCAACCCGATCATTCCCAGTAACCTACATCACCTCAAAGATCTTCTTGATTTTGTCCAAGAAATTGTGAGGATCCTCATTATTCTGCGATCCTAAACACTCAGGCAAATTCATCCTAACAAAGTCACGAACCCTTGCTGCTGCTGATCCACCATTTTCATTCAGAAGAGCATGAACCCGATTGTTCTGGTGGGTCATACTCTGAGCCAACATCTGTATGGTATTCATGAACTCAGCATTGGAGACTTCTTGATCTGGGACTGGAGGACCTGTGTTTGCATTCCTGGCATTCACGTTCCTAGCGTTAGCTCTACGAGGAGGCATGATCTGAAACGTAGAACGTCAAGTTACAATGGGATTAGATCATACCGGCACGATAAGAGTAACAACAAAGTGAAGTTTTCCTAAAACACTTCATAGCCTCCCTCTCATTAGATGTGGTGCACTTCACACCCATGAAAAGGACTCTACTTAGTGCGGCTTTTCAAACATCCTAGGACTCTTTAACCTAGTGCTCTGATACAAAGTTTTGTCACGCTTTGAGCTACCCCCGAGACGCGGACACAGAACTTAGGACCACAAGTGATCCCAAGCTAACCCTGCTGGCAACATCATAAGCATACTAAAGAATATAAACTGTTGCGGTAGCTAAATCATACTTAAAACGAAAAGATAGGGAATAACCATATACTAAAACTAAGATATATGAAAACTGATGAGTTTAATACAATGAAAATATTAACTCAACGCTAAGATGAAATTAACTATGTCTGAAATAAGCCTCTAAACTGATACTGGGACAAGCCCCACCTAAATCTAGCAAAAACTGAAACTAAATGACTGAAGACTGAAATTAAAGTCATGACTGTTGTCCTCGGAGAATGAGGACTCACCACTGAATCTGCTGAACTAGAGATCGGAAATCGATCTGTGCGTGATCTGGATGCTGAGAACCTGAACCTACATCACCGAGAAGATGTAGTGCACGTATGCGTCAGTACTTGAAGGTACTTAGCACGTAGGATAGAGTAAAGCTGAAATAAAATATAATTGAACAAGCACTAAAACAAGTATAATAATCTGAACATGATATACTGAATTTTGAGCTAACTGGATGCAATGACCAATTTATAACATGCTGAAACTGAATACTGAATATACTAATAAATGGTCAATGCAGAGAGTCTGACTGAACTGTGGGAGCTACTAATAACCGATAATAAAACCACATGAGCTAAATGTGGAGTCTGATGTATACGCACCATCGGGAGGACCCAATATACCCTGCCAAAGGTATAAAGGTATGCTGGCGTGATCACTAAATTGATTGCCCACAAAAGGGACTCACAACCTACTTGTCTAGTAGTTCTGGGACTAATTGGGTACGCTGAACCCTAGTCCAACTCGGTATATGCTACTCCCATTGATTTATGTAGTTAACTTATTATGTCTGAATTTCTGTAAAATACTGGATAGCTCAAAACTGAACATGCAAACTGAGAATGAAATATTTAATCTGATAATGATGCAATAACTAAGGCATGTATATCTGAAATAACTGAAATATTCTACCTAGCATGTGTAATTCAAGAACTAAAGAAATACAAAGCTAGGGTTCTGAAATTAATGCGATAATCTGAGTAATAACATGATAATCTGATTTAGAACATATAACTAATAAATTCATAAAGTTCTGTTGTAATTCTAGGAACCATAGGTTGAATCATGATAAGAGAATCAAGAATTGACTGAAAACTAGGGACCCAATGGGTGAAAGCAACCCACTAGTGAAATCCCACATACCTGGTGATGAAATTCACGGACAAACACTTAGATTTTGTGGCTGGAACTGCTGGAAACTTGTTGCGTTCTTGAACTAGCGTTCTTGAGATTTTTCTCCTTTCTTGCTTCTAATTTTCTAACTTCTGATTAATGATTTTGACTTAGGTAAGTTTTAGTTATGTTTCTAGGCTTAAACTGACTAAAATCTGCTGATTTAGGGTCAAAAGGACGTATCTTAAGGTTTAAACGAAGTGAGAAAAGACCAAAAGACCCTTGGGTAAGTTGCTGTCGGACCAAACGACGCCCTGGACAGACTGTCCATCGTTCCATCGACCGTCCGTCGTTTGGGTCCGTAAGTTGGGTCTGTTCATTAAGACTTTACTAAAATGGGTATAACTTTTTACTCGGAGCTCTGATTTTAGCAAGGTCGGTTGATATGGAAAGCTAATTCAATATCTATTTGTTGATATGTCATGGGACACCTATTTTGTTTTGTGATAAGAGTTATGATCATTTGAAGTTGACCCTACTGCATTTCCCCCCTAAATGGCTGCTAGTTCCACCCTACGGTCAGACCTACGGACCGTGGGTCCACTTACAGACCGTGATGGTCACCCGTGGTCTTGGTCATAGAGTGGATGAAGGGGCTCTAGATCGACGGTCTCGGACTACGGACCGTCGTCTGACCTACGGACCATAGGTCCGTCCGTCGATCAAGACTTAGCCAATTTTCCTGGGCTGAGATTTTTGGGAAGTTTCTGACCCCATCGACGGATGTGTAGGACGGACCGTGGCTCAGGCTATGGTCCGTTGATGCCGCTGTTGGTTGCACCAACAGATTTTTCTGAAAAGCTTGTTTTTGGTCTATTTTGGATACAGGGTGTTACAGAAACACGGTCTGCCTAACCTAAACTATCTACAAAGAATGATATACTATGTAACTCAACCTTAATGATTGAATTATCTAATGACAATAATTATCAATCATCACCCAACATACAACATCCAATATATTGGTAAAATTAGAAATTTACCTAAAGGAGTGAATTACGGCAGGGTTCACGGACCGTGGCTGGGACCACAATTAGATAATGATAAAAATTGACTTAATAAAAAAATATCTTCATAACTTTCCATTCTACGATCTAAAATCTCGTATAATGGATGAGTTGATGATAAAAACAAAGATTGACCAAATTAGAAGATTCCATGATTTGTAAGGTAAATTACAATTCAAGAACACTAATCACCAAATCCATGATAATTAAATTATTAAAAGCTCTCCTGTTATGGCTCATAGACAACAATTAAATCAAATTTGAGATAGTCAGCCAAAATAGCACCTCCTTATTTCTTCTTTATTATTTTCCACCTGCAACTTAATGGTCAGCTTTACTCCTCCATGTATTTGTCATGAGGTGTTTCTGAGTCATGGTGTATAATCTTATACATTAATAGTGAGGAAAGTAGGCATCCATATTACTATATATCTAGCCTATACGAAAAACTCACCTAAATCTATAATCAAATTTCTAAATTTTGATATCAACTAATATATCAAGTCTCATTCGTTCCTAAATATTCAAGCCTAGAGTTAAGTCTCAATTCATCCAAATAGCATAACTCTAATGGAATTCATATAATACAAAACACCTAATATTTAATTATCTATCTCACAATATAAAAATATTTTATAATATGATAACAAAATAATAATATTTAAAAATTGAAATCACCTAGATACAGAAACACGGTTTGCCTAACCTAAATTAGCTACAAAGAATGATATAATACGGATCTCAACCTTAACACTTGAATTATCTAATGACAATAATTGTCAATCATCACCCAACAGACAACCGCCAGTATATTGGTAAAAGACATAATTGTAACACATTACCATGCATCAATCCAATTTTCTTATTTATGTCGGTAATTTCATTCACTCTTATATAATATAATACTACTATCCAACACATAAACATAAAACAAAGATTTAGAGAGGTATTGATTTGCTGAATTGTCGATCTTTTTCTCTTCCATTTGTCCTCTCGGTAAGTTTCCATCTTCCTATTATTCTCTTTTTCCCTCTTTCCTTTTCTAAAGATTATTTTTTTAGAATGTAAAATAGTTTTCTAAAGATTCTTTACTACCTTAATTATTATACATGACTAATTATAAAAGTGGTGAAAGTGGCCTACTACTAATTTCAACGTTATTTTCTTTTAACCACAAACAAAATTAATTATTATAATTACCCTATTAATTATATAATTGTAGTTACAAATAGTTCAAAATATAAGTATTACTTTATGTTGTTTAGAATGTGGAATAAAAAATATATGCATTAGCTAGCATGCCCTTAAGGTTTAATAATAAAATCTAACCAATTGTAAAATAAAAAAATGTGCATTAGAAATGTAGTTAGTAACTATTTAAAGACAATAATATTATTTCATCGTAATTGATTAATTAATGTATAGTAATCTATAAACTATTAACCACCGAAAAGTAATCCCTTCATTAATTGTAACACCTCAAAAACAAGACCTAGAAAAAGTTTAAGAAACTTACCTAAAGCAATGAACTACGGCAGAGTTCATGGACTGTGACAGGGACCACAATTATCTAATGACAAAATAAAACTGACTTAATAACAAAAGAACTTCATAACCTTCAATTTTATGGTCTAAAATCTCGTATAAATGGATGAGCTGATAATAAAAAGAAAGATTGACCAAATTAGCAGATTCAATGATTGGTAAGGTAAATTACAATTCAAGAACTCCAATCACCAAATCCATGATAATTATAAGATTAAAAGATCTCGTCTTCTGTCTCAAAGATATAAATTAAATAAAATTTGAGATAGTCAGCCAAAATAGCATCTCCTTATTTCTTCTTTATCATTTTCCACCTGCAATTTAATGGTCAGCTTGTACTCCTCCATCTAATTGTCATAAGGTGTTTCTGATCCATGGTGTATCATCTTATACATTATTATTCGTCATTCTCATGAAATGTTTGTATTTCTTTGCAATGATCTTCAGTGCCTCAAAACCATTTAATTTGCCTTAAGCATAATTATTTTATCGATCCTCTACTTTCACTTTGAAAAATTTATCAATTTTTTTTTCTGTACTTGTGGAAAAAATATGTGTTTTCCAGAATAATAGAATAAATAAGTGAGAAATTTATCAAAATTAAACTAGAGAATCGTCAACGTGATTATGTTGAAGGGAAATTAAATGACTTTGAAGCATTGGAAGATCTCCATAAAGATTTAGAAGCATGGAACGCGAAACAAACAAACGAATACTGATGTATAAGGTTCTGCGCCCCGACTCATAAATACCACTGATAAACACAAGAAAAGAAAAAGCTGGCAATAAAGTTGCGGGTAGGGGAAGTTATAGAAGAAGCAAAAACTATTACTTTTATCGAGCATTTCAAGTTTGATTTGAATGTTCCCTCTAGCCAGAAAAGGAGGAGAGGTCTTGAACGTATAAATATCATGGAGTTGCTAATTGGAGTTCCTGAAATTTGAGTTATGCTTGGAGAAGACTTAGCCAGTGATCGAATCTATTAATATGATCAATTCTTGTCTTTTTTATCAAGTCAGTTGTCGTTAATCTTCAGTGATCCATTTATACGATTATTTAGAACACAATATAGAAGGTTTTGGATTTCTCATCAAATTAAGTATTTTTTTTTTGTTTGTTTCATCCATAATATTCATGGTATTATGAGTAGTGTAAATTACTAAATCAATTGAAGACTTTTCCAAACTAGTAAACAATGAAAGTGATTGATCAAAGAGAACATTCATGTACTCATTAAGGTTCTGTCATTGTTCCAACTCTAGGGAGATTGGTGCATATAAATGTTACGCATGAGCTATCTCTCTATGAGATGGTGGAATCTTTTGTAAGGAGAATATAAAACATCCATTAATGGTTATTCTTATTTAGTATAAATTCGAATATATAATAAGAATATGTGCATTAGCAATGTAGATAGTAACTATTTAAAGGCAAAATTATTCTTTCAAAGTAATTAATTAATTGATGTATAACAATATCTAAACTATTAATCAGTGAATAACAATCTCTTTATTATTAATTTACCTCATAAGCAATACATGAATTGCAATCATATCATGCTAACATATTATATTCATATATAAAAGAGAACCCTAGGCCCGCCTACGTGGATATACCACAAACAAGAATTCCATTTTAATTAATTTATTTCTAAAACTAGCCTTCTCATTTCATGAAAAGTTGTGACTTTTATGAATAGTTGTGACTTTTATGATGAATTAGGACTTTTATGAAAAATTGCGACTTTTATGAAAGGTTGTGACATTTCTGAAGGGTAGTTATATTTTCAAAGAGTTGTGATTTTTTCGATAAGACGCAATAAGAATTTGTTCACACTACAGTTTGTTGTCTATAAATATAGGGATTTCACGTCACTATTAATTGTAGTTTTTTTCGGCTATAACGTAGCTGAATTAAAATATATTAATTAGGTGAAAATAGAAATTTCTTTTTGTTATTTTGGTGACTTTTTTTAAAACTTTTTAAAAATTTCTCGAGGATGATTGAAAATTGATCTTCTATTTTGTCTATTTCTATAGGTTCTTCATAAAAACAAAGAAATTTAATTTAAATGTCAATGCGACATACCTACTCTTGCACCTCTCATGTCCACAACTCATAACATTGCTGAAATGATTGAATTAAATACATTTGGTTTTTTTAGTAAACAAAACTTTTATTTTTTCCATTATTATTTGTAGTTTTTTTTCACTATAGGGGAGTCTAATTCAAATACATTAATTAACCTTCTTATGAAGTGTATTTCATTCCTCAATGTTTTCTTCCTCCTATTTTCATCAAGCTTAATCTTTTACTGTAAGACATAGTGATTCACATATCTATTGCAATTTCTTATTGCTATTTTGGTGACTTATTTTTAACTTTTTCAATTAAATTTATGAACTATAAACTTGGATACAACCTGACTGACTATCTTTTTGAAAAGTATGTTAAGCAACATGTATTTTTCTTCTTGATTGTTCGGAAAGTAAGGTCGTCTTTATTATTATTCCTGGATATTTGTGAGTTCAAGTTCTCACAAAATTATGTTGTGAGATTTTAATGAGTTAAGTATCAAAATTTTGGTTTAGAATATCCAGTTTGAACAATTCCATTTGGATAACACCTAATTGCATTAATTCTTTGTTACTACATACTATAACCATAAGAATAACTGTGATTCAATTCCAAATAAGTTGGGGTTGGTGATATGAAACTTAAGTAATAGTAATGAATATTCTAAGAAAATGAGAAAAAACATATATGATACTAATTAACAATTTTAGGGTCATTTCTAACATATACATGATACGACATACTATAATAAAAAGAGATTGATGGAGGTTCATAAGAAAGGAGTCGAAGGTTCTCCATTTGAATTTAGTTAATTATGTTCTTGAATGAACGTGATGTTCCACTTTACGTGAGAGTGTTGTTGTTCTAGGCTATTTGGTCTCTTCTTTAATATATCATGTTGTTCTTTATAACTTCTTGGAATTTAGAAAATTTCATTACTTCATATACACTATTTTCATGGATATTTTATTAGACTTCTTTCATATAATTAAAATCTCTCTATGACTCATATTTTTTGTATAACAAAAACGAAGATTAAAAAAAATAGCCCTTTATAATTTCATAGAATGCTTTGCCTTAAGAAAAAATGTTCTTTACAATGTAACGTAAGTATCAAACAAATGAATATTATCAAATCATCATATGTAATCTTAGTAAAATTGTTCAATCCCGTGCGAAGCACATGTAATTTAGCTAGTATATATATATATATATATATATATATATATATATATATATATATATATACACACACATGAACCTTAATCCCGCCTACGTGGCGCCACTACAAATCAGAATTCACATTTAATTTATTTCTATCCTAAACTAGCATTCTCCTTTCATGAAAAGTTGTAACCTTTACGAAAAGCGACGACTTTAATGAAGAGTTCCAACTTTAATGGAAAGTTGTAACTTTTATGAAAAGTTGCGACTTTAACGAAGAGTTGAAACTTTTATGAAAAGTTGTGATCTTTCTGAAGTGTTGCAACTTTTTCAAATAGTTGCAATATTTCTGATAAGACACAATAAATATCTATTCATACTACCATTTATTGTCAATAAATAGAGGGATTTCCTCTCATTTTAAAACAAATAAAATTTTGAACCTCTTCTTCTTCTTCTTCTCAATTAAATGTATGTTTACTTTACTCATGTTGAGTGGCTCACTGACACCATCGCTTATATTACGGATCCTGGTATGTATTTTTACTATCATAAATTTATGCTTATATAATTAATGATAAATGATAAGATGTAATAATTTATATTCATTTACATTATTAATTTATCTTTCATGTAAGAAAATATAGTGTTTTACTTTTAGTGACTGAATTATATCTACCATAGAGGGCATTGAGCTTCCAATGGATTAAATCAATTAAATGGGTCAGTGTCCAATCCAACAAAAAAAATTATCGGATTGTGATGTGTTGGATAAAAATAAGATAAATAATGGGTCATAACACAACCTGCCCAACTATTACCTACTTCGACCATTGGTAAGGTATCCTCCAATTTCAAGAACACCAACTACAAAATCAATGTTAATTATAACATGAAGAGCTCTCCCTTTCTGGCTCAAAGATAACAATTAAATCGAATTTGAGATGCTCGAACAAAATAACACCTCCTTGTTTCTTATTTATCATTTTCAACCTACAACATCATTGCTAGCTTCGACTCCTCCATGTATTTATCATGAGGTGTTTCTGAGCAAAGGTCTATTATCTTATACATAAGTATTCCTTTTTCACATTAAATATTTGTAATTCTTTAGAAAGATCTTAAGTGCCTAAAAGCCATTTGATTATCCCTAAGCATAATCATATGGGAGATCCTCTACTTTAACTTTAAAAAATTATGGTTTTCCACAAGTATAGATGAAATAATTGATAAAATTTTCAAAATGAAACTAGAGAATCGTTAATGTTATTATGTTCAGGGCAAATAAAATCTCTTTGAGGTATTGAAAGATCTCCATAAAGATTTCGAAGCATGGAACGAGAAACAAAACAAATGAATACTAATTTATAAGGTTATGCACCCTGGCTTAGAAATACCTCCACATAAACACATTGAGGAGCAAAAGTTGGCAATATAGTTGCGGGCAGGAGAAGTTCTAGAAAAAATAAAAAGTGCTACTTTGATCGAGCATTTCAAGTTTGATTTAAATGTTGCCCCTGAGCCAAAAAAGGAGGAGAGTTCTTGAGCTCATAATTATCATTGAGTTGGTGATTGGAGTTCTTGAAATTGGAGTTATACTTGGAGAAGACTTAGCTAGTGATCAAATATTTTAATATGACGAATTCTTGTCTTTGTTATTAAGTAATTTGTCATTAGTCTTCAGTCATCAATTTATACGATGGTTTAGATCATAAAATAGAAGGTTTTGGAGTTCTTATGAAATTAAGTATGTTTTCTTTGTTTCATAATTAATATTTATGATATTATGCGTTGTCAAAATTAGTAAATCAATCGAAACATTTTCTAAACTAGTGAACAATGGAAGTGATGGATCAAAGAGAACACTCGTGCACTCATTAAGGTTCTGTCGTGGCTCCAATTCTAGGGAGATTGGTGCATATACATGTTACACAAGAGCTAGCTCTCTATGAGATGGTGAAAACATTTGAAATGAGAATATAAGAAACATCCAATAATGTTTAATATTATTTATTTTTATTAGATGTGAGCTTAGAATATGCACATTACTTAAAATCTGATATGGAGACATCTATAGGTACACGATAAGGAGAATTTTATCTAGTGTTTGGTAATATTCTCTCTTAAATTCTGATAAGCTCTGAACTAGATTTCACATCAAATATCCTCCTCCTAGATTCCCAATCACCTAACCAAGCTTAATTAGCCCGACAAGTATAAACACAGTCGGAACCGAACAATCATGTAATATTTAACATAATTTTCAGGTGGATACTACATATTATTTTCCATTCTTTTGCAATAATTTTTCCCAAATCACTCTTGGTATTATGATGATGTCGATCCTAACATGGCAATAATCAATTATGCAGAGGTCGGAGTTGATAGTATTGATACAATAAAGGACGCAAGCATAGTTGATGCAAGTAAATTTGAAGTGAACAAAGCAGTAGTACACTGTAATGGTCACCAAGAGCATCATAAGGAGAAAATTTGTAATAATCAAGCATTCATTAGAATCGCTAACCAAATAGATTCTATTCAAATGGTATCCCCTCATAAAGTTTCGCATGATATTGCACTCATAATTTTGAACACGAGGTTATTTGTAGCACAGTGGAGTCTCAAGCAAAAGGGGTTCCAGAAAATGATTGGTTTGAAGAAAACCTAGATTATTTGCCTATTTAGGCAGATGTGTCTCCATGATTGATTAAATCTTCCAAAACCGCAAAGAAGCAAGGAAGTGGAGATCTACATCATCCAATCAGGAAGGAGCCGAGGAGAAATAAAACAGTTAATAATTTATGAAAGCTCTAATTTGGAACATTTGATCTGTAATGTCCCAATAAGCTTCCCATAGAGTGCAAATGTTGCATAATTTTCATAAATTTTCTTTTATTACCTTGGTGGAACCATTTCAACAAGTCAAATATATCAACAAATATAGAAGAAGATTAAAGATGCCTCTAGTAAAAGCAAATTGCAATGCAAACATTTCGTGTTTTATTAATTCAGAGTTTGATGTTACTGTGGTGATGGATACAGAGCTACAATTGACACTGTGTTTAATACAAGAACAAAAGACCAATAGCTTTCATGTCACTTTAGTGTATGCTAAATGTAATGAATGCTGATGAAAAGATAGATGGACTGCCTGTTCAAGATATTTATTATGAAAACTTTGAGACATGTATTCAGAGTTGTGATTAATTAGATATTAAATTCAAAGGCATCCCTTTTAATTGGTGGAACTGAAGAGTTGGAAATGATTGTGTTTTTAAAAGATCAGATAGGATTCTCTCTAATCAGCACATGCAACACTGGTTTAATTTTATGGAAAATTAACATCTTGCAAGAACATGATTAGAAGGGATGTGACCAAAACTAATCTTTGCAAATCAATCTGGCTTTGTGAAAGGTAGAAGCAAAATTGAAAATGTTCTCCTAACATAAGAGATTGACACAGATATAAGGAAAAGGGGTAAGCCTTCTAATGTTCTAATTAAGCTTTAAATGATAATGGCTTATGATAGAGTATCTTGGTTCTTTATGATGAATGTGTTAAGGAAGATAGGTTTTTTCTTAATTGGAGGTGCATTTAATATGGAGGTTGCTTCACCAATTGTATTCAGTTCTTATAAATGGGCAGTCACATGGGTTCTTTCTCTCGACTAGGCGGTGAAACAAGGTGATCCACTATCCCCCTGCCCTATTTATTCTATCTGCTGAAGTTTATCTATGTCTTTAACCTCTTTATTTGAGGATGATCTATTTCGAGGGTATGGGATGCCAAAATTGAGTACCAATGTAAACCATATTTCTTATGCAGATAATACTATTATTTTTGCATCTACTAATAGATAATCACTAGTAAAGATCATGTCAATTTTAACGAAGTATGAAATTTAATTCGGATAGAAAATGAACAAGGATAAAAGTGCCTTCTATGTGCATCAAAATGCAACAACTTCTGAAGTATTGATGGTTGAGGAGTGTACAAGTTTCAATAGAGGGAAATCCAGTCATGTATTCGGAGTGTCCTATATCACATACCAGAAGGAGCATTACTCAGATCTTATTACAAGGGTCAAAACTAAACTACAACCCTGGAAAGGAAATATATATGTTATCCTATGGAGGTAAAGAAGTTCTAATCAATAGTGCCTTACAATGTGTTTTCGTTCATGTCTTGTCTTCTATTGTGCCCCCAATATGTGTCCTCTAAGAACTCCATAGATTATTTGCTAAATTCTTTTGAAGTAATAAAATATCATAAAAGATCAAGCACTGGGCTGCTTGGAATGAAATTTGCCTGCCAAAACAAGAGGGCGGTCTTGGTTTTAGGTCTTTATTTGAGTTATCTTAAGCTTTATATGCTAAACTCTGGTGGAGGTTCAGAACTCAAAACTCATTATGGGACAATATCATCAGGAATAAATTTTGTAAGAAGCAAATCCCTAGTTTGGTACAAAGGAGGGGTGGATCTCAATTGTGGAAAAATGTGTTGATGTAAAGGGGTATCTTTGAACAACTTATTTGGTGGGAACCTAGAGGTGGCGCATCTTCAATATGGTTTGATAATTGGACAGGTTAGGTCCTCTTTTTCTCACAACCAACAAAAGTGCAAACCTACCACAATTTGACAGATATTAACACCTATATGAATAAAGATTTTTGGGCTTTTGAGAAAATGCAAATGCAGTTAGCTCAATATGTAATGCATCTTGTCAAATCTTCCGTGGATAAGACTAGACAGTCAGACTTCAGTAATAAATCATTGTTGACGAGGATCAGTTCTGGCCAATTTTAAGTCAAAAGTGCTTAGAATACTATAAGAAAGAGAGGGAAGGAAACTTTAAAAGTTCCAGTTTCTTTTTAATGGAACAATGGAGTCCTAACGTTTCTCATTTATGTGGTTGCTGCGGGGTTCAAGTTAATGAGATTGTGGATCACTTATGTATAAAAGGACAAGTGGCAGATTCTGTGTGGAGATATTTTGTTGGTGCAGCTGGTCTTTTGGGACCATGGGTTCAGGTGAAACAAGTTTTGTTGAAATAGTGGGATGCTAAAGGTAACTCTAGACTAAAGATGAAATTAATGCAATTCCTAATGTCATCTTATGGTTTCTTTGGAAAAGGAGAAACACCATATTACATATTAGTTCTTACTCAATTGATAGAGTTATTTGGGATATTTCGAACACTATAAATAATTTCATTATGTTGAAATTTAAATATCCCAATATTTCAAATAATTGGCCTCAGATGGTTTCTCTGTTGGATAGTTTCAGGACTAGATTTACGTCTAGGGTGGTAAGGTAGAGTCTACCTACTTTGGGATAGTGGAAATGTAACACAAATGGGGCATCAAGAGGTAATCCTGGCCCTAGAACTATTGTATTTTATGTTACAGATTCTTCTTGTGATCTGGTCGGAGCAATGGGGCTTAGGATCCAACAAAAAATAAACATAGTAGTTGTGGATATGGCTTTAATGAAGGACTTAAATATTGTTTGGAGAATGTTTTTCACCAGTTATATTGGAATCTATTTCTTTATCACTGAATAATATGTTGAATGGAGATTGGATTGTTCCTGGAGTGTGACTTTGGAGGTCAATTCTATTAACAAAACGAGGGCTTTGATGACAACAAGAGTACAACACACCTTAAGAAGGGAAATACTCTTGTGGATTATTTCACTAACCTAGCTTTTAATTTTGAAGATACTTTTGGATGTAAACAATTTCAAGATATACCATTTGCAGGTAGAAGAATCATTAATACAAATAAACATGGAATCCCTCATCTTATAATAAGGATATCGCGTTATGCTTGTTTTAGCTCACTCTATACCTCTGAAGGTTCAGTGGTTGTTAAAAAATTCATCTAGTGGTGTTTTATATACTCTTAAACTTGTTTGAATTGATTTTATTGGTTATGTATGATGCACCTGGTGAGAGCTTTGAGGTGTCTCTTATGATAATAAAAAAAACAGGTTGAGTGAATTTGTAGTTTCTTTACTGCTAGATAGTTTATTGACCAGTTCACCTATGAGTTTACCTGGATATTCTGACTCCCAATTGTGCAAATCACATATGCATACGGTGTTGGTGCTATACAATTTTATGCTCAGATTCAATGTTGTACATTTGTATATTTTCTCATAGATCCAAATCTAGATGGTGGTATTAATCCTCTGTGGGGTTCAATCCATTAGATATGGATTGAAGGGGAGGGATTACTAATATTAGATAGGTTGATCGAGCCCCATTTTTTTATTTGTAGAAAGTAGGAATGGATAACTACTAGATAAAAAGTCTGTAAAGAAGTTTGTTTGATTTACTTACCTCCAGGAATAAACTTGGGATATGCATCATCTCATTGGCTCGTCATGGAGAGGATACTGCATAGAGAATAATGGTTAGACAGAGCTGGAGTAGAAGTGGCTTATGGTTGAGCTTACAAGAATGGATCCAACTTTCCTAAATTTATCTTCAACGAACTCTTAAACGACGACTCAAAGACGATGAAGAGCCTTAGATCGGCTCAATTGGGCCTGCATTCTGTTTGCTCCTTTTATGTTCATACAAAGATGGGCTGTTTCCCACCTTTAAACAAAAAAAAGAAATTAGTTAATGCCTGTTAAAATACACCTGGAGTTTTTATAATGGTAAAATTTAAAATGAATTTTAAAAAAAAGAAATATTTATTCACAAGAAAAGAAAGACACTCTATTTTTTTTTGAAAAGGTATTAGTTCCATTTAAATAGCAGTGTATTTTCCTACAAACAACATGCCTTTATGTATGCCCGTTTCAAATGGGATAGAAGATTGATAAAGTGAAAGAATTTCAATGAAAAAGCAGCTGGGAAAGTTGAGTGAAATAGAGAACAATCATTGAAAGGAAGGAAGAGGAATGTCTACTCGGGCTTAATAGGGAGATCTCATTGTAGCTCTAAAAAGAATTAGACTGAACGGCGCAAGGAGAGTAGTTCTTACATCGACCTTTGTCCCTTTAACAATGAATGTGGTGGTGATGTTAGAAAGATATCATTTGTGCAAGACAAATGACTCAATCATTCCCCTTCAAGACACCGAGTCTATAACGACCCGTTAAGCCATTTTGAGTACTAGAGCTTCTTATTTCATAAATGACTTCCGATTTATTCTAAATGGTTATTTTGGATTATTCGTGGGTACAATTATATAATTAATTGGGTAATTTAAAAAATTAATTTAGTTGGTGGTTAAAAAAATAACATTGAAATTAGTAGTTGACCACTTTCACCACTTTTATAATTAATCAAGTATAATAATTATGCTAGTAAATAATTTGTAGAAAAGAAAGCAGAAAAAATGAGAAATTTAGCGATCGGAGAGAAAAATATCGAGAATTCGATAAATCAATACGCCCCTAAATATTTTTTTTATGTATATGGGTTGGATAGTTTAGTACATTAGATAGGAGAGAATTGTTGAATTATGTCTTAGGCCTAACTCACACCCCAAAAGCTAGCTCAAATGGAGGAAGATTACGCAAGCCTTATAAGGAGTCCACCCAACTCATTAACCACCGATATGGGACTTTTGTCATTCCTTAGCACCCCACCTCACACCCAGTGCTTAGAATATGGTGCGTGGGCAATTTTTATTTTAGTGGCCCCAACATCGGGTGAGACGGGCCCTGCTCTAATACCATGTTAAATTAAGTCTTGCGCAAATAACTATATACATATACCACAAATTACTAAATACATGTTTACGAAATCCTAAAAGACTTCTTGAGAAACTAATAGACGATATTGAAATACTAAACATCAAGGTATGAATGCATTAGTTCCAACACCCCCCATAATGCATTTGCTTAAAAACTCCAATGCCTTCCCGAAGATGGCAAAACTTTACACTTGGAAGTGTTGTGGTGAAGATGTCAACAAGTTGTTCTCCTGTCTGGCAATGATTGCAATTGAATTTCGTCTTTCTCTTGTGTTTTTGAATATATCATTTTTGATTGAGTTTGGTTTTGCAAATTGACTTTAGACTTACAACTTCTCTTTCTTTTGGTATTCTCACACACTCCCAAGTATTGTTTTTCGTAATCTTCCGAATTATTTCTTCCAAGTATTTCTTCCAAACATCATGCTTTCTTTCCTCCTCATAATTTTCTTTCTTAACACCGACAAAGTTGCATCCTCTTCGTCATCCTCTTCTTGATTTGACGCATCTATACATACGATAGAACTATTAGCTACCTTATTCTTAGTATGTATCTTAGAAAAGTCTAGCACCATGTCTTTTGTCTTGAGAAGATTCAAAACCATTCATATTCAAGTGACAAAATCTTTCGTGCCAAAGCCATGAATAATCTACAACTTCATTTTATAATGCATAGTAATGAAATTGTAAAGGAAGTTTTCTTTTTATCATCCCTACTGCAACAATGACTTGATTTGTTTCAATTTATCATAAATCTTGAAATAATTATCTATAAACACAAGAGAATAACAATTTCCAAGAATTGACCTATACTAAGCACAATTTCTTTCAATTCACGAACATAAAACACATCATGAATTTGTTTACCGCTCCCTTGTATGTTGATTGAAATGTCACTTTTACCTTTTGCATCAACTAAGACTCGATTCCTATTCTCACTTTAGTAGTGATTCTACTGTTTAATTGAGAGGAAAACTTTTTCATCTCCAGTCATGTGACTGCTACAACCACTATCAACGTATCATTCATTGTTTTTGCTGAAACATCACATTATTTTCTTCTATTTCTTCCTCGTGTTCTTCACAGAAATATGTTTTGTCCTCTTGCTTGTGCCAACAATCATTCTCAATGTGGCCAATTTTTTTACAAAAGTTACATTGGGGCTTGCCTTTGTGCGAACATTTTTTTGCATTGTGATTAGTCCTTTTGCAAATTTTACAAAAAAGACTAGTACTTTTCTCACCTTTTTCTACAACCTTCTCAGAAAAATCATCATGGACTTGCTTCTTTTTTGAATTGTAATTCTTCATTTGTTCATTTTTTGAGAAATTTTGAGCATTCTCATTTGTTCTTGACTAGAAAGTCGTCTCTTTGGTTTGATCTTCAAGAAAAAACCTTCGCTTCTCGTGTGCACGGAATTATCCAACTATCTCTTTGATAGAAACCTTAGAAAGATCATTCGACTCATCAGTGATAGAAACATTGTACTCATACTTTTCTGTGACACTAATTAGAATCTTTTCCACAACTTATTGGTTAGAAATTGTATCACCATGATTTCTCATTTCATTAACAATATTCATGAATCTTGTGCAATATTCATCTATTTTGTTTTCCAGATTTGATAATCTTCAAGTTTTGATACTCTCTTCTAAGAGTTTGACAATTTATAGTGCGTAACTTTTTAATCACCATACACCTCGGTTTCTATAGACTCCCAAGCTTCCATTGTAGTCTCACAGGTAGAAACTTTTGCAAAATATGCTCTTAAGACTCGCAAAGCTAGCTCAAAGGGAGGAGGATTACCCAAGCCTTATAAGGAGTCCACCCATCTCATTAACCACCGATGTGAGACTTTTGTCATTCTTTAATACCCCACCTCACACATTGTGCGTGAATTTTTTTTATTTTGGGGGTCGCAACATCAGGTGAGACGGGCCCTACTCTTATACCATGTTGAATTAGGTCTTACGACAAACTCACACCCCAAAAGCTAGCTCAAAGTGAGGAGGATTACTCAAGCCTTATAAGGAATCCACCCATCTCATTAAACACCGATGTGGGACTTTTTTCATTCTTTAATACCATGTTAAATTAGGTCTTAGGCCTAATTCACACCCCAAAATCTTGCTCAAAGGGAGGAAAATTAGTCAAGCCTTATAAGGAGTCCACACATCTCATTAACCACCGATGTGGGGCTTTTGTCATTCTTTAACAAGAATGGAATTGCCTATGTGAATTTGAATTGATGCACTATAATGTGTTACTACTATGTCTTTTACAAATATGTTCGATGGCTATCCATTGCATGATGTTTGCTATTAGATAATTCAATAATTAGGATTGAGTTGTGCAGTATATCATTCATTGTAAATAGTTTAGGTTTGACAGCCGTGTTTCTATAATTAGGTGATTTGAATATTAATATTTTTTATCATATTATGATAAAATTTTGATATATAGAGATAAAATAATTAAATATTTAGTGTATTGCATTATATGAATTCCATTAGAGTTATGTTATTTGGACGAATTGAAACTTAACCCTATGCTTGAATATTTAGGAACGAATGAGACTTGATGTATTAGTTGGTATCAAAATTTAGGAATTTGATTAAACATATGGATGAGTCTAGGAAAGCTATATAGTAATATGTATGTTTATAGACTTGTTTCCTTATGAATATTGTATACTTGATACATTAGAGACGTTCTGAGGCATTAAGGAACGAAAATATCTGGGAATTAGCTCGATTTACTTTGGTGCAGGTAGGTTATGGTTTATTCTATGTAATAGAGAGATTCTTAATAGTGATTTATAGTCATTGGGTAATTCAATGAAATTTTCAATGTACATAAGTGTTGTGGTTTAGATGATTCATGTGTTGTTTGTGATTGGTATGTAATCTCAAAACCGCGAAATCCGTAATCATGAAATTATTTTATTGAAGTGAGGCCTTGAATAAAGAAGGCTTGGTGAAAGTGTTAATGAAGTTATAAGTGGTGAAAATAATGATGAGATAACTATCGTGACGTCTCGTCAAACCCGATCTAACACCATAGTTAAATCATCATTTTTTACATAACTTTCCACTTCATTAACACTATTTCACCAAATCTTCTTTATTCATGGCATCACTTTAATAGAATAAGTTCAATCTTATGGATTTCATGGTTTTGAGACTACTGACCAATCACAAACAAGGCATGATCATAAAAACCAAAACAATTAAGTACATAAAAAATTTCATAGAATTACTCAATGATTATCAATCACTATTAAGATTCTCTCTATCACATAGAATAAATCATAACCTACATTCACTGAAGAACCGAAGTCAAGCAAGCTAATTCTCCAATGCTTTTCCTTTGCTCAATGCATCAGAACATTGTTAATCTATCAAGTATACAATATTCATAGCAACCGAGTTCATAGACATCCATATTACTATATATCTAGCCTATACTAAAAACTCACCCAAATCCATAATCAAATTTCTATATTTTGATATCAACTATATATTAAGTCTCATTCATTCTTAAATATTCAAGCCTAGGGTTAAGTCTCAATTCATCAAAATAACATGACTCTCAATTCATATAAAACAATACACCTAATGTTTAATTATCTATCTCACTATATTAAAACATATTTTATATTACAATAACAAAATAATAATTTATAAATATTTAAATCACCTAGTTACAGAAACACGCCTGCCTAACCTAAAATATTTACAAAGAATGATATACTACGTATCTCAACCTTCATGATTGAATTTTCTAATAACAAGCAGTGTCAATAATCACCAAAGTGTCAGCCGCCAATATATCTATAAAAGACATAATAGTAACACATTACCGTACATCAATCCAATTTTCTTATTCACGTCCGCAATTACATTCTCTCCTATCTAATATAATAACACTATCCAACCCATAAACATAAAACAAAGATTTAGGGAGATATTGATTAACCGAATTCTCGATCTTTTCCTTTCCCATTTTCCGCTCGGTAAGTTTCAGTCTTCCTATTATTCACTTTCTCTCTCTTTTCTTTTCTACAGTTTATTTTTTTAGAATGTAAATTACTTTTTGAAAGATTATTTACTACCTCAATTATTATACATGACTAATTTTAAAAGTGGTGAAAGTGACGTACTACTAATTTCAACGTTATTTTCATTTAAACACAAACAAAAGTAATTATTATAATTACCCCCATTAATTATGTAATTATAGTTACGAATATTCTAAAATATATGTATTATTTTATGTTAATTAGAATGTGGAATAAAAATATATGCATTCGCTAGCATGCCCTTAATGTTGAATAATCCAATCTTACCAATTTCAAATTCTTAAAACGGTGCATTAGCAATGTAGATATTAACAATTTAAAGACAATATTATTCTTTCATATTTATTGATTAATGTATAATAATATCTAAACTATTATTTACCGAAAAACAATCCCTTTATTAATTGTAACACCTCAAAAACCAGACCTAGGAAAAAAATTTAGAAATTTACCTGAAGCAGTGAACCACAAAAGAGTTCATGCAACGTGACAGGGACCACAGTCCGTTGACCTTCCCGTGGTGGGTAATTGGTATCACCCAGGCCCTGTAAGAAGACCAAGGGACTTTTCACAGACCCTGGTCTGCCGTGGGGGCGTCCTGAAGAATTGGTAGTAGCCTCCCCCATTTAGTCAGCCTCTAGACACCCTACGCCCAAATGAAGACCATGAGGAGCTTCACGGTTCGTGGTCCTTCACACAGGCCATGGGATGGCCCGTGAACCAGGCCATCAGACCACAAGACCAACTGAGAACCACAGGAAACTTCACGGTCTGTGTCCTTCACACAGTCTGTGGCAGGCCCCACGAAATAGATCCCTAGAAACAAGAGTTCACTGGACCAAGGACCACGACCCACTTCACAATCCATGGTACCTTTCACGGTCTATGGAACTGGTTGTGGTCAGCCCTTGTCAGATTTTAAGTATGGTTAATTTGGTCTTTTCCTATTTCGTTGGAACCCTAAACTACGTAGTTTTGACCCTATACTACGAGGTGTTTTTTTTAGTTTTAGCCTAGAAACTAGAACTTACCTAAGTCAAATAATTCACCAAGACTTAGAAACTTAGAGTGTAAGGTGAAGAAAGAGGTAACAACCCCTAGTTCAAGATAGCACCAAAGTTCTATCAGCTCCAGTCCCTCAATCAAAAGATTTCTCCTAGGAATTCATCACTATGTATGTGGGATTTCACTAGTAGGTTCCTTTCGCCCATTAGGTCCATAAAATTCAGTCATATTCATGATTCCCTTATTATTAACTAGACCTAGGGTTACCAGAACATTAGTAGATTATTATAAATTAGTTCATTAATGTTCCAAATAAAATCATCATGGATTTTACGTGTTTTAGTATAGATTATTTCATAATTTATAACCCTAGCTATGTAGTTCTTTAGTTCATGAATTACACATTCTAGGTCAGCTATTTAAGATAATTTAGACATTTCGGACATACATGACTCAGTTTCAAATGTGTCATTATCTGTAGATTAATGTTACATTGTTAGATTTTGCATTTCATTATTTTGAGCTATCCAGTACTACCATATGTCAGTTATAATGTGTTAAATTGCATAATCAATTTTGAGGAGTTTAAAACCGAGTTGGAATAGGGTCCGTTACCCTCAAGTCCCAGAAGTACGTGCCCCCCGTAGGTTTTAAATCCCCTATGTGGGCATCAATTTAGTGATCAAGCCATTAATGCCTCTATAGCTTTGGCAGGGTATGTTGGATTTTCCTTGTGGGGCGTATAAATCGGACTCCACATTTAGCTCATGTTGTTTTTGTCGCTTAATAGTAGGTCCCATAGTTCAGTAAGAATCTAGAGCATTGACCATATTATTAGTACAGTTCAGTTTTCACTATACTCAACATTCTTATTATTGCATTAGTTAGTTCATGTTCAGTATATTCAACATTCTTATCATGTTGAGATTATAATATTGCTTTCTCTATTTAGTGATGTTACTATTCAACTTTACTCTATCCTACATGCTCAGTACCTTTCAAGTACTAACACATACTCTGTGCTACATCTTCTCATGATGTAGGCTCAGGTTCTCAGCTTCTAGATCACACATAGATTGGTTCCCGATGTCCAGTTTTGCAGCATCAGTGGTCGGTCCTCATTCTTAGAGGACAATAGTCAGGTTATCTTTCAAATTATCAATCTTTTAGTTTCTGTTTTTTTCTAGAATTAGCTGGGGCGTGTCCCAACACGTATAGACAGTGAAGGACCATTTTCAGACATAGTTAGATTCAGCTTGGTATTTTAGTTTGATATAACTTTTGTATTAAACTCTCAAATTTTATATATTCGGTTTTAGAATGGCTATTCCCCATTACTTTTATTATTATGATATTTGAGCTTCCACATAGTTCTGTTATAATAGTATGCTTGTTATGCCAACAAGGTTAGCATGGGTCACTCGTGATTTTAAGTCCAGTGCTCACGTCTCGGGGGCAGCCTCGGGGCATGAAAAACTAGTATCAGATAATAAGATTTAAGTATCTTAGGGTGTCTTAAAATCCGCACTAAGTAGAGTCATTTTCATGGGTTTAAAGTGTACCACATCTAATGAGAGGGAGGCTATGATGTGTTCATAAAAAATATTTATTTTCTTGTTAATCTTATCGTGCGTAAGGTATGATATAATTCTTCGTCTCTAATTCAACATTCTATGTTTCAGATCATGCCTCCTCATAGATATAATGCCAGGAATGTGAATACCAGGAACAAAAATGCAGATCCTCTAGTCCCAGATAAGGATGTTTTGAATGCAGAGTTTTGGAACGCCATTCAAATGTTGTCCCAGAGTGTGGCCAACCAGAACAATCAACGGTTTCTAGCTTCGACAAATAATAATGTTGCGTCAACTACTGCTAGAGCGTAAGATTTTGTGAGGATGAATCTGCCTGAGTTCTTAGGATCAAACATTGGTGAGGATCCTCAAAACTTTATAGATAAGGTCAAGAAGATCTTTGAAGTGATGCAGGTAATTGGGAATGATCGGATTGAGTTAGCATCTTACCAACTTAAGGATGTGGCTCATATTTGGTATACTCAGAGGAAAGAGAACAAGGGTACATATGTATCTCTTATCACTTGGAATTGCTTTAGTCAAACTTTTCTTGACAGGTTCTTCCCATGAGAGTTAATGGAGGCAAAAGTGTAGGAGTTCATGAAATTAAACGAGGTAGCATCACAGCCCAAGAGTATGGACTCAAGTTCACCCAACTCTCCAGATATTCTCCTCAAATAGTTGTTGATTCCATGACTCAGATGAATAAGTTTCTATACAGTGTTAGACTTGCTGAAAATAGAGTGTAGGAATGCTATGGTGCTGGAAAATATGAACTTCTCTAGGCTTATGACTCATGCTCAGCAGGTTGAGGTTGATAAAATTAGGGAGAATGCTAAGGAGAACAAGAATTCTAGGACTGGGAAATATGAGTATTCTCAACAGAAATTGGGTGGTGGAAATTGCTCATAGGGTTAGCAAAAAATTTCAGCCACAACCCCTTCATCAGCAAATGTTCCATCCTCTAATTTCAGACAACATCAGAAAAGGTAGGGCATCAGGTTCTAAGTCTTAGGGAGTGTTTCACGTACTAAAACCTACCCAACTTATCCTAGGTGTGTAAGAACCATCCAAGCAAGTGCCTTGCAGGGAATGAAAGATGTTTTGGGTGTAGTCAGTCTGGGCACAGGTTTAGGGATTGTCCTTCTAGAAATTGTCAAGGGGGTAATAATGGTAGAGATCTGTCTACAACTTTAGCAGCACCAGCCAGTCGCGCCACTAAGCAGGGTAACTCATTTTGTACACGTAGCGGTCAACACCAAAAAAGACTCTATGCTCTTTAGGCTCGCCAGGATCAGAAAGATTATCCTTATGTAGTCACTTGTAATTTACGACTCTTTAATTAGGATGTTTATTCTTTCTTTGATCCAGGGGCTACTCTTTCCTATGTAACTTCTTATATAGCAATCAAATTTGTTGTTAGTCCAGAAAATCTCTCAAAACCTTTGCCAATATCTACTCGAGTCGGTGATCAGTTATAATTAGACATGTATACAAAAATTCCCCTGTCATAGTCTCTCAGAAAGTCACCTCAGTAGATCCTATAGAGGTAGGAATGGTAGAATTCAATGTCATTCTAGTCATAGATTGGTTACATTCCTGTTATTCCTCAGTAAATTTTAGAACTAGGATTCTTCTTTTCCTCTTTCCAAACGAACCAATCTTATTAGGGAAGGGTAGTAGGTTAGATCCTATGGTTCGATTCATTTCTTACCTTAAAGACAGAAATAAACTCTAAGGGTTGTCTCTAACTAGTTAAAGATAAGGAGTCAAGCTCCGAAATCCCAATTCTAGAGTGAGTTTCTATAGTTAATGAGTTCCCAGAAATGTTTCAAGAAGATCTTCTCGGAGTTCCTCCCAAAAAGGAAATCGACTTTGGAATTGATCTCCTTCAAGATACACAACCTATTTATATTCCTCCTTATAGAATGGTTCAAACTAAGTTTAAGGAATTGACAGAGAATTTCAAAGACCCTTTGGATAAGGGCTTCGTGAGACCCAGTATTTCCCCATGTGGTGCACCCATGTTTATTATAAAAAAGAAAATTATTCCCTCAGAATGTGTATTGACTATAGGCAGTTTAACAAGGTCACAATAAAGAATAATTACCCTATCCAAGGATTTATGACTTCTTTAACCAACTTCAGGGTGCTAGTAATTTCTCAAAGATGGACCTCAGATTTTGTTATCATCAACTTAGAGTTAGAGATAGTGACATTAAGAAAAAAACCTTTGAAACTCTGTATGGTAATTATGAATTTGTAGTTATGTCATTTAGACTAACCAATGCTACTGAAGCTTTCATGGATTTGATGAATAGGGTGTTCAAGCAGTATATGGACTTGTTCGTTATCATCTTTATTGATGATATCCTCATTTACTTTAGCAATTAGTAAGAACATGCAAATTATTTAAGAGTTGTCGTGCAAACTCTCAATGATCTCCAGTAATTTTCTAAGTTAACCAAATATGAGTTTGGGTTTCAAGTAGTTGCTTTCTTAGGCATATTGTGTCTAGCGAAGCGATTTGAATGGATTCTCAGAAAAGAAAAAAACGGCAGTGAAACTATGGACCATAACTACCTCTCCTTTAGATATAAAAAGTTTCTTGGGTCTAGCGGGTTATTACAAATGGTTTGTGTATTTTCATCCATAGCTTCTCCATTGACTAAGTTGACTCAGAAAAAGGTTATGTTTCAGTGGTCAAATTATTGTTAGAAAAGCATTGCATAACTGAAAATTAGGTTGAATACATCTCATGTTTTGAATCTACCAGAGTGTCCAGACGATTATATTATATATTGTGATGCATCCAATGATGGCCTAGGTTGTGTGTTGGTGCAACTAGGTAAGGCCATAGCTTATGCTTCAAGACAACTTATGGTGCATGAGAAGAACTATCCAACTCATGACCTCGAGCTTGTAAAAGTGGGGTTTTCACTTATGATTTGGAGATATTATTTGTATGGTGTTCATGTAGATGTGTTCATAGACTATAAGATCCTTCGGTATGTGTGCAACCAAAAAGAGTTGAATCTTCTCCAAAAGAGATGACTTGAGTTCCTAAAGGATTATGATGTGAGTGTGCATTACCATCCAGGTAAGTCCAATTTAGTAGTAGATGCTCTTATAAAACTATCTATGTGTAGTGTAGCACATGTTGACGAAGAAATATAGTAACTAGCGAAGGATGTGCACATGCTTACTCGCTTATGAGTTCGCGTTATGAGCATATCAGATGGCGGTGCAACAGTTCAGAATGGGTTAGAACTCTTTATGGTCTAAACATTAAGAGATACAAAAGCAATTTGCTTCTTACTATATTTATTCTACATGATATTGTCCCAACAACGTTCGTGTTAGTTCATTTGTTTAGTTCACAAAGGAGCTTAGGATCCAAGACACAACAAACATAGTATCTGAGGCTATGGCTTTGAAGGAAGGACTTAAATATTTTTTGGAGAATGGTTTTTCACAAGTTATAATGGAATCTGATTGTTTATCATTGATTAATATGTTGAATGGAGATTGGATTGTTCCTTAGAGTGTGAATTTGGAAGTCAATTCTATTAACAAAACGAGGGCTTTGATGACAACAAGAGTATAACATACCTTAATGGAGGGAAACACTCTTGCGGGTCATTTCACTAACCAAACTTTTAATTTTAAAGGTATTTTTGAATGTAGTAAGTTTCAAGATATACCAGTAGTAGGTATAAGAGTCATCAAAACATATAAACATGGCGCTCCTCATTGATGAGTCCACGAGTTGGACTCATTTAGGGTCATATTTTAATAGAATTTGTGTCCTCAAATGCTTATTTTATCTCAATATCTGATAAAAGATCTTAAGTTCTAGGTATTTGAAGATTTAAGGAAAGCATAGACACTATGTTGCAAAAAGGAACAAAAAGGATGAAAAGAGTGAAGAAATGAAAGCCTGAGCATTGCCGAGTCCATTTGGGGAGTCGCCAAGGGAACTTACTTCGCACTTTGTTCCAGAGTGCTGAACCTTGAAGGAAGAAGATCAAATTGGTGGTGAAAGGAATAGTCGACGCATTCCTGATCAGTTATACGAAGTAGTTCTAAACTACCCAATGGTCAAGGACACGAAGATGTTGTGGGCAAGACCACAAGGCGATAAACCAGACAAAGGGCGAATTGCAGAGTTGATCGGTGATTCCCCCTAAATTCGTCAAGTGATCCGCTGCAACATTATTATTATTTTTAGAGAGTTCCGAAAAATAATAGAAAATTATAATAATTGTAGTACTTTTCCATATTTTTACTCACTAGTTTGTCATTGTTTTTGGAAGATTTGGAGAAGAAAGGGTTTCAATCTTTCAATTTGATACTGGGTCTCCTTGATTCTTTTTTTTTTCTCAAATCTATACTTTATTTCTAATACCCATTTGATTTCATCATCATTGAATGTATGATTTCATTTTCATGATGTGTGGTTAAAATCCCCAATTCTTGAGGTGTGATTTAGCGAATATGAGTTAATATTTTTGTTGGATCTTTCTTGTTCATAGATTAGATGTAGTTTAACGGTGATTTCATATAACAGATGTGGTTTAATCTGTTGGATTTTGAATTGCAAATACAAGTTCACTCATGTGTTTACGACTTACTCGAGAGAGACTACTAGATTGATGGCCTAAGGAGTGGGTTGACATGAGGCTCATCCCAAGAGGGTGAGCCCTAGTCCCATACCCTAACACTCAGCTCGTGAGAGTGAGTGGCGTAAGTCATAGGTTGGTCTTCATGCAAAAATTGGATGTCCGAGAGGAACCCATTTGAAACGAGGTAGGTTGCTCGAGAGAGAACTTATTTCCATATGAAGCTTATCCTAGTCAATATTTTTCTATAAATTTTCTATCAAAAGAATGTACCCAATAATCAAAATTAATCCTATTGCGGTCACATCCCAAGAATCCCCCCGTCATACTTGTTTCTCCTTGCATTTATACTTTTTTATTTACTTGCGACAAACCCTCTATCGATATTTGACACTTTTGTGTCACCCCCTCTAATTTACAGTGTTTTACTCATTAATTTCTTTAGCTATGACTAGTTAGAATGAAATTCTAATTAGCTACAAATTCTCAAAACCACTCTCTTGGGACACGACCCCAACCCTCGGTTGGGTTACTACGTTATCGACGTTCATAGACACTTGAATCAGAAGTAGTGTTATTGGTCAATGGCGTCGCTACCAGGGAGTGATGTTACGTGAAAATATAGTTAGTTAGAGTTTTTGGTTTTCTTAGTTTTCGTTTTAATAATGGCGAAATGATCTGATGGACCTTTATACTTGTGTGAGTTTGTATTGTGGATCCTTCTAGTTAATGTTTTATCAACTGAACCCTTAAATTCTGTAAAATACAATATATTAAACCCAACTGACCATTGACCATGCTTATGTGGCATTAAATGACTGAGTTGGCGAGAGGGAGTGAATACACGCGTGTTAAGGAAAGTGAACATCACATTTTAAACTTTAAATTATTAAAGTTATAAAAAATTAAAATAATAAATTTTGGTTAACAAAATAACTTCTCCTCCCACCCCAAACCTTTTTTGCAGGCACACCTACCCCCACTCCGTCGTTTCCCCAACCCCATTTTTTCTTCTCCACACTGTATGTTATCTTCTTTAGCAAATATTGGCATTAGCACTCTCATTAACATCAGGTTTCATGGTGATTATCAATGGAGTGAAAAAGAGGCATTGGTTTCGTTGTGGCGCTCGCTGGTTCGGAGTAGAATTAGTGGGAGAGAGGTGGTGCTGGTCCTTTTTCTCTAGAATGGGTGGTGGTATTGGTGCCTTTTCTGTCAGAATGGAAAGCGACGAGGGAGTTTGCTGGTCCGCCATGGAGGATGGAGAGGAGATACCATTTTTTACGGTTCTCTGGGGTCACAGGGATTGTGGTGAAAATGAAAAAATAGAAGATGAGAACGAGGCGGGAGATAGCACGAGGAACTAGTCACAGCGGAAAAAAAGTTTACCGGCTAAAACTAGTTGTGCGGCCGCCGCTTACAATGGCTAGTGGTGCGTCATAGCTGTCCAGATTTTACTTTTATGAAATAAATTAATTTTCTATTATTTCATTTTTTATTTAATAAATTTTGTTAATAATTTGTTTAAATAACAATTAGTGAAGATACTTATGACATGTTATTAATTTAAATGACATGGATTTGACATATCATCTACTTAAGGGCGAGTGAAATACACACATGTTAGGAGGGGCTTAAAAATTCTCTTTTGATTAAGTTTAAGGGTTTATCTGATAATTTATTTAGTAGATGGATCCACAATACAAACTCATACAAGTACAAGGGTGCACCAGAGCATTTCACCTTTTCTAATCTTAGTTGTAGTTTTATTATACTTGTCTGAAAATAGAAGCAGGGAAACAAGAATGGATAACTATAGGTATCACACATATCATCCTCTCTTAAAACTATTGAACCTCAGGGATAATCTACTGACGTTCAAACAAGTAAGGGAGGAGACAGTTCAAGAAATGTGGTTGAGGTTCAAAACAATATTACAACCATGCCCATCTCATGGGATGTCTAACAAGACGCTGCTGGATTGCTTCTTTCAGGGTCTCGGACCCGAAAATAGAAGAATAGTTGAGTACCTTTGCGAGGGTGGTATGCTCAACCAACCCTACGAATTCGTTGCAACACTACTTGACAACATGGTTGAAACCAACAAAGAAGCCCAAAAGAAATAAGAATGGGAAAAACTGGTAGCTCAAGTAGATGTTCTATCCAATCGAGTGATGGGATTGGAAGAACGTGGCATGGAAAGGGAAAAGAACTTTTCCCACTACCAAAAAAAATGATCAGTTTATGGGGGTTATTTTGTCAATTTGAGGCAGTTTTTGACCTTCACAATAAGAATTGAGGCGGTTGTTAAAAATGCTTCAATTATCTCTGCCACGAGCATATAAGTGGCGATTTAAAGAAACCTCCATGACAACCTCCACAAAATTACTTTTAATTTGTGACGGTTTACAACCTCCGTTATACAATTTTAATATTTTTAAAAATATGTCTTCATGGGTTTAAAAATGCCACAATATGATATCATATTCACGATTTCTTGGTCAGGTTTTCGACGTGTTACAATTAATGAAGGGATTGTTTTTTGGTGATTTATAGTTTAGAGATTATTATACATTAATTAAATAATTACTATGAAAGAATATTGTTGTCTTTAAATAGTTACTATCTACATTTGTCGATAAAATTACTCAAACTTATTGCCTCAAGTCTGCAAAGGTGTTAGCTTTGTCTTTTTGGGCAATAAGACCAGTTAGCATGAGTATAAGACTTAGGGAGAGTATTACCAGCAAAGAATTCTGAAATTTCTGACCATATCTTGTCCTACAATCTCCCAACAACGAAATTTACCATTTAAGCCATCAATACCGCGCGCACTATATTTTTCAAATTCAAAACACCTCTCTTCACTTCCTCCATATCAGGCTCTTTACAAAAAACAATATTTTCCTCTTCTAATACAACAATAGAAATATGTCTCAACAACAAAAAGCATGTAGCATCTCTATCTTGGTGACACGGATCCTCATAGAATTGAACAACTTCAGCAGGTATCTCATTTCTTCGACAC
>CM040618.1:50468390-50488313 GCA_022817965.1 Solanum lycopersicoides
ACCAACCACTCGCCTTGTCTATTTTGAATTCTATTTAGTTGAAGTTTTTCCTTCTACCATTAAACAATGCTATGAAATAATCTAGAATACTATCTCCATTTTCAAACCAGTCTTACCCAACTTTCTTTTGCAAAAAAACCTCCTCAAAATGTATTACTTTTTATACTCAGTCTGGTGTCACGGACTTAGAGTATTTGCTAAGACTACGTGCGGCCCTCGATGACTTACTCACTAATCTTTCAAGATCTTGTAAGTTCAAGAAAGCCTTTAAGACTTAGATCGCTAAGAGAATGCTTGGGAAAAGACTTAGAAAGAACAAAGAAGAGAACTCTGAAGAAGGCTTTGTATTGACTTGGAGAATGCTTACAACTTTGCTTGGTTGATTTACAAATGAGAGGCCCTTCTATTTATACTACTTCCTAAGTGCCTAAGTGTAAATAAAAATTACTTTACAAGTCCTTCTATTAATTACACTTTGGTCCCTATTCTAGAAAAGTCTACACTTTCTAGAATATGCTAAACCTTTCCAAGAAAATATCTAAATGATTCTAGAGAATTCTAAGGAATTCTCTAGTCTTCTTTATTAATCTAGAAGGTTCTAGAGTTTTCCGCAAACCTCTCCACAACTCTAGACCCTTCCGCCCCCATCTGGACGCAAAATTTAATTGTCATGTGGCGGAACATGACACTCTGCCCCACCTATTGATGCGACGATCGCGTCACATCATCGCTGCATCGGTAACCGAGTCTTGTCTTCCCATACGCGCGATCAACAATCCACGAACTCGATCAATGCCCTCAAGCAACTTCTTTAGTTGTTGCCTGATCTCTTTCGACTCGATCTTTTGAACTACCTCCTTCCTAGGAGGCAAGCTCCTCGACGGCTTCCTTGGCATCACAGTATTATTATCTTTCCTCGTGCGTGGTGGCGAGGCCCCTTTGGCACCATTGTTTTCTTTCAAACGTGAAATGGTGGCTACAAATGTCGACTTCTCCTTCTTAGGATTTTTCTTGACCTGCATGGCCGTTAGTCGGACATTCCCTTCTATATTCGGTGCCTTAACCATGGGGACCATGCATGTTCCTCCTTGATCCATGACCAGAAGTTGTTGGAGGTAAGGATCGATCACAGTGTGGCACTGCTGGAAGAACTCTTGCCCAAGAATTATATCAAAGAGATCTAAAAGAGCGACAGTGAAGTTGGTCTTACCTTGCCACTCGCCTAGTGTGATGCTTACTCCATGCGCAAGTCCACTCACGAGAGTCGGTGGTGCATTAAACTTCCTGAGTTGGGCGTTACTTGGATTGAAACGTAGTCCCAACCTTGTCGCTGCCGTCTTGGTCATGATATTGACCTCTGCACCTGTGTCGACCATAGAACGAGCGGATTTTCCATTGATCGTGATGTCGACATACTGCGCGCCGCATACTCTCGGCTTCTGTGGTTGCTTGGTGATAGCTCCGCATAGTTCTATCAAGCCCAACTGCGTCGTCTCCGCGTCTTGTTTTTGCTCATGTGCTTTCTTCTCTTTCCGCTCTCGCAGGATAGCACCAAGGCTCTTCACTTCAGGACACTTTGCATAGCCATGCGGCCCACCACATATGTAGCAACCACCTTTTTTGGCAACCTCTGTCTTTCTCTCCGTGTTGCCATGGCATCCAGACTTCTTGCCATCGAACTTATAGGTATCATGCTTCTTAGGTTGTGGCCGCTGCTCCTCGCATTTGCAACGATCTCCCCCTCCATGGTCATGACTACCTCTCACTTCGTCTCCTCCGGCTTTGTTAGGCTTTTCATGCCTGAAGTCTGTCAAAGCTTTGGCCTGCGTGATGGCTTCATCAATAGTACTGACCTGTCGGCGTTCCAAATTCGTCCTGGCCCAACTTTGCAGCCCATCCATGAAGTGGAACAACATATCTTCATCTGTGAGGTTGGGAATCTGAAGCGTGAGGGTGGTGAACTCGTGCACATATGTGCGTATGCTACCCGTATGCTTCAATTCCCAGAACTTGCACTTTGCCTCATAGATAACGTTGTTAGGGAAGAAGGCTTTCTTGAATTCTTCGCGGAATTGCTCCCACGTGTTGATGGTGCACGTCCCCTTCCCGATCTCGACCTCTTTGCGCCTCCACCATAGCATGGTCATCTCGGAAAGATACAACACGACAGTGTTGATCTTATTCTTGTCGGTTCTCACCCGATTACACTTGAAGTAATCCTCCAAGTGCCATAGAAAGTTTCCACCTCTTGAGCGTCACGGACGCCTTTGAATATGGGTGTCTTGGGAGCCTCGACCCTGGCCTCCCTATCATGGTCAGGTGATGCCGATCCTCCAACCTCTACGCCTTCATCGAGTGTTTTCACTTCGGCCTTCAGTGTCTCGATCGTGCTAAGTGCGTCCATAAGCCGACACTCCAAGGAAGTGATGGCCTCCTTCATCTCGAACTCGGCTCGCTGGCGACCTTCCAACTCCTTAAGGATGTTCTCGGTCTCCTCAAGGGTGAAGTCCTCAAGAGTCTTGAACTTGCCGTATGCGACGTTCATGCGCCGGCCTAATATCTCTACGGCCTGCCTTGCCACTTCCACCCTTGAGACCCATTCTTCTCCAGCAGTGACGTCAAGGGCATCTTTGCCCAATTCATCGTCACTTGCTTCGGCACTCGAGGGTGGATGAGATGTTAGCGCCTCGGTAGGTGTAGGATCGGGCAGCATCTCCTCATTACCCTTTTGATGTTTCTTCCCCTTTCGGTTCTTCTTTCCACCATCCATACGGACGTTGGTGGTGCTAGCGCCGTTCACGTCTCGTTCGGTAGCCATTCCCTTAGTATCAAACCTCGCTCTGATACCACGTTGTCACAGACTTAGAGTATTTGCTAAGACTCCGTGCGGCCCTCGACGACTTACTCACTAATCTTTCAAGATCTTGTAAGTTCAAGGAATCCTTTAAGACTTAGATCGCTAAGAGAATGCTTGGGAAAAGACTTAGAAAGAACAAAGAAGAGAACTTTAAAGAAGGCTTTGTATTGACTTGGAGAATGCTTACAACTTTGTTTGGTTGATTTACAAATGAGAGGCCCTTCTATTTATACTACTTCCTAAGGGCCTAAGTGTAAATAAAAATTACTTTACAAGCCCTTCTATTAATTACACTTTGGTCCCTATTCTAAAAAAGTCTACACTTTCTAGAATATGCTAAACCTTTCCAAGAAAATATCTAAATGATTCTAGAGAATTTTAAGGAATTCTCTACTCTTCTTTATTAATCTAGAAGGTTCTAGAGTTCTCCGAAAACCTCTCCACAACTCTAGACCCTTCCGCCCCCATTCGGACGCAAAATTTAATTATCATGTGGCGGAACGTGACACTGGGCTCTATGCAATACTTCTCTGTCCTCAAATAGTTTTTTTTTTAATTTAAATCTTGACAATATAATCCCTAATTAGTAGCAGCTGAAAAATTTCACCATAAACTTCCTTCCTCCATTTGGTCGAAGAAGATTTGACCCTTTTAATGTTTTCTCTAAAAAGAAAAATGGATTTGGGACACATCTATACACCAATTCTGCTTCACTGCCTCAATAAATTGATCACGGTCAGTGCAGAACATAAGAAACCTGAAAGGTTTCTTATATGTATTCATCCCCTCTTCCATAATCAATAACATAGGGGCATGATCTAATCATATTCTTGCAAGATGTTGAATTTCCATAAAATTAAACAAGTGTTGCATGTGCTGATTAGAGAGAATCATAATCTTTAAAAAATACAATTATTTCCAACTATTCCATTCCACCAGGTGAAAAGGGTGCCTTTGAATTAAATCTCTGATTAATCACAACTCTTAATACATGTCTTAAAGTCTTCATAATCAATATCTTGAACAGGCAGTCCACCAATCATTTCATCAACATTCATTCCATTTAGCGTACACTAAAGTGACATGAAAGCTATTAGACTGTTGTTGTTGTGTTTAACACAGTATCAATTGTGCTTTGTATCCATCACCACGGTAACATCAATCTCTGAATTAATGAAACACCAAATGTTTCCATTGTAATTTTCTTTCACTAGTGGCATCTTTAATCTTCTTCTATATTTGTTGCTATATTTGACATGCTGAAATGGTAAAACCAAGCCAATAAAAGAAAATTTATGAAAATTATGCAGCATTTGCACTCTATGGAAAGCTTGTTGGGACGTTACGAACCAATTGTTCCAAATTAGAGCTTTCATAAATTATTAACTGATTTATTTCTCCTCGGCTACTTCCTAATTAGATGATGTAGATCTCCACTTCCTTGCTTCTTCCATGTTTTGGCAGATTTAATCAATCTTGGAGACACATCTGCATCAATAGGAAGATTATCTATATTTTATTCTTCAAAAAAATCATGAAAAACCTTGTGAGGGGATATCGTTTGAATAGCATCTACTTTGTAAGGGATGCTAATGATAGCTTGCTCATTACAAATTTTCTATATATGATGCTCTTTGTCACCATTAAAATTTCCTGCTGCTTCGTTCATTCAAATTTAGTTGCATCAACTATGTTTGCATCCTTCATTGTGTCAATACTATCAACTCCGACCTCTACAGAACTAATTATTGTCATGCTAGAATCGACATCATCATTAATAACAAGAGTAATTAGGGAAACATTCTTGCAGAAGTACTTAAAATAGCATTTAGTATCCACCTGAGAATGATGTTGAATATTACATGATTGTGTCAAATCTAGTTCACATCTTATGAGATTTTAAGAGCGAATGTTACCAAATACTAGACAAAATTCTCTTTATCGTGTAGCTATAGATGTCTCCATATCAGATTTTAAGTAATGCAGATATTCTTAGTTCACATTCTAATCAACATAAAATAATACTAGCCGTTAATGGATTCGCCTTATGTTCTCATTTAAAATGATTTCACCATCTCATTGAGAGCTAGCTTAGGTGTAACATGTATATGCACCAATATCCCTTGAGTTGGAACCATTACAGAACCTTAATGAGTACATGAGTGTTCTGTTTGATCCATCACTTTCATTATTCACTAGTTTAGAAAAGGTTTCAATTGATTTACTAATTTTGACAACTCATAATATCATAAATATCAAAGATGAAACAAAAAAAGCATACTTAATTTCATAAGAACTCCAAAACCTTCTATGTTATGATCTAAAACATCGTATAGATCGATGATTGAAGATTAACGAAAAATGACTTAACAACAAACACAAGAACTGATCATATTAAAAAATTTGATCTCTAGATAAGTCTTATCCAAGTTTAACTCCAATTTCTAGAACTCTAATTACTAACTCAATGATAATTATGAGTTCAACAACTCTCCTCTCAGGGGAAACAATTAAATCAAACTTGAAATGCTCGATCAAAGTAGCACTTTTTGTTTCTTCTAGAACTTCCCCTACCCGATACTTTATTCCATCTTTCGATCCGCCATGTGTTTATGCGGAAGTATATCTGAGCCAGCGTGCATAACCTTATATATTAGTATTTATTTGTTTTCTTTCTCGTTCCATGCTTCGGAATCTTTATGTAGATTTTCAATGCCTCAAAGTCATTTGATTTGCCCTCAACATAATCACGTTGATGATTCTCTAGTTTCATTTTGAAAATTTTATCAATTATTTCATCTATACTTGTGGAAAACACGTGGTTTTCCAAAAGTATAGAAGTGATAGTTGATAATTTTTTCAAAGGGAAAGTGAAGGATCTCCAATATGACTATGCTTAGGGCAAACCAAATGGCTTTTAGGCATTGAAGATCTTTGTAAAGAATTACAAACATTTAATGTAAAAAACGAATACTTATGTATACGATTATACACCCTGGTTCAGAAAAACTTCATGATAAATACATGGAGAAGTCGAAGTTGACCATTAAGTTGCTGATGGAGAATGATAAAGATGAAATAAGGAGGTGCTATTTTGGTCGAGCATCGTAAATTTTATTTAATTGTTGTCTTTGAGCCAAAAGAGGAGCGCTCTTCAGCTTATAATTAACGTTGATTTGGTAGTTGGTGTTCTTGAAATTGGAGGATCCCTTACCAATGATCGAAGTAGGTAATAGTTGGGCAGGTCGTGTTATGACACATTATTTATCATATTTTTATCCAACCCATCACAATCCAATGACTTTTTTGGTTGGATTGGACACTGACCCATTTAATTGATTCAATCAATTGTGACCGGCCAAATTTAGTACAAATTAACAATTTTCGTGTATAGCTAACCTGTAGTTTCATACATTTTGAAGTTTAATGTACACTACGGTAGAGATGATTTTTTATGTGGAGACTAGTAAAATTACCCGCGCTTTTCATATAAGTCACAACTCTTCATTAAAATCGCAACTTTTTGTAAATGTCACAACTTTTCATGGAAGGAGAAGACTAGTTTTATATAAATAAACTAAAAGTGAATTCTTGTTTGTGCTGGCACCACATCGGCGGGCCTAAGTTTCACTTTTATATATATGCTAGGCAAAATATCTATGCTTTCCACGGGATTGAACAATTTTATTAAGATTACATATAATCATTCGATAATATTCATATTTGCGATACATACACTACATTGTCAAGAATATTTTTCTTAAGGCAAAGCGTTCTCTGAAATCATAAAGGGCTATATTTTTTTTTAATTTCATTTTTATTATACAAAAATTATGAGTCAGATAGAGATTTTAAGTAGAAGAAAAATATCTACGAAAATCTCCATGAAAATAGTGTGTCAGAAGTAATGAAATTTTCTAAGCTCCAAGATGTTATAAAGAACAACATGAAACATTAAAGAAGAGACCAAATAGCCTAGAACAACAACACTCCCAGGTAAAGTGGAACATCACGTCCATACAAGAACATAATTAACTAAATTGAAATGGAGGACCTTCGTCTCCTTTCTTATGAACCTCCATTAATCTCTTTTTTATTATAGTCTCTCGTATCATGTATATGTTAAAAATGACCCTAAAATTGTTAATTAGTAGCATAAATATTTTTTCTCACTGTCTCAGAATACTCATTACTGTTGCTTAAGTTTTATATCATCGGCCTCAACTTATTTGAATTGAACCGTAGTTATTGTTATGGTTATAGTACGTATTTTCAAAGAATTAATGCAATTATGAACCAAGCAGTAGGTGTTATCCAAATTGAACTGTTCACAACTGGATATTCTAAACAAAATTTTTGACAGATAACATATTAAAATCTCACAACATAATTTTTTGATAACTTGAACTCACAAATATCTAAAAATAATAATAAAGACGACCTTACTTTCCTAACAATCAAGAAGAAAAAGACATATTGTTTAACATATTTTTCACAAAGATAGTCGGTCGGGCTATATCCAAGTTTACAGTTCACAAATTCAATTGAAAGAGTTCAAAAAAGTCCCCAAAATAGCAAAAAGAAATTGTAATAGATATGTGAATCACTATGACTTACAATAAAAGATTAAGCTTCATGAAATAGGAGGAATTAAACACACTTCATAAGAAGGCTAATTAATGTATTTGAATTAGACTCCACTATAGTGAAAAAACCCTACAAATAATAGTGAAGGAAATAAAAGTTTTGTTTACTAAAGAACCAAAACAAATTAATTCAGTCATTTCAGCAATGTTAAGAGTTGTGGACATGAGAGGTGCAAGAGTAGTTGTGTCGCATTGATATTAAAATCAATTTTCATTGTTTATATGAAAAAATCTATAGAAATAGACAAAACAGAAGATCAATTTTCAATCATCCTTGCTAAAATTTTAACAACGTTTAAAAAAGAGTCAACAAAATAGCAAAAAAAAAATCTATAGTTACATTAATCACTATGACTTATAGTAAAGTTTAAGCTTCATGAAATATGAGGAAATAAAACTTTGAGGAATGAAAAAAACATCATAAGAAACTGAATTAATATATTTCAATCGACTACCCTATAGCCGAAAAAACTACAAATAATAGTGATATGGAATCTCTCTATTTATGGACAACAAAATGTAGTGTGAACAAATGCTTATTGTGCCGTATATAAAATCACAACTCTTTAGAAAAGACGCAACTCTTTGGAAAAATTACAACCCTTCGGAAAGATCACAACCTTTAATAAAAGTCACATTTTTTCATAAAAGTCGTAATTCTTCATAAAAGTTACAACTTATCATAAAAGTCTTAACTATTCATAAAGTCACAACTTTTCATTAAAGGGGAATGCTAGTTTTAAAAATAATTAAATTAAAAAGGAATTCTGGTTTATGGTGAAGCCACGTAGGCGGGCCTAAGGTTTTCTTTTATTCCACAGTCTAATCAACATAAAAAATACTAATTGTAAATGGATGTTTAATAAACTTATATTATAACAAATTCCACTGTCTCACTCAGAGCTAGCGTTGGTGTCAAATGTAATGCACCAATCTTCCTAGAGTTGGAACATTGAAGAACATTAATTAGTTGTAACACCCTGGAAAAATTTTCAGCTAAGACTTGAACCATCCTTAGTAGTGAGTAAGTTTTTTTCCAAGGAACTTAAAATATCTTAAGTATTAAGATCAATAGATGTAGCACCTTGGGTTCCAAAAAGAGCTAAATTGGGAATAACAAAAATTTGAAATTTGGAGAGTTAAGTTAAGTATGAGTTTTGAGTGAACTTCAAATTATCATACCTCCTAGAAGGGATGAGTTAGATGTCATACAACATACCATAGGAAAGATCTTTGAATTATCTTTCCAACGCCACCAAGTTTGCTAAGTTCTGAGTTTGGATGAATGAGTTATGACCTTTTGAAGTTAGCTTGTCCAGTTATGGAAAGTTAGCCGAAAAAAGTGAGGGGTATTTTGGTTTTTTCCTTATCCAATAAGATTTAATTAGTTTTTTAGTAAGGTTTTAAGGATCTAATCCTATTAGGTTCAGTTTTATAATCCTAATCTACACCTAGGGTTTTAGTTGAGAGTTCAAGAAGAGAAAAGAAGAGAAAATAGGAGAAAAGAGGATAGGATCAAGCGTTCATCGAGATTCTTGCGTCTTGTTGCGGAATTTCGCCATGGGTTAAATTATAAGAGGTATGCATGCTTCCATGGTGTTGGGTTTTTTCACCCACAGGCCAGACATGTTATTTTCAGTGTAATTTCATTCTAAAAAAGTTGAAGAATTTAACTTCTTGATAAGTGTTTTTGAGGTTCATTATAAATCTTGTCTTGTCAGGGTTTTGATGATTTCTTGAGATTAAAGTGATTGCTTGGAGTGTTTTTTAGAGTGTATCAGTGTGTACTTAGGTTGGTTATTTTAATCTAAGTAAAACATTCGAAAAGAAATCGATTAAAAGCGATTTAGGGTCAGAAAATGAGAGGCGAAATTCGTGGAAAGTTTGCCAGGGGAGAGGCTGGTGTGGAGCGCCCCAAATGGGCCTGAGGGGCTGGGGCAATGCACCTATATGCAGCATTTGAAGATAGGGGCTGGCGCCCAGCACCCGGAACGTGCCAGGGTGGCCTGCCCCCACTTCATTTCCGTCGGTTGTCCCGTTTGAGCCCATTTTAAGTGTACCTTCACTCCCTTTGATTCTAATCACTCTAAACTATTGTTAAAACATATAAATCATTAATAAAATGATCAAAACCTCGAATTCATAATTCAAATTCAATGTAACGTTAAGAGTTATGTCTTGAGAGTTCTTTCGATCATTTTGAGAAAGTCTCTTTGAGTCCTTTTGAGGAGTCTTCTACAATTTCTAATAACTTTTTCCAAGACTCGAGTAAGTGAGAATGAGAGTGAAAAGAATGTATTCATGAGTCTACAATATCACCTAGATAATTTATATCATGAACCAGAACTGTTGAATTCATAATTCACATTCAAGAGAGAGTTAAGAGTAAACTTCAAGAAACCCTTTGAGTTCAATTGTGAATCATTTGTGATCAACTATCTTTTTAAACTAAGTTATGAGGACGTAAGTAAGAGAATGAGAAGATTCATATACAATAGTTCCATCTAGTTATGTAGACCTTTGAGTAGAGTTGTTTCATGCCCATAATTCAGCATGAACTTCGTAAGTTGAACATCTTTCAGCGAAGTGGTATCTCCGTGTTCTAACCCTTAAAGTGTTCAGTTCCTAATTCCTCTTATTGAGATTCATTCCTAATCATGTCACTATTACATATTACATATGAAGTCCTAAAGTTAAGTAGTTCATGATCGTAATTTCCATGAACCCTATGAGTCGAGCAGTCTTGAGATGAGAGGTATCATTGAGTCATTGAGTTAAGTAGTTCATGTCCATAATTCCGTCCAAACCCTACAAGTCGAGCATTCTTGAGATGAGTAGTATTGTTGACTCCTTGAGTTCTAGAATTGTTGAGTTCCAGGTATTGAGTTTTATGCATCGTTATTGAAAACCTTGAATTGAGTCATTCATGTCCATAATTCGGCATGAACCCTATTTTAAGAAGTCTTTTTACAAATTGTTTTAAAGACTTGAGCACTGAGTTGAGAAGGAGTAAAGTTGAAGCTCTTTTATTCAAAGAAGTATATGGGGACTAAGTATTCCCAAAGAGATTTAAAATGTTTTCTCATTTATATAAGAATGGAAAATAAGATTTCCAAAGAGCTTTTGAGATAGTTTTCAGAAAAGAGTAATCGCTTTCTAAACAAGCAAGAGAAGAAACTGAGATTACAAAGATAGATGTTGGGCTAAGTTTGAGCACTAATCTCAAATCACTGAAGAAGTATCTTTCAAAAATATAAGAGCTAATATATTTTGGGAGTACTATTGAGAACCGATATGTTAGAGATTTCAGACAACTCACAGCCCCCATAAATCATGTACCATCGTGGATAGAAAAGGTTCATACTTTTTAGATGAACTCTTTTCACATAGACTAGTGGATTCATTAGTAGTTCAGGTCCTATCCTTTTGGGCGGGTACAAGATGCGCTGACAGCGTGAAGTAGATCGATGTATCATTACTATAGATTTTATATGATGATAGTCGGTTAGGAAAACTCCCACATAAGTTATTGTGTTTTTATATATATTAGTATATTTTATTTTCATATACATTTCATAGTTATTGTATCCTCTATATATACATAGAGTTGACATCATGTTTTTAAACAACTTTCTTTATATTACACTCGTTTTAAACTGCTTTATATTGAAATGAGTTCAATTAAGCATCGAGTGTTGAGTATTTCTAGTTGAGTACCTTAAGTTGAGTATATTGAGTTAATCTTTGTTTCATTGAGTCGAGTATCATATCTTTGAAGTTAAGTATCTAATCTTTTAGTTGAGTATCTAGTATTTGAGTTGAGTTGAGTATCCTTGAGTACTTCGTGAGTTGAGTAAGTTGAGTAGTTTAGAGTATCGTTAAGTACTCCTTGAGTTCAGAATGTTTGAAAAGAGGTAAGTATGTTTCAATTTTTATCAAGTTCAAGCTCATGCTATGCTTTAGAATTTCCCTTACATGCTCGTACATTCCACGTACTTAGCCATTTTTACTGCATCTTCTCATGATGCAGACATGTGTATTCAGAGTCATCAATTGGAGCTTCGTTGATACATCCGAGAGTTTGAGTTAGCTATGATAAGCCACCTTGCTTCCGAAGGATTTCATTTACTTTCAGTTTTGTCAGGATGTCGTGGGTCTTGTCTCGACTTCCATCTGTATTAGTTAGGGGCTTCATAGATAGTCAGTATAGTTGAGAAGTCTGTATTATTCATTTATTTTATTGAATGTTTTAAAGACTTATGTTGCCTACTTTATGGCGAGTTGAATATATTATTTTTATTCAGAGTTTTTTTAATTTGAGTTAATGTTTTGTATTTCAGTTTCATGAATTTTATTCTATTTTAAACTTTTGTATGATTAAGTTAGTCTTCCGCTTGTAGTCAGCCAGGATGAGGGTTCGCTTGGAGACCAATGATGGTTCTTGAGTGCCGGCCACATCCAGGGTGTAGACTCGGGTAGTGACATGAGTGACCTATTTTATGCATCACTTCCACATTATTCACTACTTTAGTAAGAGGCTTCATTAATTTACTTATCTAGAAAAAAAACATCATTAAATATAAAGAGGAAACAAATAAAACTTTGTCTTAAATGTATATGTACTCCATACTTTTCTATGTTGTTGTTTTAAACCTCATAAAAGTTGACGATTGAAGACCAACAACATATGACTTAAAAAAAGAAATGAATGTATTATCATAGAAAACTAGATCACAGGTAAACTCTTCTCCAAGTGTAACTCCAATTTCAAGAACTCTAATTAACAACTTCATAATATTTATCAGTTCAAGAACTCTCATACTCTTCTGTCTTAGGGGAGAAATTTAAATCAAACTTCGGATGCTCGGTTATAATAACATTTTTTGTTTTCTTTTTAAAGATTCTTAACCAACAACTTTATTGTCAACTTTTGCACCTCTATGTTTTTATTTGGAGGTATTTCTGAACAAAGATTCACAAATCTTAAACAGTAGTATTACTTTTACTCTTTCTTGTTTGGTGTTTGTAATTCTTTACGAAGATCTTCAAATGCCTCTAAGCCATTTGATTTTCTCTTAAGCATAATCGCGTTGGCGATCCCCTAGTTTTATTTTGAAAAACTTATTAATTATTTTTTCTACACTTGTGGAACCATAGGAAGATGATTTTCCACTCGGTGAAAAGAACATAGCACCAACTTCCGCTCTACTTCGAGTTGCAATCTTTTTTGGTTGTGGAATAGAATATTTTATTCTTTTTGAAAAACTAACATTGTGTGCTTACTTAGACTCTTATCCACTTTATTTTTGTATTTTGGTTATCCTTTTTTTCTTCTTCATGTTTTCCATCATAAAAGGAAATAAGAAAAGAAGAAAATAAGATATTTTTTGTTGAATAAGTCTTGAGCAATTCTAAAAAAAGCATCTTTTTCTCTTTAATAATTATTTGTTTCTGCAGTAAAAATAGGACTAGAAATAGTAAGCAAAAGACTGAAACATTGTTGATTAAGTTTGGGAAAGCAACACTTTTAGTTTTTAAAAAAGAACAAAATACCTTGTTCCATAGTGTATATAAACCTGCAGCTCGGGCTAGAGCATATGTTAGTGTTGTGGTCTTTTCACTAAGTGGAAAACCATGTTCCACAAGTAAAGAGAAAATTATTGAACTTTTTTTGAAAGTGAAAGTAGAGCATCACCATCATGTTTATGCTCAGGGAAAATCAAATGGGTTTTAATGCATTGAAAGATATCTGTAAAGAATTACAACCATTTGACAACAAGAAAAAAATGAATATTAATGTATAAAATTATACATCGTGCCTCACAAATACCTCTAGATGAACACATGCAGGAGCAGAAGCTAATACTTAAGTTGCAGTTGAAGATAGTTAAATATTAAATAAAAATTATTATTCTGGTAATACATAAAATCAAATACTGCTTAAAAAATAATCTTACCATAACTAATTCAAACGTTTCTAATACACTCTATTCATCATTTTTCTTATACAACCTATCAAACGATCCCTAGTTTTTTAAATTATAAGTTCTCCTTTTTTGGTATAACTCTTGTATATGATGAGTTGAACTTTGTTTTATTTATGAAACACTTTTCTTGATTAATAAACAATCAAATGAATAATGGTAGGATTCAGCAGTTTTTGTTATGACCCATTTTTTCTCATATTTTTATCTAACCCATTATAATCCAATTTTTTATTGGATTGGATTAGACAATGACTTATTTATTGATTCAATCCCTTTTGACCGTCCAAATTTACAATTTTCCAGCTTGGTTAACCAGTAGATACATACATTTGCAACCTCAACATCCACAATGGTATATTTTTTTTTTTTTGTGGAGAATAGAATGCATGGATTATTTATAAGGTAAATTGTTAATGAAGAGATTGTTTTTCAGTGTTTAATAGTTTAGATATTATTATACATTAATTAATTAATTACTATGAAAGAATATTGTTGTCTTTAAACAGTTACTATCTACATTACTAACCACTTTTTAAATTTTGAAACTGGTAAGGCTATATTATTCAACATTAAGGGCATGCTAGCTAATGCATATATTTTTATTCCACATTCTAATCAGAATAAAATAATACTTATAATTTTTACTATTCGAAGATATAGTTATATAATTAATGGAGTAATTATAATAATTAATTTAGTTTGTGATTAAAAGAAAATAGCATTGAAATTAGTAGTGGGTCACTTTCATCACTTTTATAAATAGTCATGTATGATAACTAGGGTAGTAAATAATCTATAGTAAAGTAATTTACCATTCTAAAAAATAATTTGTAGAAATGAAAAGAGAGAAGAAGAGAATAATAGGATGACAGAAACTTACGGAGCCGACAAATGGGAGAGGAAAAGTTCGAGAATTCTGTAAATCAATTCCTTTCTATTTTTTTTTTTTTATGTTTATGGGTTGGATAATATTATTATATTATATAAGAGAGAATGAAATTGCCGACGTGAACATGAAAATTGGATTGATGGACGAAAATGTGTTACTATTATATCTCTTTTAACAATATGTTAGCGGCTGCCAGTTGGATGATGATTGACAATGATTGTCATTAGATAAATTAATAATTATGGTTGAGTTACAGAGTATATAATTCTTTATAGATATTTTAGGTAGGCAGACCATGTTTCTGTAAGTAGGTGATTTAAGTTCTAATTTATCATTATATTATAAAATAAATTTTGATATAGTAAGTGTCACGCTCCGAGCTACCCCGAGACGCGGACATCGAACCTAGGACCACAAGTGATCCCAAGCTAACCCTTCTGGCATGATCATGAGCATACTAAAGATAATAAACTGAATGCGGAAGTTAAATCATACTTTAAACTGAAAAGATGGGGAATACCCATATTCTATAACTGAGATATTTGAAGACAATGAGTTTAATAAAAAGCAAAATATTAACTCAATACTAAGCTGAATCTAACTATGTCTGAAATAAGCATCTAAACTGGACTAGAAATACTGGGACAAGCCGCAGCTAAATCTAGCAAAATTGAAACTAAATAACTAAAAGAATGAAATGAAATTCATGACTGTTGTCTTCGGAGAATGAGGACTCACCACTGAATCTGTTGAACTGAAGATGGGGAAATCGATCTATGCGTGATCTGGATGCTGAAAACCTGAACATACATCACGAGTAGATGTAGCGCACGTATGCGTCAGTACTTGAAGGTACTGAGCATGTAGGATAGAGTAAAGCTTAAATAAAACATAATTGAACAAGCAGAAAAGCAAGTATAATAATCTTAACATGATATACTGAATTCTGAGCTAACTGGATGCAGTGACCAATATATAACATGCTGAAACTGAATACTGAATATACTGATAAATGGTCAATGTAGAGTGTCTGACTGAACTGTGGGAGCTACTAATAACCGATAATAAAATCACATGAGCTAAATGTCGATTCCGATGTATACGCCCCATCGAGAGGACCTAATATACCCTGCCAAAGGTATAAATGCATGCTGGCGTGATCACTAAACTGATTGCCCACAAAGGGGACTTACAACCTACTTGGCTAGTAGTTCTGGAACTATTTGGGTACGCTGAACCCTAGTCCAACTCGGTATTATGCTACTCCCATTTATTTATGTAGTTAACTGATTATGTCTGAATATTCTGTAAATACTGGATAGCTCAAAACTGAATATGCAAACTGAGAATGCAACATTTAATCTGATAATGATGCATTAAAAATTAAAGCATGTATAAGTGCATAACTGAAATATCTGACCTAGCATGTGTAATTCAAGAACTAACAAAATACAAAGCTAGGCTTCTGAATTCAGGCGATAATCTGAGTAATAACATGATAATCTGATTTGGAACGTATACGTTAACTAAATCATGAAGTTCTGCTGTAATTCTAGGAAACCTAGGTTTAATAATGATAAGAGAATTAAGAACTGACTGAAAACTAAGGACCCAATGGGTGAAAGCAACCCACTAGTGAAATCCCACATACCTGGTGAGAAAATTCACGAAAAAATACTTAGATTTCGTGGCTGGAATTGCTGGAAACTTGTTGCGTTCTTGAACTAGGGTTCTTGAGCTTTTTCTCCTTTCTTGCTTCTAATTTTCTAACTTTTGATTAATGATTTTGACTTAGGTAAGTTTTAGTTATGTTTCTATGCTTAAACTGACTAAAATCTGATGATTTAGGGTCAAAACAACGTATTTTAAGGTTTAAACGAAGTGGGAAAAGACCAAAAGACCCCTGGGTAAGTTGCTGTCGGACCAAACGACGACCTGGAGAGACGGTCCATCGTTTGGTCCGTAGATTGGGTATATTCAACAGGCCTTTACTAAAACGGGCATAACTTTTTACTCGGAGCTCTGATTTTAGCAAGGTCGGTGCCTATGGAAAGATAATTCAATTATCTATATTTTGGTATGTCTTGGAAAACCTAATTTATTTTGAGCTAAGAGGCATGATCATTTAAAGTTGACCTAACTGCATTTCCCCTATAACTGTCTACTAATTCCCACCTACGGACCGTTCTGGTCAACCGTGGTTCTTATCAGAGAGTGGGTGAATGGGGTCTCGATCGACGGTCATAGACTACGGACCGTAGTCTGACATACGGACCGTAGGTCCATCCGTCGACCAAGACTTAACCAATTTTCCTGGGCTGAGATTTTTGGGAGTTTCAGACCCTATAGACGGAGGTGCTGGACGGACCGTGTGTCAGGCTATGGTCCGTCGATGGCCACGTAGGTTGCACTTGCAGTTTTTTCTGAAAAATTGGTTTTGGTCTATTTTGGATACGGGGTACTACATTATCTCCCCCTTGGGAACATTCGTCCTTGAATAAAGACTAAACTAGCTGAAATAGAGGGAGAGAGCTGCAAACCCTACTACTAAACACTGAGAACTGAGTTTCTGACTGAATTGAGTTCCAAGAACATGCAAATTCGCTGAAAATGCAAGTACAAACTGAGGGAACATGATTCTAAGACTGAATTCACGCATGAATGACTGGAAAACTGAAGAGGAACTATTACCTCAAGCCTGAGTGGAATCGAAAGGAAAGAGGTGAGGATACTTGGCTTTCATGTCCTCTTCTTCTTTCCAAGTAGCTCCCTCTACGGACTGACTCCTCTACAAAACTTTGACTGAAGCGACTTCTTTGTTTCTCAACCTCCTAAGACGGTCAAGAATCTCAACTGGTACATCCTCATAAGAAATACTATCTTTCACCGCCATACTCTCTAATGGCACTACCGAGGCCGGATCACCCACACACTTCTTCAAGAGCGAGATGTGGAAGACCGGATGCACTGCTGTTAAGTCTGCTGGTAACTCTAGCTCATATGCAACCTTGCCAATCCTTTTCAAGATCTTGTAAGGGCCTACATATCTAGGACTGAGCTTCCCTTTCTTGCCAAATCTCATCACCTATTTCGTAGGTGAGACTTTCAGAAAAACCCCATCATCAACTTGGAACTCTAGCTCCCTTCTCCTTACATCTGCATAAGATTTCTGACGACTCTGGCTGTCTTAAGTCTATCTCTAATGAGTTGCACTTTCTCCATAGCATGAAGGACTGAATCTGGCCCTATTAAAGCTGCTTCACCTACTTCAAACCAACCACAGGAGATCTACATCTACGCCCATACAAAGCCTCATAAGGGCCATCTGAATGCTGGAATGGTAGCTATTGTTGTAGGCGAACTCAATAAGAGGAAAGGTGATCATCCCAACTACCTTGAAATCGATCACACAAGCTCTCAACATATCCTTAGGGTCTGAATGGTACGCTCTGCCTGTCATCCATTTGCGGATGAAATGTTGTGCTAAGGTTAACTTGAGTACCAAGACCTTCTGAAACGACTTCCAGAAATGAGAGGTAAACTGAGGACCTCTATCTGAGATGATAGACAAAGGAACCCCATGCAACCTCAAATTTCATTAATGTAAAGCTTGGCATAGTCCTCTGCCTAATCTGTAGTCTTGACCGCCAAAAAGCGAGAAAACTTAGTCATCCTATCACTATCACCCAAATGGAGTCGTGTTGTTGCGAGTACGCGGTAACCCTGTGATGAAATCCATATTGATCACTTCCCACTTCCAAGTAGGAATGTCGATCTCTTGAGTCATACCCCTGGTTTCTGATGTTCTACCTCGACTTGCTGGCAATTGGGCACTTACTCACAAAATCTGCTATATCCCTCTTCATGCCATTCCACCAATAGACTTTCCGCAGATTGCGGTACATCTTAATGCACCTGGATGATATAGAATATCTGGAGTTATGGGCTTCTGCAAGATATGCTTTCTCAACTCACCCACATCAGGAACACACAATCTACCTGGTAGCGAAGTACACCATCTCCCCCTTGGAGAAAACCTCCACTCTCTGATTGTGGACTGCACCCTTAAGTTCAAGAAGATTGGATCACTGGCTTGCTTTTCCTTACCTCCACTACAAAGAAGATTCTGCCCATTATGAATGTTACACCATTGTCTGATATGCTCATAAGGCGAACTCCTAAGCGAGCAAGCATGTGAACATCCTTCACTAGCTCCTTCCTTTCTTCCTCAACATGGGCTACACTACCCATAGATAATCTGCTAAGAGCATCTGCTACTACATTTGCCTTACCAGGATGATAATGCACACTCATATCATAATCCTTAAGGAACTCAAGTCATCTTCTCTAGCGAAGATTCAACTCCTTCTGGGTGAACACATACTGAAGGCTCTTATGGTCAGTGAACACATCTACATGAACACCGTACGATTAGTGTCTCCAGGTCTTGAGTGCAAACACCACTGCTGCAAGCTCGAGGTCATGAGTTGGATAGTTCTTCTCATGCACCTTAAGCTGGCTAGAAGCATAAGCTATAACCTTATCTCGTTGCATCAACACACAACCAAAGACAACTCTGGATGCATCGCAATAGATCACATAACCATCTGAACCCTCTGGTAGGGTCAAGGCAGGAGTTGTAGTCAATCTAGTCTTCAGTTCTACAAAGCTTTTCTCACAATAATCTGACCATTGAAACTTGACCATCTTCTGAGTCAATCTAGTCAATGGTGAGGATATGGATGAAAATCCTTCCATGAACCTTCTATAATAACCAACTAGACCTAAAAAACTTTTGATATCTGTAGAAGAGGTAGGTCTGGGAAATTGTTTCACTGCTTCTATTTTCTGCGAATCCACTAGGATCCCCTCGCTAGATACAATGTGACCAAGAAAAGCAACGGATTGCAACCAAAACTCATATTTGCTAAACTTAACGAATAACTGGCGATCTTTGAGAGTCTGCAGAACAACTCTCAAATGACTTGCATGTTCTTTCTCATTCCTAGAGTAAATGAGGATATCATCAATAAAGATGATAACGAACAAGTCCAAGTACTGTTTGAACACTCTGTTTATGAAATCCATGAAAGTTGCAGGGGCATTGGTTAGTCCAAACGACATAACTACAAATTCATAATGACCATACCGAGTTCTGAAGGCTGTTTTCAGAATGTCACTATATCTAACTCTAAGCTGATGATAACTCGATCTGAGGTCTATCTTTGAGAAATGACTACCACCCTGAAGTTGGTCAAACAACTCAATCCTGGGGATGGGATGCTTATTCTTGATTGTGACCTTGTTCAACTGTCTATAGTCAATGCACATTCTGAGAGAACCATCTTTGTTCTTTACGAACAACACTGGTGCACCCCATGGAGAAATACTAGATCTAATGAAACCCTTACCTAGAAGGTCTTTCAACTTCTCCTTCAATTCCTTAAGCTCTGCTGGAGACATTCTGTAAGGAGGAATAGAAATAGGCTGGGTATCTAGAAGGAGATCAATTCCAATGTCAATTTCCCTTTCGGGGAACTCCGG
>CM040618.1:50489313-50572523 GCA_022817965.1 Solanum lycopersicoides
AAATCCCCTCTGTGGGCATCAATTTAGTGATCAAGCCATTAATTCCTCTATAGCTTTGGCAGGGTATGTTAGATTTTCTTTGTGGGGCGTATAAATTGGACTCCACATTTAACTCATGTGGTTTTATGTCGCTTAAAAATAGGTCCCATAGTTCAGTTAGAATCTAGACCATTGATCATATTATTAGTACAGTTCAGTTTTCACTATATTCAACATTCGTATTATTGCATTTAGTTAGTTCATGTTCAGTATATTCAACATTCTTATCATGTTAAGATTATAATATTGCTTTCTCTATTTAGTTATGTTACTATTCAATTTTACTCTATCCTACATGCTCAGTACCTTTCAAGTACTAACACATACTCTGTGCTACATCTTCTCATGATGTAGGTTCAGGTTCTCAGCTTCTAGATCACGCATAGATTGGTTCCCGATCTCCAATTTTGCAGCATCAGTGGTCGGTCCTCATTCTTCGAGGACAATAGTCATGTTATCTTTCAAATTATCAATATTTTAGTTTCTATTTTTTCTAGAATTAGTTGGGGTGTGTCCCAACAATTCTAGACAGCGAAGGACCATTTTTAGACATAGTTAGATTCATCTTGGTATTTTAGTTTGATATAACTTTTGTATTAAATTCTCAAATTTTATATATTCGTTTTTAGAATGGCTATTCCCCATTACTTTTATTATTATGATATTTGAGCTTCCACATTAGTTATGTTATAATAGTATGCTTGTTATGACAACAAGGTTAGCATGGGGTCACTCGTGATTTTAAGTCTCGTGTTTACGTCTCGGGGGCAGCCTCGGGTCATGACAAACTTGGTATCAGATAATAAGATTTAAGTGTCCTAGGATGTCTTAAAATCCGCACTAAGTAGAGTCCTTTTCATGGGTGTAAAGTTTAGCACATCTAATGAGAGGGAGTCTACGATGTGTTCATAAAAAATCTTTATTTTCTTGTTAATCTTATCGTGCGTAAGGTATGATATAATTCCTCGTCTCTAATTCAACATTCTATGTTTCATATCATGCCTCCTCATAGATATAACGCCAGGAATGTGAATACCAGGAACACAAATGCAGCTCCTCCTGTCCCAGATAAGGATGTTTTGAATGCAGAGTTTTGGAACGCCATTCAGATGTTGTCTCATAGAGTGTCGAATCAGAACAATCAACGGGTTCTAGCTTCGACAAATACTAATGTTGCGTCAACTACTTCTAGAGTGTAAGATTTTGTGAGGATGAATGTGCCTGAGTTCTTAGGATCAAACATTGGTGAAGATCCTCAAAACTTTATAGATAAGGTTGAGAAGATCTTTGAAGTGATGCAGGTAATTGGGAATGATCGGATTGAGTTAGCATCTTACCAACTTAAGGATGTGGCTCATATTTGGTATACTCAGAGGAAAGAGAACAAGGGTACATATGTATCTCTTATCACTTGGAATTGCTTTAGTCAAACTTTTCTTGACAGGTTCTTCCCATGAGAGCTAATGGAGGCAAAAGTTTAGAAGTTCATGAAATTAAGGCGAGGTATCATGACAGCCCAAGACTATGGACTCAAGTTCACCCAACTCTCCAGGTATTCTCCTCAAATAGTTGCTTATTCCAGGACTCGAATGAATAAGTTTCTATACAGTGTTAGACTTGGTGAAAATAGAGTGTAGGAATGCTATGGTGCTGGAAAATATGAACATCTCAAGGCTTATGACTCATGCTCAGTAGGTTGAGGGAGATAAGATTAGGGAACATGCTAAGGAGAACAAGAAGGCTAGGACTGGGAACTTGAGTATCCTCAACAGAAATTGGGTGTTGGAAATTGCTCATAGGGTCAGCAAAAATTTTTAGCCACAACCCCTTCATCAGCAATTGTTCCATCCTCCAATTTCAGACAACATCAGAAAAGGTAGGGCATTAGGTTCTAAGTCTTATGGAGTGTTTCAGGTACCAAAACCTACCCAACTTGTCCTAGGTGTGTAAGAAACATGCAAGCAAGTGCCTTGTAGGGAATGAAAGATGTTTTGGGTGTAGTCAGTCTGGGCACAGGTTTAGGGATTGTCCTTCTAGAAATTTTCAAGTGGGTAGTAATGGTAGAGATCCGTCTACAACTTTAGCAGCACAAGCCAGTCGCGCCACTAAGCAGAGTAACTCATTTTGTACACGTAGCGGTCAACGCTAAAAAAAGACTCTATGCTCTTTAGGCTCGCCAGGATCAGGAATATTATCCTTATGTAGTCACTTGTACTTTACGACTCTTTAATTAGGATATTTATTCTTTCTTTGATCCAGGGGCTACTCTTTCCTATGTAACTTCTTATATAGCAATCAAATTTGTTGTTAGTCCAGAAAATCTCTCAAAACCTTGTCAATCTACTCGAGTCGGTGATCAGTTATAATTAGACATGTATACAAAAATTCCCTGTCATAGTCTCTCAGAAAGTCACCTCAGTAGATCCTATAGAGTAGGAATGGTAGAATTCATGTCATTCTAGTCATAGATTGGTTACATTCCTGTTATTCCTCAGTAAATTTTAGAACTAGGATTCTTCTTTTCCTCTTTCCAAACGAACCAATCTTATTAGGAAGGGTAGTAGGTTAGAGCCTATGGTTCGATTCATTTCTTACCTTAAAGACAGAAATAAACTCTAAGGGTTGTCACTAACTAGTTAAAGATAAGGAGTCAAGCTCCGAAATCCCAATTCTAGAGTGAGTTTCTATAGTTAATGAGTTCCCAGAAATGTTTCAAGAAGATCTTCTCGAGTTCCTTCCCAAAAAGGAAATCGACTTTGGAATTGATCTCCTTCAAGATACACAACCTATTTATATTCCTCCTTATATAATGGTTCAAACTAAGTTTAAGGAATTGACAGAGAATTTCAAAGACCCTTTGGATAAGGGCTTCGTGAGACCAGTATTTCCCATGTGGTGCACCCATGTTTATTATAAAAAAGAAAATTATTCCCTCAGAATGTGTATTGACTATAGGCAGTTTAACAAGGTCACAATAAAGAATAATTACCCTATCCTAGGATTTATGACTTCTTTAACCAACTTCAGGGTGCTAGTAATTTCTCAAAGATGGACCTCAGATTTTGTTATCATCAACTTAGAGTTAGAGATAGTGACATTAAGAAAAAACCTTTGAAACTCTGTATGGTAATTATGAATTTGTAGTTATGTCATTTAGACTAACCAATGCTACTGAAGCTTTCATGGATTTGATGAATAGGGTGTTCAAGCAGTATATGGACTTGTTCGTTATCATCTTTATTGATGATATCCTCATTTACTTTAGGAATTAGGAAGAACATGCAAATTATTTAAGAGTTGTCGTGCAAACTCTCAATGATATCCAGTAATTTGCTAAGTTAGCAAATATGAGTTTTGGTTTCAAGTAGTTGCTTTCTTAGGCGTATTGTGTGTAGCGAAGCGATTCGAATGGATTCTCAAAAAAGAAAAAAAAGCAGTGAAACTATGGACCATACCTACCTCTCCTATAGATATAAAAAGTTTCTTGGGTCTAGCGTGTTATTACAAATGGTTTATGGTTTTCATCCATAGCTCTCCATTGACTAAGTTGACTCAGAAAAAGGTTGTGTTTCAGTGGTCAGATTATTGTGAGAAAAGCTTTGCATAACTGAAAATTAGGTTGATACATTCATGTTTTGAATCTACCAGAGGTCCAGACGGTTATAATATATATTGTGATGCATCCAAATATGGCCTAGGTTGTGTGTTGGTGCAGCTAGGTAAGGCCATAGCTTATGCTTCAAGACAACTTATGGTGCATGAGAAGAACTATCCAACTCATGACCTAGAGCTTGTAGAAGTGGGGTTTTCACTTATGATTTGGAGACATTATTTGTATGGTGTTCATGTAGATGTGTTCATAGACTATAAGATCCTTCGGTATGTGTGCAACCAAAAAGAGTTGAATCTTCTCCAAAAGAGATGACTTGAGTTCCTAAAGGATTATGATGTGAGTGTGCATTACCATCCAGGTAAGTCCAATTTAGTAGTAGATGCTCTTATAAAACTATCTATGTGTAGTGTAGCACATGTTGACGAAGAAAGCTAGTAACTAGCGAAGGATGTGCACATGCTTACTCGCTTATGAGTTCGCGTTATGAGCATATTGGATGGCGGTGCAACAATTCAGAATGGGTTAGAACTCTTTATGGTCTAAACATTAAGAGATACAAAAGCAATTTGCTTCTTACAATATTTATTCTACATGATATTGTCCCAACAACGTTCGTGTTAGTTCATTTGTTTAGTTCACAAAGGAGCTTAGGATCCAAGACACAACAAACATAGTAGCTGAGGCTATAGCTTTGAATGAAGGACTTAAATATTTTTTGGAGAATGGTTTTTCACAAGTTATAATGGAATCTGATTGTTTATCATTAATTAATATGTTGAATGGAGATTGGATTGTTCCTTAGAGTGTGAATTTGGAAGTCAATTCTATTAACAAAACGAGGGCTTTGATGACAACAAGAGTATAACATACCTTAATGGAGGGAAACACACTTGCGGGTCATTTCACTAACCAAACTTTTAATTTTAAAGGTACTTTTGAATGTAGTAAGTTTCAAGATATACCAGTTGTAGGTATAAGAGTCATCAAAACATATAAACATGGCACTCCTCATTGATGAGTCCACGAGTTGGACTCATTTATGGCCATATTTTAATAGAATTTGTGTCCTCAAATGCTTATTATCTCAATATCTGATAAAAGATCTTAAGTTCTAGGTATTTGAAGATTTAAGGAAAGCATAGACACTATGTTGCAAAAGGAACAAAAAGGATGAAAAGAGTGAAGAAATGAAAGCCTGAGCATTGCCGAGTCCATTTGGGGAGTCGCCAAGGGAACTTACTTCGCACTTTGTTCCAGAGTGCTGAGCCTTGAAGGAAGAAGATAAATTTGGTGGTGAAAGGAATAGTCGACGCATTCCTGATCAGTTATACGAAGTAGTTCTAAACTACCCAATGGTCAAGGACACGAAGATGTTGTGGGCAAGACCACAAGGCGATAAACCAGACAAAGGGAATTGCAGAGTTGATCGGTGATTCCCCCTAAATTCGTCAAGTGATCCGCTGCAATTATTATTATTTTTAGAGAGTTCCGAAAAATAATAGAAAATTATAATAATTGTTAGTACTTTTCCATATTTTTACTCACTAGTTTGTCATTGTTTTTGGAAGATTTGGAGAAGAAAGGGTTTCAATCTTTCAATTTGATACTGGGTCTATTCTTTTTTTTTCTCAAATCTATACTTTATTTCTAATACCCATTTGATTTCATCATCATTGAATGTATGATTTCATTTTCATGATGTGTGGCTAAAATCCCCAATTCTTGAGGTGTGATTTAGCGAATATGAGTTAATATTTTTGTTGGATCTTGCTTGTTATAGATTAGATGTAGTTTAATGGTGATTTATATAGCGGATGTGGTTTAATCTATTGGATTTGAAATTGAAAATAAAAGTTCACTCATGTGTTTACGGCTTACTCGAGAGAGACTACTAGATTGATGGCCTAAGGAGTGGGTTGACATGAGGCTCATCCCAAGAGGGTGAGCCCTAGTCCCATACCCTAACACTCAGCTCGTGAGAGTGAGTGGGGTAAGTCATAGGCTGGTGTTCATTGGGTGTCCGAGAGGAACCCATTTGAAACGAGGTAGGTTGCTCGAGAGAGAACTTATTTCCATATGAAGCTTATCCTAGTCAATATTTTTCTATAAATTTTCTATCAAAAGAATGTACCCAATAATCAAAATTAATCCTATTGCGGTCACATCCCAAGAATCCCCCCGTCATACTTGTTTCTCCTTGCATTTTTACTTTTTTATTTACTTGCGACAAAACCCTCTATAGATATTTGACACTTTGTGTCACCCCCTCTAATTTACAGTATTTTACTCATTAATTTCTTTAGCTACGACTAGTTAGAATGAAATTCTAATTAGTTACAAATTCTCAAAACCACTCTCTTGGGACACGACCCCAACCCTCGGTTGGGTTACTACGTTATCGACGTTCATAGACACTTGAATCAGAAGTAGTGTTGTTGGTCAATGGCGTCGCTACCAGGGAGTGATGTTACGTGAAAATATAGTTAGTTAGAGTTTTTGGTTTTCTTAGTTTTAGTTTTAATAATGGCGAAATGATCTGATGGACCTTTATACTTGTGTGAGTTTGTATTGTGGATCCTTCTAGTTAATGTTTTATCAACTAAACCCTTAAATTCTGTAAAATACAATATATTAAACCCAACTGACCATTGACCATGCTTATGTGACATTAAATGACTGAGTTGGCGAGAGGGAGTGAATACACGCGTGTTAAGGCAAGTGAACATCACATTTTAAAATTTAAATTATTAAAGTTATAAAAAATTAAAATAAAAATTTTGGTTTAAAAAACAACTTCTCCTCTCACCCCAAACCTTTTTTTCTAGGCACCCCTACCCCCACTCCATCGTTGCCCCAACCCCATTTCTTTCTTCTCCACACTGTATGTTATCTTCTTTAGCCAATCTTGGAATTAGCTCTCTCATTAACATCAGGTTTCATGGTGATTATCAATGGAGTGAAAAAGAGGCATTGGTTTCGTTGTGGCGCTCGCTGGTTCGGAGAAGAATTAGTGGGAGAGAGGTGGTGCTGGTCCTTTTTCTCTAGAATGGGTGGTGGTATTGGTGTCTTTTCCGTCAGAATGGAAAGCGAAGAGGGACTTTGCTGGTCCGCCATGGAGGATTGAGAGGATATACCATTTTTGACGGTTCTCTGGGGTCACAGGAATTGTGCTTAAAAGTAAAAAATAGAAGATGAGAATGAGGCGGGAGATAGCACGAGGAACTAGTCACGGTGGCGAAAATGTTTACCAGCTAAAACTAGTTGTGCGGCCGCCGCTTACAATGGCTAGTGGTGTGTCATAGCTGCCCATATTTTACTTTTATGAAATAAATTAATTTTCTATTATTTCATTTTTTATTTAATAAATTTTGTTAATAATTTGTTTAAATAACAATTAGTGAAGATACTTATGACATGTTATTAATTCAAATGACATGGATTTGACATGTCATCTACTTAAGGGCGAGGGCGAGTGAACTACACACATGTTAGGAGGGGCTTAAAAATTCTCTTTTGATTAAGTTTAAGGGTTTATCTGATAATTCATTTAGTAGATGGATCCACAATACAAACTCATACAAGTACAAGGATGCACCAGAGCATTTCGCCTTTTTTAATCTTAGTTGTAGTTTTATTATGCTTGTCTGAAAATAGAAGCAGGGAAACAAGAATGGATAACTATGGGTATCACACAGATCATCCTCTCTTAAAACTATTGAACCTCAGGGATAATCTACTGACGTTCAAACAAGTAGGGAGGAGACAATTCAAGAAATATGGTTGAGGTTCAAAACAATATTACAACCATGCCCATCTCATGGGATGTCTAACAAGACTTGGATTGCTTCTTTCAGGATCTCGGACCCGAAAATAGAAGCATAGTTGAGTACCTTTTCGAGGGTGGTATGCTCAACCAACCCTACGAATTCGTTGCAACACTACTTGACAACATTGTTGAAACCAACAAAGAAGCCCAAAAGAAATACAAATGGGAAAAACTCGTAGCTCAAGTAGATGTTATCCAATCGAGTGATGGGATTGGAAGAACATGGCATGGAAAGGGAAAAGAACTTTTCCCACTACCAAAAAAATTGATCAATTTAAGGGGGTTAATTTGTCAATTTGAGGCAGTTTTTGACCTTCACAATAAGAATTGAGGCGGTTGTTAAAAATGCTTCAATTATCTCTGCCACGAGCATATAAGTGGTGATTTAAAGAAACCTCCATGACAACCTCCACAAAATTACTTTTTAATTTGTGACGGTTTACAACCTCCGTTATAAAATTTTTAATATTTTAAAAAATATGTCTTCATGGGTTTAAAAATGCCACAATATGATATCAATATTCACGAAATCTAATTTGTGGATATTTGTGACAGCCACAATTGTTATATTTCTCTAAAAAAAAATGCATCCAACCTTTTTTAATACATATAAATACTTTCTAAATATTTAATCTACATCAAATTTCATTGTACAAATCAATAATAAAAAGTTTACAAGTTAAACATCATGTCAAATTCAGTAATAAATCTCACGTATAACAACTTGAACGTTACAATTTAAAATATAAAATAGCGTCATATAAGATAAATACTAAAAAGAAGTAATATGTATTTATTTGGTGACTTTAGTTGGTGCCATCCCATCTTTTTTCCAAGACGAAGTAAGCTCGTTCTTCATTACCATTGAGCTGAAACTGTGAAATCATAAAAACTTTATATGTTAGATAAACAAATATTAATATACACATATCTTTGTACAACTTGATACAAGAAGAAAAATTAAAATTTAAATTCATCTAAAACATAAATTTATATGAACCTTAGGCCTTATTAGTTAAGTCATACTCATCATTTAAAAAAAATGAAAATAGATTTAAGCTCTCACACAAAAAGAGTAAAACATTGTGGTTTGTTTTACCCTACCTTGTCATGCATTTAAGTTTAATATATGAAATCGTTATAGTTCTCCTTCGTTAAAGCAAGTAAGATTACACAAAATCAAAATATTACAAGGTTGAAAGCAGTAATACAACAATCTACAAAATGTTATTCTCTAAGGTTACTTATATTTTTATGAAATAAACATACAATAATAGAAAAAAATATGAAACTGATAAATCAAACTCAGTTGCACAATAAATTTGATAGGTGTCATTAAGAATCAAACTAATTCACAATTTTATAAAACACTAGTCATCATTCTTATGTTAGTAAAAATCAAATTTAGTCTTATCTGCAATATAAATTGAAGGCCAGATATAATTTTTTTTATGATGTGGCAAAAACTCAAAAAATATCCTGAAACATATAAAAGAATGGCTATATTAAGCTTAACAACTTACAAATACATATTTATTTAAAAATAAAATAAAAAACATATAATTTCAATCTTAAATTATAGTGTCAACTAGGTAAAATAACCGCGCTTCACGCGGTGGTAAACTACCTCTATTAACTTACATCTCTTTTGAGTTTAATGAAATAATGTATGACCATTTGAAGTCACGTTTAAGAAAGTCCTTCAAAATCATTTATGGTACTAATTGCATTGTCAAAAGACATTTTTACTTGTTTTGGTTTCGAGCAGTACATTCAAAACATGTAATGCTTTTGCGATTTGTAATCTAATATAAAAAACATGTTATTTATGTTGTATATGACTAATTTGGGTCCATGAAAATAGATATTTTTATAGCAATACAATCTGCATTATGTTTGTGACTTTTATTTGATAGAATATTATAATATTATCGCACTGTCGTCATTATATTTTTGCGGGATAATATATAGACATACACTTAAGCTTGAATGGTACTCTTGTAATGTATATATTTTTTTATTAAGTAGCAAATGAATCTTTTAAAATTTGATAAAGTACCGGCTATCTTAATTCTTTTCAAATATAACCGAAAATACCATTTGCTAGAAATATTTCAATTAATACTTTGGCAATGCAAATATTTTCTATTTTCACTTACTAAAATACATTATTTGCCTCAATTTTTTTTGTTATCTTCCTCTATATTAGATATGAGTTTATTTGGAAATAATGTCCTTAATTTACTACACAAATGCTTGTGTGTGGTTGCATACGTGAAAATGATTATGACAACTCTACCGAATGAAACATCTCCAATTTACAAAAGTTTACAATATGTTACATTCTTAGTCTATTTGGTTTAACTATTTTGAGAAGAGAGATATATTGAATAACTATGACTTTATTTGAACTTGCAACATAAACAGGAAAAAAACATGAAAATAAAACTAAACAATTATTAATTAATTTTATAAAAAAAAACTACGACATGTGAATTCACCTTTTATATGGACAGTATGCCCTCACAAATTAATGAGATTTGAACATTGTAACTTCATTTATAACAAAGACTACAAAAGAGCAAGCAAACAGATATATTTCAACTACACTTCATCGTTTCAATACTGGACAAACAGGAATAAACATATCATTTTACCTGTCTTACAATTGTAAAAGATAATGCAAAGTAAATAGTCAATACCTCACTCGAGGATAGTAAAATTGCCAAGCTTCATGCAATGTGGCTATGCCCTAAGATTTTAAAGGTTCAAGTGCACTGCTTCAAATTCTTTGCATATGTCAGCTTAAATGCCAAGTACTATTTCCTTGCCCTTCATTTCTTTTTGCTTGTTATCTTGCTTGATTGTCTCAAATTACACCTGACCACAACGATCCCATATTTTTGTATGTCCCAAACTACGGCCTGCAAAATCACATGTCAACCAAAACAATCTGCTTCACTATTCAATGAGACTTCAACGGTCAAAATTCAGACAGAAGTAAACTTATACAAGAGTAAGCAATCTGAGAAACTCCAAATATCCTTCTTTAACTACATATGCATGTTTACAAACATTGTAATGATCCTTATTAAGTTTACCCACGTGGTTATCATTTTGTCTTTGTACACCATTTACAGTAAAGGTATCTTGTATGGCCGAAGGAAATGCAAAATGTATGTAATATACCTCGTCTCATTTGATAATTATATGACATACATTCTCGAATACTTGTTCTAAAAGTTGAGATTCCCTCTCGCTGAAGCTGATTATTATCAACATATTATATTAGATTCACAAGCAAAATTGGGAAAAATCACATTTCCAAGGAGGGAATAAAACAACTTCTCGTCTCCTACACTTACGCAACAATGAGCATAACAGAAACACCTCAAAGTTGGATAATTTGTAGCAACGCAAAAAAAGCTGAAAATGAAAATTTCATAAAATTAATCAGACCTATAGCAAATCATATAATGAACTCTAGTTTGCTCTGCGATTCAAAATATCATTGTAATGCTGTGGAATAGTTGTGAGTTGCTAGGATACATTTTAAATTGAAAGAAGAGGATAGAAAAATTAAACTACTTTGAAGATGAGTCATACATGCGAAAATTAATAAAAACCTGCATACATTTTCATTGCATTAACAATTATTTGGAGACAGATTCACTGCAAACCCAAATTCTGCTCACGAAAAAGTGATTTCAACTTACTAAAAATAAAAACTACTCAATTGCTAAAAGATGAAGATCCCCGCTATCCAGAATAACAGTTGTAAAGAAAAATAGATAAAGTAGTAGGTTTTTTATTGAGTAAAAAAAATAAAACTTAGATTTTGATTGTACATTCATTTTTCTTTTTTGAAAACATATGAGACTTTGACCTATAAGTAAAGGAAAAAGTCTCTGTAAATTTACATAGAGAATGAACATGGTGAAAATTTACCTAAAGAATCAACATAAAATTACCCACGCTTCGCACGGGAATTAATAATATTTAAAATTTATCGGTCACTAAAATTAAAACACTATATTATCTTACATATAAGACTAATAATTTAAAGGAAAATGAAATTTATTACATCTTTTCATTTAACCATAATAACATAAACATAAATTAATGATGGTAAAATACGTACCAAGATCTCTAACATAAGCAATGGTGTCACTGAGCCATTCAACATGACCAAAGTACACAAATATATAATTGTGAAGAAGATGAAGGAAACACCTCTATTTATTGAAAAAAAATAGTAGTGTGAACAAATATTTATTGTGCCTTATCAAAAAGGTTACGACTATTTGGAAAGGTCACAACCTTTCATAAATGTCACAACCTTTTAAAAAAGTTACAATTTTTCATAAAAGTCGAAACTGTTCATTAAGATCGCAACTTTTCATAAAAGTCACAACTTTTCATACAACTTACAATCTTCAATAAAGTCGCAACTATTCATAAAAATTACAACTTTTCATAAAAGTCACATCATTTCATGAAAGAGGATGATTATTTTTGGGTAAGTCTTCATAAAAGTCGTAACTCTTCATAAAAGTCATAATTTTTCATAAAAGTCACATCTTTCAAGAAAGGGGAAGACTGTATTTGGAAATAAATAAATTTAAAAGGAAATTCTAGCTTGTGGTGGTGACACGTAGGCGGGCCTAGGGTTCTCTTTTATATAAATATATGATTCTGAAATTCACGTGACAGATAATTACCTTTTCATTCACAAAAATAATACGATCCAATCAACATGTCATACAAACTTGTTGCTTTGAGAACTCAACTTTATAAACCCTCAAAGACAAAGTGTAACGACCGGGTTCCGTCATTATAAAAATGCCAACAAGGAAAAAATCGGGGTCTAAAAAACATTTTTGTCGTATTAGGATTTTTCCAAACTTGTCGAGATTTGGAGGAAATAAGAGTCATCAAGGCGTAGGGAAAGTTGGTAGAAATCAGGTTTAGTAAATATGAATTTGATTGCATTATTGGTTAGATAGCTCATTAATGAATCCGTACGACTTTATGAAACTGAATTTGGATAAGTAGATCTCCAGGAATCAATCTTAGCATTAAGGGTATTTTTTTAGCGTAGTGGGCTAAGAGTTTGTTGTAAAAATGTGGAATCAAATTTCTTAAAAAATGGTTCTGTCCCGATATGTGATGCTGTAGGGGGGATTGTGCCTATACAACGGGATGGGTGCCACTGTAGCGGACGAGACGGAAATTAAGATCGTACAATTTTGGGATTTTTCAAATGAGAGATCACTGGTCCAAAAGGTGCCGCTGCAGTGACGCCACTACAACGGGAGGGGTGCCACTGTAGCGGAACATGCGCAGATTAAGTCTCAAATAAAACCCAAAACGACTTTATTTGCATTATTTCTACTTTTAGAGAAAAAGAAATACCCCTGGTCTATTCCAACTCATTTTCGACCATTCTTGAAGCTAAATGTAAGCTTTTCACTTTCCGAATTCACTTTTTGATCCTTAGAACGTAATAGAATGGGTCGATATTGATGGGGAAGGGTTTCTTAATTTTTTTAATGGTGTAATTAACCCTAATTTGACTAAGTTGGGATCATTGGTTTGATCTAGGATTCATAGAATTGTTCGTAATCTGGGTATGTAGCAACTATTTGTTGATTCCCATGTTATTGTGATTGTTTGTAGACCAAAAAAAGGCGGAACGAATGCGAAAAGGGAAGGATCAAGTTTCTTAGGGTTTCAAGCTTCTTTGGAGGTACGTGATGGTTGTGATTTCATGATTGTGTGATGTTTGGTACTTTTATGTATATGAATGTTGCGATATTGATGACATTTGTTGTAAAATAGATAGACGAATGATGTAGCCAAGAAATAATGATCTAAATGTGTCACGATCCGAGATTATACCCTAGAATAAATGGTACTCTCAAATCGTGGCACGGCGTATTCTACCTCTCGGAGGTCTTATACAATCCCTTTGACATCATTCATCACTTATATATGAAAAGTAGTGCGGAATTAAAACTTTTCACAACAAATGAACAATAGTTCAAAGTCCCTTTTATTGAAAACATAGGAAAGGCTAAGTCTCGTTGTAGCCATCTTAGACACAGAAATATTTTGGGTCACATACCATACATCAACATAATAAAAAATAGCAAAGTCTAATACAATGTGTCATGACAAGAAAAGCTAAACAGTGCTATGTCCTCGAATCAATTGAGGACATACCAAAACTTTCTTGAATGAATGCTAATTCCAAGCTTGTTTCCAATAACCTCCTCACTTGCCACCTACACCTTTAGGGATAAGACAATATATGGAATTAGTATATTAGAATGCACTAAGTATGGTGACATGCAATAAAATCATGCTAAAAGGACATTTGCTTTAAAGTATGCTTCCATGCTCTTTTTGGAGAAAACCTCATAAAACACAAGTACAAGAATCATTTACAAGTCAACATATACATATAAGACATATTCCAAGTAATGTACAACATACCATTTTCAACACTTAGAAACGATATAAGCACATGCACCTCCTACCAAAGGTCCTCCTAAGGATCTCTTAAGTATGACATGAAGCGACCACCCATACAACCCCTCCACACACCTAAGTGATCCTCAAGGCTTCCTAAGATAAGATTATTTAGTTTATTGAATTAAATCCCCTACCTAAATTTACTCTAAGACTCACCTAAGTAAGACATGAAGAGACCACCCGTACACCCTCTTCTAGCCTACCTAAACAATCCTTAAAGCTACTCTAGATAAGTACATTTTTCTTCACATGCATTAGCTTAACTCAATCAATAGTCATTAAGACACTTCAGAGACATTGATCACATTTAGTAGAATTCACATAATGGTCTTAGAAGACTAGGGAAACCACATACTAGCACTTTCAAAGCCTACTCGTGCAATGTATAGATAGCGTCCCATTCCACTACCTACACTTTATAGAACTTATCAAATACTAGAATGCATCCCACATGATGAGAATAGGCATTAACCGACATAGACCATACTAGATAGGGATAGAATCCGGTGTCTACCCTACTCCGATGGAGGGTGTTCTACTTGCCAAGGGTAGAAGTAGGATACATCCCATGTAGGCCCATGGTTAAGGAATATCAAGGGTTTCTTTGTACTATAGTCTCAACTTAAGTAGAGCACTCCCCTAGCATATTCACTCGGTGCTAGCCATGTTTTCATAGAGTAAGTTCAATCACATAAGAAGCATATGAAAAGGTACCATATTCGAGTCACTACCTAATGATAACACTTCTACCAAGGTGGGTTCACTAGGGCTGCCACACAATGGTTACAAGGATAACTCAATGACTTTCTTCAGGATGGTTTCATGTCGTTCCAGCCACCCTACCACTAAGTCCATCATTCACAGAAGAAGGATATCATTATGGCTTTCAACTTCGAGGATATCATACCCTTCTTTCTAATTTGAAGGTTCCAAGTTAATGACCCTTTTAACCATGTTCAAGGTCATATTTCAATCATGCGTACACCTACATGACAAATGTGCTTAAACCTACTAAGTCAAGAGTTCATATCACATTCATCATATCACATGTTCAATCACATTCAAGTAGCACATAGGGACAACTAGGCATACTACAAGTCTCCCATCCACTTGTATAGAATCATCAACATAGTACATCATAGGACTCATATAGTCAACTAGAGAGGATCATACTTCAACATCAAGTATAAACACATAAGCACCTCTATAGCCTATCATGGTCACTTATAATCAACTAGGAGAACACATGCTTTGACTTCACATATACACATAAGCCATATAATCCTTCACAATGATCACCTATACAAGCTATAAGATGATAACATCACAATTTATAAAGTAATGCTGACAAGGACACATTCTTCACATTTATAACACATAAACAGCAACACCATGAGTGGACCATACCAATCAATCAACACTATTCAATAACAATTCTACCAATATATAAGAGATTAGGTCAACATACTACCATTCAATAATCAATACCTCCAATCCTTAGTCATTCCAATCAATTTAATTCGCAAAGACTCTTACCAATAGCCATATACAAGAAACTGTACTTTTAACGACCAATTCTTAACGAAGGGATATGAATATGGTCGATAAGAGTGTACTTTTAGCGACACAATTTTTTTTCAATCATTAAAGGTCCCTTTTTAATTTAATATAATTGGAGTTAGTATACTATCCTGACATTAAAAGAATATATATCAACTTATTAATTATTTATATACTTAACTAATTAATATCTAGACTTTAAAAGAATTTGTATCGACTTATTAATTATTTATATACTTAATGAGTTATAGAAATTTTAATTTCATTGTTTCATTATTTTTCCACCCACACACGTGTCACCACTCTTCCACTTTTCCAAAAAGAACCACCGTGTATTGTGTATTTCTTCATTCCCATTTCATCAAAAATAAAAACTTTCCTCATTCGCATCTTTTTCTCTTAGAAGTGAATAGATAGCTCGATTTTCTCCACATTAAAGTGAGCGGAGCGATGGTTAGAGAAAAATCAGGAAGTGTTGGAGGATATTCTGCAACATCTTCTCTCCCATGTTCTGTTTGAATCAAATCAGCTAAGCACAGATCCAATCAGTTGCGTCTATCTAAGGTTTGTTAGAGGAAAATTAGGATATACAGGAACACACGTTTCTCTGTTACACATTATAAAAAGATGTTATGCATCTCTCTTGTTTGATTGTAGAACAAAGAAAACATCTTTTTCTTCTTGCAGCTTGTTGTGCTTTGCTTCAATTGACATTATTCAGACCCTAACTTGGTGTTTCCATCTCTTCAAAGTATGATTTAGTTATTATTACTATGAATTGCTTTGTGGAATGCTTGACTCTGTGCGATTTAATTTTTTTCTCAAGTTTAGGTGTTTTCCATTTATGGGTTTCATCTAGGGGTTTTCGATTTTTTTTGTGTTCTTGAACTTACTTGTTGTGTCTGCGATTAGTCCACTTTACATACTTTTGTCGAGTTAGATGGTTGATGGAGGATCCACTTATTGTCATGCAGAACTTGAGCCAAAGACTGAGTAGGAGCATTAAAAATATCAATAACTTATGTACCTTAAATTTCAATTATTAGTGGATGTAAGCTTTTTAGGAAGGAAAGTTTAAGTTCATAAAATAGGCTGAGTAACTCGACACTAAACTGTTACCAACGAAAATTGGAAAACATTTCATTTTTAGGCATTGAGCATAAGTTTTCAACTCTTGGCAAGAGGAAAAGCAAAATGGAAAAATTATAGCCTGAACTTTTAGTTCCTTGTCTTTACGAAATCACTAACAGTTCACGCTTTATATCCCTGCTCCATTGTTTTGTGTCTCTGCTTAAAAATGATAATTGTATTAACTGATCAATTGATTTTTAGGCTTCCCTAATACAACAATTGTACCATCTATTTCTTTATGTCTTAGCCGATGGACTATTGAAACTTGTATTATTGTCGTAACTTGATATCTTCTCTTAGTGACTACAAACAACAATGTGTTTCCTTAAAATATAGTATACAACATGTTGTTGCCTGTTTTCGCATATGATAAAAAGTGTTGTTGCACCTGGAGTGTGCCGACTTAGTTGTTGTTAGAAGCGGTTGTTAGGTGTTTAGCTAACCTGCTACTTTACGTTCTAAGTTGCTGCTTTATTTGCTAACCTGCTACTTTACCTGCTAACCTGCTACTTTATTTACTGCTAATAGATGGTGAAGTACTGTCAAGGGTCCTTAGATGTTTAGTTGCAACAGTATAATAATATGATATTTACAGAATCTTCTTTTCCTTATTATTATATATAATAGGAAATTTCTTAAAAGTTGAGAATTTATTTAACAGTGGCACATGTTAAAAGAAGAAATACAACCTTTCGTCGTTACTACTCAACACTTATCAGACAGAAAACTAAGGGAGTGACTAACTCAAATTATCAGAGAACTGATTTGTTGGAGAAATATAAGTAAAACAGACCAAATTATTGCGATACCGTTAGCTCCAGGTATCTGTTTAAGCTCTTATAATGGAAATCAACGCCTATTCCTTTTAAATTGCAAAAAGTCAACTTTTGTTTCTTACTTTAAATTTCACCTTATTGTTGTTGTTCTTTTGCTGTGTATGATAATAATTTCACATCTTCTTGGAGTTCCCTTCTTTTTAAAGTATATTCCTTTTGTTTTGCATATGAATTGTTAGGTAAAAATTCTTATTTTGCCCAATTTTACGTTTACTCTTTATGAATAATCTAGTATTTTCAGTATATTTTTGGTGTACATGGTTTTAAATTATGTATACTAGTCATTGCAAGCATATGTTTGTGTGTACTTTCTGCAGTAGCCACGATTGACAATAAAAGAAATCACAATAATGATAATTATTGAATAAACTTTTCAATTTGATAATTTATAGGACAAAATTTTCATTATCCTTCACAAGTGTAATTCTACCTTATAATATGATATACTTTTTTGTGTAAATGTAGACATTAGGTTTCCTTATTCCTGTTTTCCTTACTTTCTTTTTTGTTGTTCTGGTCCATAGTAGTTGTAGCACGAATATGGATTCAAAATACTAATTCTGAATAACCGCAAGAGTGGCCGAAGACCTGACCGTTTATGTATATAGGACACTTTACAATCTTTGCAAAACAATGTAGCAAGGAGGAATTCTATATATCATCTTTTTGATAATCTGTCTTAACTTTAGTAAAGTAACTTACACAAATATTAGCTTTGTCACATCTAAGTCAATGTTGGAAATTGGGGCCTAGTCTTATTGGTTTTGTTTTATCTTTGTTGCTTTAATACTTTATGAGTATTATGTATCTAAAAGTAAAAGTATACATTAAGATATAACTCCTCTTTTTCTAATTGGTGACTCCGTGATTCTATCCTCATGTGTTGACAGAGGATTGAATTGAGCCTCTTTTAAATTCGTTAATTATGTGCAAAACTTGTAAATATATGACCTATTAATCATGAAATAAACACTCCATCTTCCTGACACATAATATAAGGCTTGATATTTTTGGTCCTAATGCGAAGATTAGTAACTCATTGTTTGTCTAAATTAAGAATCCTCCTTGCTTGATTTGGTAGATCTGAAAAATTATAAATCTCAAACCTGCCAGTAGTGTCAAAAGACATGTTGGCTAAATAATGTGCACACATATTTCCTTCTCGGTAAGTTTCTTTAAGTTGAATCCCACACAATTGAGATGCATCCGAGGGAATCTCCCAAACCTTAATAAGGATCATAATAACAGACTTGATTCATCCCAACAGTATGCGATGAGTGATTGCCTCCCTTATAGCTATAACTTTCGCCTCTAAGTTTGTACTTTTATGAATCTCTTCACCTAGAGCATTGAGTAAGTCTCTTGGACAATCTCTTAAATAGAAATCATAAGTGCTTCTTTCCGAAATTCCCCTTGATGAACCATCTCCCTTGCATTTTACAAGACCTTCTTTGGAGGTTTCCAGCTGACTACGATATAATGAATTCTTGAAGTATGCTATTCCAGAAAATCTATGATATTAGACCAAGTTGTAGGAATCTGTAGTCCATAATAGGTGGTCCTCCCATGTCTCCATAAATCTGAATATACTTTAAAAACTAGACTATTGTAAGAAGAAATCTTTCCATGCTTCAACCTATTTCTTCTTTTCCACAGGTTCCATATCACAACAGCTGGGACAACTCTCAATAGTGGCGCTTTAATTTTGAACAACAATCTGATGTGCACCATTTATTGCAAACTTGTGAAAGTTGTAACCCCTCTATTTGAATCCCTTCAAAATTAGCAAACAACCTCCATAGATTAGTAACTATGGGGGAGGTTAGGAAGATATGAGACATAGTCTCAGTTGTAGGCTTAGTGCAACACTAACATTGTGAATCTATATTGACTCTGATGTGTTATAGGACATCACCCACTGGAATCATAAATTTCCAAGCTATCCATAGGAAAAAATACATATTAAAAGGGAAAACAAAAGACACATTGAATACTATGCTGAAATTGTATTTCTGTTATTTCATTTACCATTGGAAAGACTATGTTGAAATTGGAAAGAATATGCTGAAATTGTGTTTCTGTGATTTCATTTAGCTGGTTGATTGTTTTGTAGGCTTTTTGTTTCATTTGATATTTTCGTTTCTATGAAGTACATCTCATTTACGCTTATTTATTTCTTTGTTGGTGTAAACTTTGATTCTAAATTTTTTGGTGGTGCTTCTTGTTGTTGAAAGTGACTGCAAAACTACTCTTTTGAAGGCTCTGTGTTGATTTGGTTTGTAAGGTATTTTTTTTTCTTAACCTTTCTTCTTTACTGATATGTTTTTGAAAATATTTGATTTATTTGTTCAATTTTTTTTGGTAGTTTCTTTTGCTATGTTTTTCAATATGGTCTTATCAACCATTTTGAAGAGGTACTGGTGGTTGCCATCTTCTAGGGTATTCATTGATTTTTGAGTAATGGTAACTACCATTGTCCAAACATTGATGTGTTCAGTACAGGTAATAAAAAAATTACAGAACTGTAACAATATAAATGCTACAAATAGAAAAATATAAAATATTTCATCTTTTTTCTTTGGTCTTCACATACTCTTCTATAAATATAACGAGGATTAGATTGTAGGACTTATCTAACCTTTGTGTGTAATTTTATAACTTTTTTGTGAACCTACTTTGTATATTCATCTCATAACCATAAATGTAGAAACTATAGACTAGATGATCATTGTGAGTTTTCCAACTTTTCAAGAAATGCAATGGATTTTTGGTTTTCTGAGCTGTAATTTTACATTAATAACATATGTTGTCAATATCTTGGTTATTGTTTAGAAGTTTAGTTGCAAGCAGATCTTGGTATATATCTCTCATTTAATCACCATTTATTACCTTATTTGCTTCAGAATCATCTGCAAAGATGGTACTGCCATACATTCAAGAAAAAGAGTAGCCATAATTAGATTTACATCATTTTACACAAGATTTTTATAAATAACTAAACATACTAATGAAGATTAAAATGTACATTCAAAAGTTATTATTTTGAAATATTTGTGTCTTTTACTATTTATATGTTGAATTTCCTTGAATTGGTAGACATTTTTCATGTAATTTGACTATTCCAATTTGTGTAACATTTTTATGCCATGTTGTGAGTATTTATGTGTGCTTCTTGTTTAAGTATATATTAAATATTTATTTCTTGATTTTTTCTTGTAATTCGTATATAACGATATGCATCTACTGCACATGAATCTACAACTCTAAAAGTAAATGTTTAATTAGTACTACTTGGTTGTTATACTAATGAATTGTTATAAATATTTTACGTGCACGATGGTTATGGCGCCTAATAAGAAATGGATGAAACTTATTAACGATAGACTTGCTAATGCTTATATAGATGGGGTGGATAAGATCTTGGATTATTCTTTTAAAAAATTAGGAGAACCAATGTTGATCCATTGTCCATGTATTAAATGTGGTAATGCAATTTCTAGAACACTTGTTGTAGTTAGGTCATATTTAATAGTACATGGAACAATATCAAGTTATACTCTTTGGTATCACCATGGGGAGATGTCAGGTGAAGCACAATCAGATTTTGAATTTGTAGATGATAATGACATTGAAGAGGATGATGGTGAGGAGGAAATACATGGGTTGCTAAGAGATTTGTACTGTGATTTTGATGGAGATAATATGAATAATAGTACTGGTGTCTTCGGGAGGAGGAACCAAATACTGAAGCAAAAAGATTTTATAGGTTATTAAAAGATCTTGATCTACTATTATATGAAAGTGCCAAAGTTTATAAACTTTCTACTGTGATTAAATTGCTTTACGTTACAAGTATTGGTCATTGGAGTAATGAGTCATTTACGATGCTATTAATGTTTTTGAAAGATAATTTATTTCTTGATGAAACAAACTTGCCAGATTCATATTATGAGGCAAACAAGGTAATTCAAGATCTTGGGATTTCTTGTAAGAAGATTGATGCATGTAAGAATGATTGCATGTTATATTGGAAGGATGATAATTGTCTTCAATCTTGCATAGTTTGTGGTGCATCTAGATGGAAGGATGCAAAACATAGTGGGGGGAAAAATTGAAAAAAGGAAAAAAGATACCTGCAAGATTTTACGTTATTTTCCTCTAAAGCCAAGACTTCAAAGATTATTTATGTGCTCAAAGACATCTCCTTTGATGTCATGGCATCATGACAAAAGAGTTGATGATGGAATAATGAGGCATCCAGCCGATTAAATGGCATGATTTTTTTTTGATGAACTTCACCCATCTTTTGCAGCTGAACCTCGTAATGTACGGCTTGGACTTGCTAGTGATGGTTTTCAACCATTTGGGTCGACAACTCCCTACAGCATTTAGCCTGTGGTACTTGTTCCTTATAATTTGCCCCCTTGGCTTTGCATGAAGAAAGAGAATTTTATTCTGTCAATGCTTATACCTGGTCCTAATGGTCCTGGTAATGCAATTGATGTCTATCTACAACATTTAATAGAGGAGTTGAATGAATTATGGGAAACTGGAGTGGAGACATTCGATGCATCAACTAGAAAGAATTTTCAGTTACATGCATCTTTGTTGTAGACCATTAATGACTTTCAAGCATATGCAAATTTTTCTGGATGGAGTACAAAAAGAAAATTGGCTTGCCCATGTTGCAATAAATAAACATGCTTTACATGGCTAAGCAATGCCCAAAAATAGTGTTATATGGGCCACATACACTATCTTCCTCTTAACCACAAATGGAGAACTGATAAAGTATCATTTGATAACACCTATTGAGCATAGACTAAAACCAGAATTGTTGTCTGGTGCTGATATATTTGATCAAGTTGCTGATTTAGATGGGTTGCCATTTACAAAGGATCCACAGAGAAAGATTAAAATATCACATAAGAAAAGGGGTGATAACTGGAATAAGAAGAGTATATTTTTTGATCTTCCATATTGGAAATTCTAATTGTTGCGACAAATCTTGATGTGATGCACATTGAAAAGAATATATGTGACAATATTTTGGGGACAATTTTAGATATCAAAGGGAAAACAAAAGACACATTGAGTACTCGGTTGGATTTAAAAGAAATGGATATACGAAAAGAATTGCATCCAATACAAAATGGAGATGAATATGAGTTGCCGTCAGCATCTTACACATTATCTATTGAAGTGAAGCAAAAAAATTTCAAAATTTTGAAGATTTAAAGGTCCCAAATGGATTTTCCTCAACTATTTCTCAATGTGTCAACCTTAAGGATAAAAAAATTTCAGAATTAAAAAGCCATGATTGTCATATAATTCTACAACATTTACTCCCACTTGCCATGCGTGGTATGCTTTGCAAATCTGTGTCTCAACCACTTATTGAGTTGTCTATTTTTTTCAAAGTTCTTGGAGCAAAATGTTTGAGCATACAGAAGTTGGAACAAATAGAAGCCCAAATACCAATAACACTATGAAAGTTAGAAAAGGTGTTCCCTCCTGCTTTTTTTGATGTCATGGTGAACTTGTCTATTCATTTACCTAATGAAGCTAAGATTGCTGGACCAGTTCAATATCGATGGATGTATCCAATACAGAGATACCTATACTTTTTGAAGTGTTTTATTGGTAATATGGCTCACCCTGAAGGCTCTATTGTAGAGGGATATTTAGCACTTGAATGTATGACATTATGTTCAAGGAATTTGAATACAATAAAGACAAAGTTTAATTGTCCGAAGAGAAATTATGATGGTGGGGTAACTGAATCTAAGGGTGGTTTAACCATATTTTGTGATCCTGGAAAAAGTTTAAAGGGTAGTTCACCAGACAAACTTGATTCACCTGATTTGGATGAGGTACATTTTTATATTTTGAAGAACTGTGATGAAATTCAACCATTTCTCGAGTAAATCTTGATCAAATCTAATAATTTACTTCTATCTTGTCCATATTTCAACTTAAAATAACATGTAGAACTTCAATTCATTGTAGAGAATTTTCACAAATTCATAGTGAGGCCTGTCAGCAAAGTTCAGATGTGTAGTGGAATAGACAATTCATTAGTTGGTTAAAAAAAAAGGTGAGTAGAAATTAATCAATTTTCTTTAATCAAGTATATACATATCATTTAATAAAAGGGTATCTAATGTTTTTAGGTTGCAGAGTTGTACAAACGTGATGATAGTAAGAGAATGACAGATCTGCTATCGTTATCACGTTGTCATCTTCAATATGTGACAAGATTCAAAGGACATATTGTTAATGGATATAGGTTTCATGTGCAAGAGTATGATAAATATTTGAAAACTCATAATTGTGAGGTAGTTGTAGTAGGTGAGACTGGTGAACAGCAAAAACGTATGAATTACTATGGCGATTTAACTGAGGTTCTTGAATTACAATTTGTTGGGGAGAGAAGTGTGACTTAATTCCGATGTACATGGTTTGATGTGTATGATCAGAAGAGGGAAGTTAAAATGGATGAATACGGCTTTGTAAGTGTGAACCGTCGACGATGTTTGAAGATAAATGAACCATTTGTATTAGCCAGCCAAGCATCACAAGTATTTTATGTTATCGATCATTCAAATAAAGGTTGGCATATAGTGCAAAATGTTCAACCGCGTGATTCGTTTGGTATATTTGAAAAAAAGGATGATGACTTAGAAGAGTTAGATAACTCTACACAAATGAAAAGAAAAAGAACTCATTAAGGTTTGCAGCTTCATCATGATTGCTTTTGCTTCATTATTTTTTTATGGTAATGATTCTTTATAATATTTTCTCTGAAAATTTGTTTAATGATCTTGGACTTTAATGTTACCTTGATTTTACTAAAGTAGTAATGGTTCATGAGAGGAATCTGCGTTGTACATGTGCCTTTTTCTGAATGAGTTTTTAGTTCACATTTCATCTTATGAAAAACTTTCTTTCCTATCTGATATTTTATTGTTTTATTTTTTATTATTGTTATTATTTTTTATTAGGTTGACATGAATCACTCAAAAACTCTGAAGTATAAAATGGGACAAGCTTCAAAAATTCCCAAGCATGGACTCATTCAGCCTGGTGCCTTAGCAAAGGGATTAGGTCAAAGTTTGAAATTTATGAGCACTAAAAGAGTTAATGCTGAACAAAGGACTTCGATTGCCAAAAATAGAAGTTACAATGCCACAACTTCTAAGTTGAATATGCTAGCAGACAGTAGTTTCCATGTGCATCATCCTTTGGATGAAAAGGAAGACAATGCTCCCTTCCGTCAAGGAGCTGAAATGAATCAACACAATTTACCAGTGATGCAAGGGCTCGAGGACAAAACTTAGGGATTAATGTTGAAAAACTGACTCTGATTGGCAAATATAGAAGTACTACAACAAATTCTAGTTGAAACAAGGCAGGAAAGATTAGTATCCCTGTGTCTCCTAATTTTTATCCACTCTTTCAAGAAGCAGAAGTTACTCGAGATGCTCAAAGAAGTGATAATTTGCAAAAGAGTTAGTCCAATTAATATATTTGATCAAGAAATTTTGCTTAGCTTTCTGTACTTAATCTCCTTTGTATTCTTTCTGTTATTAATAATGGGCATGAACTTCTTATTTTATTTGACTTCCATCAAAATTTGCAGGTGCATTTGAATTTGATAAGTCAAAAGAAGTGATCGGAGTGCCTCGATCTGCTCAAAAAAGTGATACTGGTATTTTATTTTATTTGTGCAACTTTTTTTTGTTAGTTGAATTAAAGTGTTAGTTTTTATAACTTGCACTTAAATTTGCAGGTCCGTTTGAATCTGGAAAAGCAAAAAATGTTTTTGAAGGGGCTCAAGGTGCTAAGGAAACTGAAACTAGTATTTATTTTCTTTTATGTAATATTTTCTTGTTGTTACTTGTTAAGCAGTCAAAAAATTATCTTGCCTTGCTTCCATCTGCAATAGATATGTTAGCATATGATAGCATCTTTCCATAGTCATTCTTGATCCTTTGAGTGAATTTTTCAGGTAATTGATGGCTCCTATTTGCCTCATTTCTTAGTGGAAAGTGGTAGGCCCAAATTTCTTACCGGAAAAAGTACCCACTGTGAAACCCATAATATTAAAATTAGAAGGAGTTCCTTAAGTAGTGTTCCTCCAATAAACATATTGTAAGCTTAAATTGTTTACACATTGGGTGAAATCTGAAGTCTGGTAAATCCCTCATAATCTTAAAGACCGTATTTAAGGACTCCATAACCAATATAAATAGCAGTGAAGACATGAGGTCGCCTTATCGTATTCCTCACTTTTCCTCGAAATAACCATCTTCTACACCATTCAGCATAACAGAATACATGGGAGGTGTTACATATCATAATCAGCTTCACAAAGCCATCTGGAAACCCATAACCAAGTTAAGCTTCCTCTAAAATTCCCAACTCAGCATGTCATATGCTTTTCGGAGATCAATCTTCATCAAACACCTGAGCCTGGTTTTCCTATTGTAATGCCTTAATAAGTCATGATATATTAAGACATTGTGGACTATAGATTTCCTTGGAACAAAAGCTGACTAATTTTCTGCCACCAAGTAATTTACAACATTTTTAGTTTCGACAATTCATTTTCAAGATGACTTTATAGATCACAATACAACATGAGATAGGTCTGCACTGACTAGCATTTTCAGGAACAAGGACATTCGAGATAAGGACAATATTAATAACATTTATCTTTCTTAGTAAGTTCTTTCATTTGCTTTATTGAATTTCCATTGTATCCTTCTTGTTAGTAATGGGAATGAACTAGTTATATCGATTGACTTGCATCAAAATTTAAAGGTCTGTTTGAATTTGACAAGGCTAAAGAAGTGACTGAAGTGTCTCGGCAGGATCAAAGAAGTGATACTACTATTTTATTTTATTTGTGTTACTTTTTTTAGTGAGCTGAATTGATTTCCTGGGCATTTTGACTTACAGCTAGATTTTCAGGTCTGTTTGAATCTAGAAAAGCAAAAAAAGTGCTTGAAGTGGTACAAGATGTTGAGGGAATTGAAACTAGTATGTCCTTTATTGTATGTAATTTCCAATAGTTTCTGCATTGTTACCTGTAAAGGAGCTAAAACATTATCTTGACTCGCTTCCATACGCCCTGAGAATATAAGAGTAACGAAATTATTTCCTGTTCCATATCAAGCTATCCTCACTGTTAATAAGATCTTTATATGAAGTTAGGAGACCAACAAATTCTATAGACTTCTCTTTACCCCAGTTATTTAGATTCCTTCTTAGAAGTATGTTCCAGTTGTCTCCTTCTTCGCTTTGTTCTACAGTGGGATTCAACTTCTTGTTTGGTTTTCCTTACTGTAGATTTTACAGGTCCATGTGAAACAGAAAGGGCAAAGAACGTGAGGGGAACACATATTTGTAAGAATGTTTTGCGACTGATCTGGAGAAAAATTGAAAGTCACTTACTATCAAAATCGAGTCGTCGGGCAGAATCACACCTCATTTACGAGACACTTGGGTTTGCTAGTTCCTGATCGTAATATGTGTCCACTGTGGGTACACTCATGGATGGACATCGAAGAGCATAAGCTTTAGCACATGTGGGCAGCTGTTACTGTAAGGATTACAATATATCTATATCTTCTTTTTACTGATAACTGTCAAGAATCCCTTTTCAAAAACTATTGTTTTTTTCAGTTTGAAACATGAGACTCTTGATTTCACATTCCTTCTCCTTTAATAACAAAGTATAGTTACTCAGTTTGAATAGATAGATAAAAATTCTACATTTTGTCTTTTCTCGTTAGCCTATTTGATAGTGAAATCTCTTGCCACTACCTGCTAATAAGAGGCTTTTGAAAATTTAACTTTATTCTTCCACTATAATTCCTCTGGATGTTGTTATTAGTTTAATGTGGCTATAGTTAATATGATCCTGCAGTTTGTAAAAAATTAATTATTATTTTTCAATTTTATGTTATAATTTCAATGTGTAACCTTCATCTTAGACAAATATGGACATTTCTCAGTCATAGCAGTGTATTGATATGTACTTTGTTGAGTATTGAGCTGACACTAACTGTTACTTGAGGACCTAAATGTTTTATAGAGATACACCTATTCATCGAAATCCTCTACTAAGTATATACATTTCTTGGCCTTCTTGGCGGTTTTTACTACTGATAATCTTTCTTCGGTAATGAATTGTATATGTTGTACTTAGGTCTTTAATGAATCTTTAATTTTTGTTATATAATATTGAGTAAATCACAATTCCATAACTTCCCTTATTCAATCTACTTCTTGATCTTGGTCCAGTGTCATTGGTTAATCCATTGTAGACTTTCCTTGACTTTGCCTGAGCTACTAATAGCCAGCCACCTATAACTTTCCTCCAGAACTCTTTTTTCCATTGACATGACATAAATAGATGAGTGGGGTATTTTAAATAAGGTTGATCACATAACACAAATCCTAATCTTTCTCACTGTATCTCCATAGACAATAATATGCTTATTGTTAACAACTTCTTCTAATTAGATACCCATAGTATAAATCTCTATCTTCTAGTTGAATACACATTAACTTGGATATACATTGTAGATCATATTAGAACATGAAGTAGGTCTATATTGAGTAACATTGGCCAATGTTTAGACCTTAGGGATAGTTTAAATTATGGTAGCATTTACTTGTTTCAACAACATCCCTATTTTCAAAATGTCATGTACAACTTGAAAAGTATCTCGATCCACTACACTACATGAAGCATCTTAAAGAATAAAAAACCAAAACCATCAGACTGTTGAGCCATTGTTAAAGCTTGTCACTTACAAAGTCCTCGGTTTTTTTTTCACTCTTTCACCCATTAGCCACTACCTTTTTAATTATGCTACTGTTGTGGCTTGCTTTCTTTTCAAGCAGAAGAATAATTCTGTTACTATTGAATCATCTAACATAGACTTGAAATAAATAACAAAAACTTCATCTATTATCACTCCTGATCATGATGTATTTGTCCTTGCCCAACCTTGAATTTGTGTTATATCTTGTTTGATTATACATGACAAAATAAAAGTGTACAGTCCTTACCTGGTCAAATCCATGTGGCTTTAGTTCTCTATAATAGAATTTAACTAGCTAAGCTTAGTGATCTCCTAAAATTTATGCTAAGTTCATTTTCTTCTCCCAGCAAGATAAGATTGAGGATTCTATTATAGTAATCTTTATTCGTTCACGTCATGCTTCAAGTCAACTCGCTTGTGTCGTTATTTTACTCTTAACGCTATTTCAAATACTATACAATGGTGATGTAAGTAAACTATATGTTTTATACAGACAAGTTCTGGTTGTTATTTAGTTGAAATTTTGATTTCTGTTCCTTAATTTATAGGTTACTTCCCTATTAGGTGATCTATACTTTGATGCCTTGTTTTCCCTTATTCAATAGATTTTGTTGGTATTTTTTATATTTTAGGAGAAGTTTGACAGTGATGACATGAATGATCAAAGAGATAATGTTTTGCAACATATGAGAGATTTGGAATAACTGCAGAGGATCACTGCACAAGAATTTGAAATCTAAATCATTGTGCAATAATATTAAATAAGTGCCGAAGGGAGCAGATAAGAGTGATTGGGAATGGTTGGTCAAGGAACATTTATTATCTAATAAATTCAAGGTAAGAATTCATATAGTTATTAACAAATATCATTTTATTTGTAGTCACATATGATTGGTTTTTTGGAATAATTTATACCACGTTCAAATTGAGTTTTGATTTTGTTAAAATTTTTTGATGTCTTTTATCCACAAGATTTACCAAAGAAAATTACAATGGTGTGGTTTTGTACTTCTATTCTCTTTTGCCCTCTTCCCACTGATCTTAAAAGTACACATTAAATATAGAATCATTAAACAAGATTGTGATAATTTCAGTGTTGTCTTGTTAATGCAGGATGCAAGTACAACAAACTCAGTCAATAAGTCTAAGTTGTGTATGCCTCATCGTACGGGTAGAGAGATTGTTTACGAAGTGGTAAGTAAATTGTGCAATCCTAAAAGGAAACCTCTCCTGTTTCTATAAAGTATCTTATGACTTATTGTTAAATCGTGAAGGGAGGCAAAGATGGTAATCCACCAAACATGACAACTATTTTCTTTGAGACACATAAGAAGGTAAATGAGCTTGTTGAACCTGAAATTGCTGAAAAATATGTATGTTTATATGTCAATTTCCTTACTCATACTTAGTGCATTGTGTTATTTAAACATTCTTATGTTTTATAGGCTGAAATTCACGAGCTTGTACAATCTGAACCATCTCTTACTAATATTGAGGTAGTGAAAAGGTGTTTTGGACCATAATGCAAAAGTCATGTAGTTGGATTTGGTGGTGGAATAACAACTAAGGAGTTAAAAGTAGGTACCACCTCAAAGGTTGCATTGTGGGAAGAGCTTAAAACAACTCGAAAAGAAAATGAATCACTACAAAAACGCGTGGATATTCTAGAGAGCAAATATGAACACCATGAATATATAGTGATCCGTCAGTCTTCATCAGTTCCATTCATTCCGTCAGGTTAGTAAATATTATATTAGTTATTACTACATGATGTTTATTGGTGAATGAAGTGATGTTGTTTCCAAATACTCCTCCTTGATAAGGGCATTGTTATTGCAGTTGTGAGTTACCTGTTTTCCTTTTGAGTGCATTATGTTATCTTAAATACTCTGTATATTCTGGCATTCTCACTCTGGTATTTCTGTATATAACTAAAATCAATGTCACTTTACTTATAATATCCACAAAGCTAAAATATTGATTTTATGTTCGTTTCTATATATACCAATGAGATTGTTGTAACATCTTTAAATGTAAAAGTAAGTATCAATATGGTTATTGTTCTATATATAGTTGTTGGAAGAAAACTAGGATCTCTCATCTGATTAGGTCCTTGTATAACCATGTCCTCTATAATATCACTGTCAATATAATTTGCCCTTATTATTGTAGTATTAGTAGTTAATCTCAAACATCACACACTTCCACATTATCCTTTCTCTGTTGTCCTGCAACTTTAAATATATTTGATAATGTCTGTGTCCTTTTCCACTGGGGTAATTAGTTGTTTAAATTTTTCTAACTTCCTGCTAGTCATCTAGATGAAAGGCTGCTAGTGGAGATCCTCAATGTTGAAAGTTGAGTAGAGAAATTATCTAGAATTCATGAACTAGAACTTTAAATTTGTTTCTAGTTGTATATATACATCAGAAAATAGATCAGGAATGAAAGAGAAACTAATTAAATGTCGACTTCATGCTCCATCTTGATCTATGTATTTTACTATTACACAAAATTAATCCTTAAGTTCAACTTTTCCGTTACTAATTAGTTTACTTCAAATTGTTCTTTTTACAAATAAAGATTTTGAAGATTAAAGAACGAGATGTGAAAGATAATGTGGCGCATGCAGAAAAGAATATTATATTTTTATTGTTGGTGCAGAGACATTTTCTGTTGTTATTCTATAATGTCATGTTCTTAATTTCTAGCTAGGATTTGATAGATGTCGAAAACATATGTTTTATTATGTTGAACGTGCATGCTTTTTTTTTTAGATATTGAGTTTAACATATAATTTTTAAGTAATTAAATCAATGTGTTCTTTAATATCAACAATGTAATTATATATCAAATTTTCAAGTGGATGTGAAAGATATGAAGTGATACTAATTAGTTCTTTTTAGAAATAATGGAAAAAATAAAAACTATTAATAAGATGTAATAATTTGAATCAAAATTTGTGACAGGAAAATTTGATTGATAAAAAGTACTTTATCAACGACAGGAATTCTTGTCGCTAAAACTAGTTATAACTCCCCTAATTTATTGTTTTACTTGAAGTTTCTAACGACCAAATGACCATCAACGAAGGAAAATTTCGTCGTTGTAAGCAAGTGTAACGACCGGATTAATTGTTTTCGTTAAATGATATTTAATGCCCGGTCATGTAATCTGGTCGTTAACCTTTAACGACGGAGCTTTTAACGACCGGTGACGACTAACTTTTGATCGGTTGTTATAGACCTTTAACGAACGGATTTAGACTTATAGCGACGGGATTTCCTTTCGCTAAAGGTCATTTTTCTTGTAATCCAAAACAATAATCAAATCATACAATGAAACATTAAGATATAATATGAAAATCATCAAATTAAGGCAGCCTATATACAATTCTAACATAATTCATACATATTTCAATAGACCAATACAATCTACATAAGAATTCAATATTATTAAGCCTGGATCAAATCACCCATATTAGAGGAAAAATAAGGAGATCATGATCTGAATGGTTTCATGAAGTTTTTGATATAAAATCATCAAATTAATATCAATTCAATCATAAATCATTGATTCAAATCGTTTTATGCAAGAACCCATGGCTAGAAGTCAATTTAGAAGATTTCATGTTTTGAGAAGTCTTAGAAAAGTCTTTGAAGCTTGGATCCTTGAAGAAAGATAGTTCAAGAATGAAAAACCTTAACTTATGTGAAGCAAAGCCCACGAAATTGATGGAAAAAAAACTTTGAAAAATATGTCTTCTTCCATGGAGCTTCAAAGCCTCATCAATGGAGGTTTTGGAGAGAAGGAAATGGTGAGGTTTTGTTTTAGACTTGAGGGTTTTGATTTGAATGATTAATTGGGGCTTAAAATGACTCAATAACCGTCAATAATTAGTCTCCAAAATACCAAAAGACCCCTGCACTTATAGGACCCTTTAACAAAGTCAAACTTAACTTAAATTTTCGGAATTTTTATCGAGAAACAAGTCAACAACGCGGATCTGTTCCCACAAGATTTTTGAAAATAATTTTGAGACAGTGGAGTACGTATTGTTGCCCGCGACGCGGATAAAAATTTGTTCTTTGCTGAACCAAGTCTGCGACGCGGATTGGTTCCATCCACCCATGTTCATTTTGCTTCTGCCATGAGCATCTTGTTGGCCCAAGGTTGGGTTCTCTTGAAGGACCCCTAGGGCGGTCCTTGGGGAGTCGTGCCCTGACGTTTTGACCCTAAATAGGTTATTTTAGATTTTAGGGTCCTCTCTTATGAATTTAGACACCAAACAACACAAAAAACACGCAAAGACACACTAGAACACACTATCACACACTAAGGCAAACTTTCGAACGTCATGGACGTTCTTTGACGTTTCACCTCCAAACTCTTCCATACTCAACACACGGACTTATAACACTATAATTCATAATTTTAAGATCTTATAAACACATCACACACATGTTTGGCTCTAGTTTCACCTAGTTCGTTCTTATGGGTGTTACATTCTCCCCCACTTGGACAACATTCGTGCTTGAATGACACTTGCTACGATTTAAAAACTTTCAAGAGTAAAGACTCAAGACTAGCAGCTCATAACCATATAAAATTATATACAATACACATATATAGGAAAAACATCAACTCCACATAAACAAGAGACTCAAAGCACAACAAGAATGTAGGCAGAACCTCTACAACTCATGATGCAATAAGGCTCTACATTTTCATTTCATATAGGAGGAACATCCTTCTCCACATTTTATCTTGTTCATATACATCATTTCTATGCACAAAATGCCAACTTCTCATGAAAACACAATTAAGCAAAAATTTCAATTACCTTACCGTAAAACATGCTCACTAGTTCACTAATGCAATATTTAAGCAATTTATTATAAAGGCATGACAATATGAGAGACGAAATCATATAAACTCACTTTACCACATAAACATAACCTCATAAAATGCAAAATGCAAGGAGATCAATGAAACTAATTTTCACTTACACTCCTAAACACATGAAACATGCTACTATAAAATTCTAACTCTCTTGCTTGAATAGAATAGAATAGATGAGACAACAATCCACAAATTAACTACTAACCATACTCCACCGCTTAGAAGAAACCCATTACAACACAAGAGAGAAAACTATAACTTACAGGAATCCTCATCCGAATTTGCCATAGCTTGGAGAACATAGAAGCGATTCCTCTTTGGTGCACCACCATCCGGAGCATTAGGAGGAACATGCTTGGCCTCTCTTCCTCTAGCCGCAATAGTTGAACAATCTCTCACCTTATAACCATCCTTACCACAACCAAAGCACCCACCAGTCACAAACCTACTCATCTCATCCCTAGGGTTAGACACCAAGGATGGAGCATACCTAGACAATAGAGTAAACTTCAAGGAATAATCTTCATCACTCATATTACCTTGCCTAAGGTTAATGAACTCCTCAACCTTCACCTCTATCATCTCACGGGCAAATTACTTTCCTAAGAAGCCTCCTTAAACTCCTCCCACTCTATAGGACCCGACTCAACCGGCCTATTGCCTTTCCATTGAGTGTACCATACTTGAGACAATTTCCTCAATTAGTACAAAGCCAACTCCGCCTTCTCCCTAGAGGTCATCCCCATAATACTCAAAACCTTATAGACACCATGTAGAAACACTTGGGGATCCTCTCCAACCTTAGAGCCAAAGGAAGATAGGATGATTCATCCTCACAAAGTCCCTCAATATAGAGGTAATGGTACTCTCTATAGCATTCACCGTAGGCTCAATACCCCTATTCCCATGAGTTGTTTTGGATCAGGCTAGGGCAAGAAGATCCTTCGTAATCTCCCCATTAGTCATGTCCGGGGGAACCACCGGAACCTCATTCCCTTCACCCACAATAGAAACATGCTCACCTTGAGAAACTTGAACACCTTGTGGCACTTGTTCAACTTGGGGAGGAACTTCCTCATTCACCCCTTCCTCTTCCAATCTTCTTTCGACCATCCTTCTAGTAGTCATATCCTATAAGCACAAGAGAAGAGATTAGGTATAGAAACTTATAACCTGAACTCTATGGCACGACACAAGAGTGATAAAGAAAGTGAAACTCTATCATCTTATACCCTGTCGCTCAAATATGTATTGCGACTCACACCGATGAACAAGACTCTACTAGACGTGGCTTTAATGAGACTTTGGATTCCTAAAGACTACTTCAAAACCTGATGCTCTGATAGCAAGTTTGTCATGACCCGAGAGTATACCCTAGAAGAAATGGTATTTTCAAATCGTGGCATAGCGTATTCGACCTCTCGGAGGTCTTATACAAGCCATTTGACATCATTCATCGCATATCTATACGAAAAGTAGTACGAAATTAAGACTTTTCACAACAAATGAACAATAGTTCAAAATCTCTTTCATAGAAATCATAGGAAAGGCTAAGTCTCATTGTAACCATCTTAGAGACACAAATATCTTGGGTTCATAGCCCATACATCAACGAAATACAAAATAGCAAAGGCTAATACAATGTCTCATGATAAGAAAAGCTAAACATAGCTATGTCCTTGTATCAATTGAGGATATACCAAAACTTGCTTGAATGATTGCTACTTCCAAGCTTGCTTCCAATAACCTCCTCACTTGACACCTACACCTTTAGATACAAGAAAACATATGGAATTTGTACAATCGAATGCACTAACTATGGCGACATTCAATAAAATCATGCTAAAAGGACATTTGCTATAAACTATGCTTTCATGCTCTTTTTGGAGAAAACCTCATAAAACACAAGTACAAGAATAAAATTACAAGTCAACATATACATATAAGACATATTCCAAGTAATCCACAACATACCATTTTCAACACTTACAAACCATATAAGAACATGTACCTCCTACCAAGGGTCCTCCTAAGGCTCACTTAAGTAAGACATGAAGCGGCCGCCCATACAACCCCTTCACACACACCTAAGTGATCCTCAAGACTTCCTAAGATAATATTATTCACTTTATTCAATTAAATCCCCTACCTACAATTACTCAAAGACTCACATAAGTAAGGCATGAAGAGACCACCCTTACACCCTCTTCAAGCCTACCTAAGAAACTCTTAAAGCTACTCAAGATAAGTACCTTTTTGTTCACATGCAGTAGCTTAAGTCAATCAATAGTCATTAAGACACTTCAAATACATTCACATTTAGGAGACTTCACATAATGGTCTTAGAAGACCTAGGGAAACCAGATACTAGCACTTTCAAAGCCTACTCGTACAATGTATATATCGCGTCCCTTTCCACTACCTAAATTTTGTAGAACTTATCAAATACTAGAGTGCATCCCACATGATGAGAATAAACATTAATTGGCATAGACCATACTAGCTAGGAATGAAATCTGGAGTCTACCCTACTCCGATGGAGGGTGTTCTACTTGCCAAGGGCAGAACTAGGACACATCCCATGTAAGGACATGGGTAAGGAATATCAAGGGTTTTTAGTACTCTATTCTCCATTTAAGCGGAGTCAGTCCCCTAGCATATTCACTCGGTGCTAGTCATGTTCTCATAGAGTAAGTTCAATCACATAAGAATCATACGAAAAGGTACCATATTTTAGTCACTACCTTATCATAACATTTCTACCAAGGATGGGTCCACTAGGGATGCCACAAAATGCTTACAAGGATAACTTATTACTTTCTTTGTTACGGATATTTCATGCCGTTCTAGCCGACCTACCACTAAGTCCATCAATCACACAAAAAGGATACCATTATGGTTTTCAACTTCAAGGATATCATAACGTTCTTTCTAATTTGAAGGTTCCAAGTTGAAGACCCTCTTAACCATGTTCAAGGTCATATTTTAATCGTACATACACCTGCATGATAAAGGTGCTTAAACCTACTAAGTCAAGAGTTAATATTCACATTCTTTATGTATCAAGTAGAGGGACATTGGTCTACCAAAACAAGAAACACTTCATCATAATCTTATCACATGTACAATCACATTCAAGTAGCACATAGGGACAACCAGGCATACTACAAGTCACCCTATCCACTTCTATAGAAACATCAACATAGTACATCATATGACTCATGTAGTCAACTAGAGAGAATCATACTTCAACATCAAGTATACACATATAAGGAACCAATATAGCCTATCATGATCACTTATAATCAATTAGGAGAACTCATTCTTTGACTTAACATATACACATAAGCCATATAAGCATTCACAATGATCACCTATACAAGATATAACATGATAACATCACAATTCATGAAGTAATGCCGAGAAGGCCAAATTCTTCACAATTATAACACATAAGCACCGCCACCATAAGTGGACCACATCAATCAACACAAATTCAATGAAATTCTACCAATATAGAAGAGACTAGGTAAACATACCACCATTCTATCATCCACACCTCCAATCCTTAGTCATTCCAACCAATTCAATTAACAAAGGCTCTTACCAATAGACATACACACCAATCCAAACCAATAATCATACCATACAATGAACCAACAAGATACAATATGAAAATCATCAAATTAAGGCAGCCTATATACAAGTCTAACATAATTCATACAAATTTCAATAGCCCAATACATTTTAAATAAGAATTCAATACTAGTAAGCCTTGATCAAATCCGCATATTAGAGCCAAAATAAGGAAATCATGATTTGCATGATCTCATGGAGTTTTTGATATTAAATAATCAAATTAACATCAATTCAACCATAAATCATTGATTCAAATGGTTTTATACAAGAACCCATGGATATAAGTCAATTTAGAAGATTTCATATTTTGAGAAGTCTTAGAAAAGTCTTTGAAGCTTGGCTACTTGAAGAACGATAGTTCAAGGATGAAACACCATACATTATGTGAAGAATAGCCCAAGAAATTATGGAGAAAAACTTGGAAAAATATATCTTCTTTGGAGCTTCAAAGCTTCATCAATGTAGTTTTTGAAGAGAAGGAAATGGAGAGGTTTTGTTTTGGACTTGAGGGTTTTGATTTGAATGGTGAATTGGGGTTTAAAAAGACTCAATAACCATGAATAATTAGTCCCCAAAGTACCAAAAAGACCCCTGCACTTATATGACCCTTTAACCAAGTCAAACTTAACTTAAATTTTTGGAATTTTTATGAGGAAACAAGTACGGGATGCGGAGCTGTTCCCACAAGATGTTTGAAAATATATTTCGAGACAGTGGCGTCCCACAACGCAGAACAACATTTGGTCTTTGCTGAACGCGGACTGGTTCCACCCATGTTCATTTTGTTGTTGCCTTGGGCAACTTGTTGGCCCAAGGTTGGTTCCTCCTCAAGGACCACTAGGGGGAGTCGTGCACTGACGTTTCGACCCTAAATAGGTTCTTTTAGATATTAGGGTCCTCTTTTATGAATTTAGACACCAAAAAAGACATAAAACATACAAAGGCACACTAGAACACACCAACACACACTAAGGCAAACTTTCAAACGTTTTGGACGTTTCACCTCCAAACTGTTCCTAACTCAACACACTGCCTTATAACACTATAATTCATCATTTTTAGATCTTATAAACAGATCACACACATTTTAGGCTCTAGTTTCACCTAGTTTGTTCTTAGGGTGTTACAAAAATGTATGATCTTGATGATGTACTTCTGATTGTTATTGTGATCTGTGAATAGGGATCGGATTGCCATGTTTCGACAAACTAACTAGGATCAATTGACACGTTCTGGCATACTTTGTAATTGGATTGCCATATTCTGGCAAGCTAACTTTTTGGATTTGGGTTTCTTGAGAGGACCAATGATATGTTAAGCATGTGAAATGTGTTGTTGAATTGTCATGTTTAGAATATTGTTTATGTTGATTTATATGCTTGTGATTATAATGTTGATCGACTTATTTATATTGCACTAGTGTAATAGTCGTGTGATCCTACATGTACACGGTTGTTGTGTATTGATTGTGCATTTGCTATTATTTTTGTTCAGTACAAGGCATCTTCAAGCCGCTATTGATAGACCTCACTTAGGAGACAAGAGATCGTCGCATCGACTTCAAGAGTGAGCCTCATCATTTGGGCTTCCATGGAGTTTTCTTTCATTTATGTCCACCATTTCCGGACTTAGACTATTTGATTAGTTAGTTGAATAGTACAATAGTATTCTTTTATGTTGGTACATTGACTTTCAGATCATTTTAATGTTATATGTTTTGTTTTGTAATGGAACTTTGCTTTTAGTTATTTAACTTGCTTCCGTAACTTAAATGCCTTAGCTTTAGAATAATTTCTTTAGTTTGATAGTAGTAGTGTTTCTCCGACCAACTTGTACGAGTGGGTGCCAATCACAACGGTTTGTGTCGTGATAAATTTGGTATCAAAGCCTAGGTTTGTTAATCTGGATGTACCGAAATGAGTCTAATAGAGTCTCGCAGAATGGTACAGGGACACCTTTACTTTTCATCAAAAGGCTATAAGACTTTAGGAAATCTCCATTTTTCTCTAGTCTCCTTCGTGCTATGACTTGATTCAAGTTGGTATCTATCGATTTAAATTGGTATCTAACTTTTTTCACTCTTTTGCAACAAATGGTTAATACTAGATATAACGGCATTAGGCCCGTAGCTCAGTCAATGCTCTAGATGAGAAACCAGCAACGAGAGGTCATGGTCGAGGCAGAGGTAGGGGAAGACCTAGGGGTAAAGGTCGTGGGAGAGTGGCGCCTTCTGTGAATGAGGTGCCAATTGACAATGTTCCCATGAATGAGAACCCTACGACACATGATGAAATGATAGAAGAGGAAGTTAAGAAGATTAAATAAGAGAAAGGAGTGTAGGATGAAGAGACAGGGATACCTCCCATTGATTCGGTATTAGATCAACAGATCATGTCATTCTCAAAGGGGTTGGCTGGTCCCAGAACGCTTCCACCCACTCAAGCCCATACAAATCCCCCGGTAGCTAAGATTGTGCCCATGACGGGTGAAATATGTGGAAACAATGCCTTATTTTGTATTTTTTGGGTTTGTGATGACCGGTAATGAACATGATATGTTGACCAAGTTTCTGACACTTAAGCCTCCGGTATTTCTTGGTTCTGAGACTGAAGATGCTTATGAATTTATCTTTGATTTTTATGAGAGACTTTATAAATTATGTATTGTTCACCAACATGTGATTAGGTTTGTCTCCTTTCAACTTCAAGGCGATGCTAAGAAATGGTGGAGAGCTCACATGGAATACAGATCTTGTACATTACCTCCATTTACATGGACCCAATTGCATCCCTTTCTTGTAAAAAAAGTATGTACCTAGGACCTTGAGAGATCGCAAGAAGGATGAGTTTATGGACTTAGACCAAGGTGGTATGTCTTTGGCTGCTTATGAGTCCAAGTTTGATGCTTTATGTAGATATGCTACACTGTTGGTTTCTACTAAAGATGAGAGGATTCAATTTATTTGTTAGAGGTTTGAATTCTAAGTTGCAACTTTTGTCTGTCCACGTGACTTCTGCTGGGAAGAGTTTCAATGAGCTAACAAATTAGGTGAAGAAAGTGGATGAGATAAGGCGAGATGGTCAAGCCAAGGCATTCACTAAGAGGTCCGAGATTTATGGAAATTTTCACGGCTCCTATTCGAGAGGATCTGGTCGGCGAATGCTTGCGGCCAAGCCAATGAAGTCGACCATGCCTGCCTCCACAAGTAACTATTCTGAGACTCCATATGATAATTTTCAGGATAATTAAAGTATTGAGCATGCGACGGGAAGCAAATAATATGGCAATCACACTTGTTTTAACTATGTGAAACTTGGACATATGAGGAGAGATTGTCCACATCCTCGTGTGTTTGAGTCCAAATAGAAGCCTTCTCGAGCAATGGTGCTTGCGGGAAATGGTAATAGTGGTAGATGACATCCATACAGTGGGCAAGAAGGTAACCAACGAGGTCGTAAAGGTAGAGGAATGGGTAACAGAGGTAGAGTTAATGTCCAACCAGGCAGGGAGGTAGATCGAGCTGATGATAAAGCTTAGTGATATGCTTCCCGGGGAAAAAAGAGTGAGAGGCGCCTGATGCGGTGATCACACATACTATTTTTGTCCGTGACAAGATGATTAATAGGTTATTTGATCAGAGTTCCACTTATTCTTTGTGTCTGTGAGATTTGCCTCTGAATTTTAGATGTTGTGTGATGTCTTTGATACCCCTATTCGTGTTTCTACCCCCATTGGAAAGTCGGTCATAGTCACCCACTTCTATCGTGCTTTCCCTATTTTTTTGGGATTTCAGACTTGGGTTGATTTGGTGATTTTAGATATGGTTGATTTTTGATATTATCTTAGGCATGAATTGGTTGTCACCCTATCATATTGTGCTTAACTGTAATACTAAGTTTGTGATTCTATAAATTCCGGGAAAGAAAGGATTAAAGTGGGATGGGGTGTTCAAGCCGAAACAAGCTAAAAAAAATCCTCCATCTCGGCTAGTAGACTAGTAGAGCAGGGTTGTTAGATTTTTTTGGCTCATGTTAGGGATGCTGAGATTGAGGCTCCATCCATAGAGTCTATTCATGTGTTGTCTGAGTTTAGTGAAACATCTTCCAACGACTTGTCTGGCATGCCTCCGGATAGAGACATAGAATATTGTATTGACTTAGAGCCTTGTACTCGCCCCATTTCAATCCCTCCGTATTGCATGGCTCCAACATAATTGAGAGAGCTTAAGGCTCAAATCGAAGAGCTCCTTTATAAGGTATTTATTTGTCGTAGTGCTTCCCCATGGGTTTCTCTAGTTTTCTTTGTCAAGAAGAAGGATGGTATCATTAGGATGTGTATAGACTACCGACAATTGAACATAGTCACTATTCGAAATAGGTACCAATTGCCTAGAATATATTATCTCTTTGATCAATTTCAAGGTGCAGCGATCTTCTCTAAGATTGATTTAAGATCCGGGTATCATCAAAAAAAAAAAATAGGCCAGAAAATGTACCCAAGACGGTGTTTAGGAATCATTTAATTTTTGGTAATGTCGTTTGTGTGGACTAATTCACAAGCAACCTTTATGATCTTGATGAATGGTGTTTTCAAGCCATTTCTTGATTCCTTTGTTATAGCCTTCATTGATGACATTATGGTCTATCCGAGAAGTGAAAAGAGCATACTGACCATCTCCGTACTGTTTTGGGTGTTCGTGGGAAGCAAAAGTTATATGGAAAATTTTCCAAGTGTGACTTTCGGTTGAAATCTGTTGCATTTTTGGGGCATGTAGTGTCAAAAGAAGGGGTAAGGGTACAAACAAAAATATTGAAGCCGTTAAGAATTGGGTACGACCTTATTCGGTTCCAGAAATTAGGATTTTCATGGGAGTCACTAGTTATTATCATCTTTTTTTAGGAATTGTGCTTCAATTGCTACTCCCTTGACCAATCTTACTAGAAAGGAGGTGCCATATGAATGGACTAAGAAATGTGAGGAGAGCATCCAAAAATATAAGACTCTTTTGACCATCACCGGTTGAGGGTAAGGATTTCATTGTTTATTGTGATGCTTCACTTTTTGTTTGGGTATTGTCTTGATGTAGGATAAGAATGTTATAGATTTTGCCTTGCGTCAATTCAAGGTGCAATGAGAGAAATTCTAACACATGATTTTGAGATAGCGGCGGGTGTGTTTGCTCTTATGATCTGGCGACATTATCTTTATGGTGTTAAGTGTGAGGTACTTAATGATCATCGTAGTTTGCAACATGTATTCACTAAAAATGATTTGAATTTGAGACAACGGAGATGGATGGAATTACTCAAAGATTATGATCTGACCATTCAATACCATTCGGGTAAGGCTAATGTGGTGGCAGATGCTTTGAGTAAAATAGCGGTAAGTATGGGTAGTTTACCTTACTTGACTGTAGTCAAGCGACATATGGGCAAGGAAATCCAGGCCTTAAAATCCAAGTTCATGCAGTTGGGAATCTCTGAAAGAGATGGGGTGTTAGCTAGTATTGAAGCTAAGTCCATGTTCATGGAGGAGATCAAGGCCAAACAATTTGAACATGGAAATTTAGAGGAAATTAGAACGAAGATTGCAATGGGTAAGTCCCAAGAAACCACTCTTGATGCAAATGGTGTACTCAACCATAAAGGTAGGATATGTGTTCCTAGAGTTGAAGACTTGATTCAACAATTGTTGGAGGTGTCTGATGGTTCACAGTATTCCATTTATTCGGGTGTGACAAAGATGTATAGACATATGAAACGAGTTTATACATTGTCGGGCATGAGGCAAGACATCACAGAATTTCTGGTGAACTGCCAAAAATTCTCAACAAGTGAAGTATGAGCATCAAATGCCTATGGGTTTACTTTAAAGAATGCCAATTCCGAAGTGGAAGTGGGAAAGAATAGCCATGGATTTTTTGATTGGCCACCCCAAGACCTTGGGAAAGTGTATGACTCTATTTGGGTTTTGGTTGATAAATTTACTAAGCAGCCCATTTTATTCCAGTAAGGGTAGATTACAATGCTGAACAACTAGCTAAAATCTATATGAAGGAATAGTGAGGTTGCATGGGGTTCTTATTTGTATCATCTCAGATCGTGGTACCCTTTTCACTTCCATGTTTTGGAGGAAGTTGCGTGATGAATTGGGTACGCAACTCACTTTTAATACAACCTTTCATCCCTAGATGGATGGCCAATCGGAAAGGACTATTCAAGTTTTGGAAGACATGTTCAGAGCTTGTGTGTTTGACTTTCGAGGTAACTGGGATAAGTTGTTACCATTATGCAAGTTCTCTTACAATGATAGTTATCACACAATCATTGATATGACACTGTTTGAGGCGTTATGTGGGAGGGGATGTAGATAACCCATAGGTTGATTTGAAGCCGTAGATGTGAAACCTTTGAGGGTCTACTTAATGAAAGATTCTCAATATAAGGTGAGGAGCGTTCAAGCTAAACTTCTAGCCGCTCAAAGTAGACAAAAGAAGTATGCAGATCATAAATTGAGGGACATGGAGTTTGAGATTGTTGAAAATGCTCTTCATAAGGTATCACACATGAAAGGGGTGATGAGATTCTGTAAGAAGGGTAAGTTGAGTCCGCAATATATTTGTCCGTTTGAGGTTATTGAATGAAAAAGCCCAGTGGCGTATAGATTGGTGCTACCCCCTAATTTGTTCGGGGTACATCTCGTATTTCATATGTGAATGTTGAAGAGATATCAAAGTGACAATGACTTTATCTTTAAGTGGGATTCAATAGTACTACATAAAGACGTCCAATATTAGGAGGAACCGATTTCTATTCTTGATCGTGAGGTATATAAGCTGAGGATTCGAGAAATTAAGTTTGTGAAGGTTCAATGGAACCACCGTCCAGTTGAGGAAGCTACTTAGGAGACTGAAAAGGACATGGAAGACAAGTTTCCGAAATTCTTCACTAATTCAAGTACTACTTTGCTCCTTCTTTAGCCTTCTTTTCCTATGTTTTTCACTCAGGGATGAGTGATGGGTAAATTGGTATCTTTTGTAACAATCGGGTCCATCGTTATAAGAATTCCAACGAGGGGAAAATCGGGGCTTAAAAAACATTTTCGTTATATTAGGATTTCCCAACCTTGTCCTGATTTACAAGAAATCATAGTCATCAAGGCGTTGGGAAATTTGGTAGTAATCGAGGAGAGTAAATATGAATTCGATTGCATTATTGGTTAGATAACTCATTAAGAAATCCGTTCGACTTTACAAAATTTAATTTGGACAAGTAGAATTTCGGGAGTCGATCTTAGCGTTAACGTTATTTTCTGAGTGTAGTGGGTTAAGAGTGTGTTGTAAAAATGGAGAGTTGAATTTCTGAAAAAAAGAGTTATATCCCGATATGTGCTGCTGTCGCGGGAATTGTGCCGCTTTAGCGACGCTCCTATAGTGGGATGGGCGACGCTGTAGCGGACGAGATGAGAATTGAAATCATAAAATTTTGGGAATTTTCAAATGAGGGCTCACTGATCAAAAAGGTGCCAGTGCAGAGCTATTTGTGCCGCTGCACCTACGACCCTATAACGGGAGGGGTGATGATGTAGCGAGACAAGAGCGAATTAAGTCGGAAATAAAACCCCAAAATGGCACTTTTCGACTTTTAGAGCTAAAGAACGACCCTGGGATATTCCAACTTGTTTTCCACCATTCTTGAAGCTAAAGGTAAGATTTTCACTACCCGAATTCACTTTTCGATCCGTACAACATAATAGAATCGATCAATATTAATGGGCGAGGGTTTCCTCATCGCTTTTACAAAAAAGAGCCTAAATACCTTTGAAGTATTAGAAATGGTACAAAACTGTCATTCATCCACCTATTGGCTCCAAAATACCCTTCCCACCACCTATTGGCTCAAATATACCCTTGTCATCCACCTTTGGGTTCAAAATTGACCACTTATTTATTACTTTTAAATTGAAACTATTTAAATATTTTTTAAATACGTGGCGCTCAACTATTTTTTATAATTTAACTTATTAATATAATTTATAAATCAATCGACTACCACCCATTACTCATTAAACCCCACATAATTAATAAACCCGCCCAATTACTAATGCAACAACTAGAAAACTACTGAGGGGAAAATGTCTATAGAAGTATATTATCATACATTCATGTCCTCAATCAAAACATATTATAATTCAAGTGTCTAAATAAAAATAATCGCTAAACTTAAAAGTCTGACTATGTTCATCTTAATTATTCCTTATGCTCAATTATGTAATGTTACATATAATAGATAACTTTTTCAAAAAATAATATATTAAAGTTTTAATATTTAAAACAAATAATAATTATTTATAAAATTGTATTAAAAAAGAACATGAATTAATTCGGGATGTACTATTTCTTTACCTTTAATAATAAATTTCAAATTCAAGCTTCAAAAAGAATCCTATTGAAAGTGTCCTCCTAAATAAGCGGCTTAACCTAAATTTAATTGGGGCTTCAATTCAGACTCAAATAATATTGAATGTCATTTCCAGAAATCTGTAATTTCATCATGTTTTAGTAGTGCTTAGGGCGATTTTGATTTTAGAATTGGTTTATTAATTTGGTGGGGTTTAGTTAGTAATGAGTGGTTAGTGGGTTGGTTTATAAAGTATATAATAAATTAAATTATAACAAATAATTTAGCTCCAAGTATTTTTTTGAAAAAAATTAACCAGTTTAAATTTAAAATCGTTAAATAAGTGGTCAATTTTAAACTCAAAGGTGGATGACAAGGGTAATTTGGAGCCAATAGGTGGATGAAAAGGACATTTTGGATCCAATAGGTGGATGAAGGGTAGTTTTGTACCATTTACAATACTTCCAGGGTATTTTAGTCCCTTTTTCGTAGATTTTATGGTTTTACTAACCCTAATTTAACTAAGTTGGGATCATGGATTTGATCTAGGATTCATAGAACTATTTGTAATCCGGTTAATTAGCATTTTTTTTGTTGATTACCGCATTATTGTGATTTTCATAGACCAAGAACAAGTGGAACGAATCCGGAAAGGGAAGGATCAAGTTTCTTAGGGTTTCAAGTCTATTTCGAGGTAGATGATGGTTGTGATTTCATTATTGTGTGATGTTTGCATGTTCTTGCTCCATTATGATACTTATATGCATATTAATGTAGCAATATTGATCACACTTGTTGTAAATGAGATAGACGAATGATGTAGCCATGAAATCATGATGTAAATGTATAATCTTGATGATGTACTTGTGATTTTAATTGTGATTGTGATGTGTTAATAAGGATCAGATTGCCACGTTCTGGAAAACTAACTGGGATCGATTGCCACGTTACAGAACAAATTTGGATCAGTTACTACATTTTACCATACTTTGGGATCGACTTGCGACGTGATGTACCGTGAGTTTACGGTATTTTTTTATACAATTCACATAAGAGTTGTGTCTGTTTAGAGCCTTTCTGTATTCTTGTTCAAGTGTTTTATCATGTTTTGCAGGAAAGATTTTTAGGCGCAGAAATAGAGAGACAACTGAGAGAAATGCAGAAAAACACCGCTATGGAGATGATCTACGGACCGTAGGTCCATTGACTCTATGTAGATGGTGCTCATAGATAAGCAGGCAAGGCATGTGAGGAGGATCAGAAAATATAACTAAGTGTGGAACCACAGTGACCATTGACGATCCTTAGTTTGATTTACAGATCGTACTGATGAACCGTTGAATGTGATTGTGAGGGTTCCAGTACTTGATTCTTGGAAAATTTTAAGTACTGAGCTACGGAGAGGATTGACGGACCGTAGATTGATCTGCGGTCAGTAGTGGTGTTTCGTCCTTTGCTTTAGAGAAGCTGCGTTTTGAAAGCTAAAATAATTTATAGGTATTGGCTTACAGAAGGGACTTACGGACAATAGATCCTTTCACCATTTTTAAGTCAGTCTCGTGGAATGAAAACGTGTTCCTGAGAAGAATTTTTTTATTTTGTTTTCCTTTATGTTTAGGATTTTTTTTCTATAAATAGGATATGGCAACCTCATTTTATAGGGTTAGACATTATTACTCTTGGTTAGCTTAATGCTTTTTGATATTAACTTACAAATTCTTAGCAGTTCTTGATCCTGAAAATAAGTTATTGAAGATTTTGACTTTGAAATTCAAGTAGATATTCTGGGCTTATTCTTATTGTTACGTAAGTTCATGATTCTCTTCATCAATTAATATGAATCGTGTTCGTGCAAATATGGGTAACTAAATCCACTACTATGGTTGTGGGAACCATGAGTAATTAACAATGTATGAGTAGTAACAAAGTAATTCTTGAATAGTTTTATTGCATACATTAATAGATCTTTCGTTTAGAAGTCTTTTTAAGGGTGGAAAACGTTAGGACTCACCTTGTTGCTACTTGCAAGGCCAAGGAGGTAGTGAATAAGAAAAGAATTATCAATAAATATTTAGTGTGATACTATCTAATAGTCTAATGTCGATTGGTGCGAGGGTTAAAACTAAGTCATACATCGATGTGATGTCTAATATGAGGTAAAGGTTAGGGTAGTAAATTATACACATGTAGTCGGACCAAGTTGTGGGGTGAAATTCTCTAGATGTCGGACCAAGGATTTAGAGATACATAACTTATCACTTTGCATGTAATACACTAGGAGAGGATTGCTATTACTGGGATTACCGCATTATGAGCTTGTGGGGAACACTTATGCACTAGTTTTTCTTGCATCTTTATAACACCTAAAGCTGAATATTGCTCGTGTATTACTTACACAATTTTCAGAATTTGTTACACAAATACCTCCCCTTTTAATTACTTGTTTTCGAAAGTACATTTTCTAAACAAATATATTGTTAGTTGTGTTTAAGGCTAAACTATTTTCCTGGTGGGATTGGCCCCAACCTACAAGTTGGGTTCTTTACTTGATAACGATAGCTTATGCTTTTTTAGATAGGTGCAATTTGAGCATATCAAATTTTTGCGCCGCTGCCTGGGAATTTGGTTTTTAAATTAACTTTAAAGATTTATTGCAATTTAGTAAACTATTTCCTAATTTTACTTTTCCTTTATTTTTTTGTGTCTCTCAGGTTCCAACTCTTGTGTATGCCAAGTACACTGAGTCAAGGTGAACCACTCATGCCCTACGATCCAGAACTCAACCTACCACAGAGAATGCATAATTAGGGAGTATACATTAAACCATTGGAGGAGAATTAGGGGATGGTGCTGGGATGCAACCTCCAAATGTAGGTAATGAAAATAATCAGGTTCCAGCTGAGAATCATTTGGGAGTTGCATCGGGGATGCAGGAGCCACGAGAGCCACAACCCCAAAACAATTATAGGTCCAACTTCAACATTGCTAACTCTGATGGACCTATTGTCATACCCCCTCTACCAGTAGGTCATACCTTTGTGGTGACTAATATATTGATGAAAATGCTCACAGCCAGAGGCTTCTTTGCAAGGCTGGCGTCGGATGGCCCTCATGATCACATAGCCAAGCTAAGGGTGGTTTGCAAAATTTATGTGGGACGACCGGATTTGGACTTGGATGTTATCGGGCTTCGAGTATTTCCGCTATCATTGACCGCCGATGCAACGGTTTGGTTTAATGAACCCTCGTACAACTCTATCTATACATAGAACCAATTGATTGAAGCATTCCTTGCAAAGTTCTTTCTAGTGTCCAAGAAGCTTAACAAGAAGGATAAGCTTAACAACTTCATTGCACTACCTGGAGAGTCTGTAAGTAGTTCTTGGGATCGTTCCACCGCTTTCATTAGAAGTATTCCATATCACCACATAGATGATGAGTATCTAAAACAGTACTTTTACCAATGACAAGATGACAATATGAAAGTAGTGCTTGAAACTTTGGAGTACTTGTGGAGATTGCACTTCTTAGCAGATCACGGAGAAATAAGATAAGATCTCCTATAACAACAAAGTTTGGAGCACTAGAAAGTTGGATAGTGGGAGAAACATATTACAGTCCAAGCTACAGGCAATCATCCATAGAATATATACGTGAGCACATGAAAAATATGAGAACGAAATTTGGGTTGGTATTGAAGCATGTGAGCGGGGGTGCTGAGAAGGTAGTTGTTGTTAACTATTAGACTAGAACTCCACCACCGACTGAGGAGTTCTATTATGAGAAAGATTTATATGCGATAAATGATCATACATGGGTTTCTAACGAAACCCCAAAGGTTCCAACATGGCCGATTTCGACTATAGGTGTGACATTGAGCGGGTGGGACCTTTACAAAAAATGAAGAGCAACGAGAGGCTATGATACTATGGCTGGCAGGACATATGGCCCTGGATTGTGAGAGAGCTGAGTGGATTTCTTCACCCGGGGGCATTCGGATGGCCACCCTCACTTTGGTGGCTAAGCTCTTCTAGCTCTTGTTCCAGTATATTATGTCTCACCAACTCATGTCGACAACCTTGTCTGTTTGGATAGAGTAGTTATGGTGGATGCGTTGGTCATCGGGATTGAGATATATTTCCCCAGCTTGCTATTGGCGGAGATACACGAGAAGGAGTTCAAGAACACCACCACTTAAACATTCCCGTGAATGATATTTCAGATTTGCAAGGATGCTGGAGTTCCTGTTTTGCATTGTGACATGTTGGTGCATGCCACAGGGACACTGTATATAAAGTTGATACAAGACAAGGAAAATGTTACAGTACCACATATAGGGCCATGAGTAGACATGCATGTAGGCACTGATCGTGTAGATGCAGTAGAGCAAATTCAAGGAGATGAACCTGCAGCCTACACTGATGATGTATAGGCCTCCTCATCACAGGCAACTAGCTAGGCTATGAGCTCATCTCGAGCCACTCGTTCTTTCGGAGCCATTATTTTACCTCTGGGCTGACTCCACAAACTAGAGGGTAAAATGGCCACCATGCTACACCGCACCAAGCTATGGATGTAGAAGTTAATCACCGAATCCGAAGAGAGAGTGGAGAAGAGGATAGAGGCGGCAACCGACCAAAGGTTTCAAGCGGTTCATAAGCGACTTTATTCTTTTTAGTTGTGACTTTTAGAGAGGTCGGCCTCCAGTGTTGACATGTCCTCTATCTAGTACAAGCCAACTAGTCTCCGGACTGATGTTGATGCCATCCTTATTACACCAGCTGTTGAGCCAAAGGCTGCATCCTCTGCACTTGGCGATGATTCAGTTCTTGGTGCCCTATTTACTGGAGATAATACAGCGGTGCGGCGTGATAACACTCATGCCCTACGAAAGAGGAACCACTCTAGTAAAAAATCTGATCGCATAGAGGCAGAAAAGGATGACAAGGAGCAGCGCAGGCGAGAGAAAAGGCAAAGAAAGATTCCATCGTAGATGAGCAGATGAGGGAGCAGAGAGTTCCTGAGATGATAGATGGGGCATCGAGTTCGGTGCCTATTAAAGAGGTTCTTCCTACTAGGGAAGAGGATGTACGCACTAATAAGGGTGTGGTTAGACAAGGTAGATAGCACTACTGAGGGTGTTGTGACCATTGATGTGGGCACTACTGATGGATGCCCCACTGTTTAAGCGAAGTGCCACAGGTTTGCTTCACCAAAATGTATTACTTTTTACCGTTTTGCATGCATTGGAGACAATTGCACTTACTTGTTAGGGGGTTAATGTATTGTGAGTGATAGGGTGAATTCTAAGTAACCAACTCACAGTCCTGTCTTGGGGTTTTATTGTTTGTGTTCTTTTTATTGACTTGGAGCCTGGTACTCGTCCCATTTAAATCCCTCCTTATCGCATGGCTCCGACAGAATTGATAGAGCTTAAGACTAAAATCATAGATCTCATTGATAAGGGATTGATTTGTCCTAGTGCTTCCTTATGGGGTGTTTCGGTATTATTTGTCAAGAAGAAGGATGGTGTCATGAGGATGTGTAAAGATTACCGATAATTGAACAGATTCACTGTTCGAAATAGGTATTCCTTCCTAGAATTGATTATCTCTTTGATCAATTGCAAGGTGCAGTGATTTTCTCTAGATTGATTTAAGATCTAGGCATCATCAACAAAAAATTAGGCCGGAAGATGCACCCAAGACGATGTTTAGGACTCTTTATGGGTATTATGAATTTTTGGTGATGTCGTTTGGGTTGACTAATGCATCTGCATCCTTTATGAGCTTGATTGATGGGGTGTTCAAGACATTTCTTGATTCCATTGTATTTTCTTTATTTATGATATTTTGGTTTATTCGAGAATTAAGAAGATCATACTTACCATCTCCGAACTATTTTGGGTGTTTGTGGGAAGCAAAAGTTATATGTAAAATTTTCCAAGTGTGAATTTTATTTTAAATTTGTTGCGTATTTGGGGCATATAGTGTCAAAAGAAGGTGTAAGGGTAGATCCCAAAAATATTAAAGCGGTAAAGAATTATGTACGACCTTGTTCGGTTACGGAAACTAGGAGTTTCGTGGGACTCGCTAGTTATTATCGTCGTGTTGTTAAGAATTTTGATTCAATTGTTACTTACTTGATCAATCTGACCAAATTGAGGTACCGTTTGAATGGGCTGAGAAATGTGACGAGATCTTCCAAGAATTAAGACTTTTGACCACCGCGCCCATCCTAGCATTACCGATTAAGGGTAAGGATTTCATTTTTTATTGTGATGCTTCACATTCTGGTTTGGGTGTTGTGTTAATGCATGATAAGAATGTCATAGCTAATTCCTCGCGTCAATTGAAGGTGCACGAGAGGAAATATCTCACTCATGCTTTGGAGTTATCTGCGGTGGTGTTTGTTGTTAAGATATGTCGATATTATCTTTATAGTGTTAAGTGTAAGGTATTTACTGATCATCGTAGTTTGCAGCATGTATTCACTCAAAAGTATTTGAATTTGAGACAGCGGAGATGGATGGAGTTCCACATATATTATGATGTGACCATTCAATACCATCCAGATAATGCTAATGTGGTGGTATATTCTTTTAGTAGAAAAGTGGTAAGTATCGGTATTAAGTTTAGTTGAGTGTAGCAGAGAGACCTTTGGGCAAGGAAATCCAGGCATTAGAATCCAAGTTCATGTAGTTGGGCATCTCCGAAATAGGTGGGGTGTTAGCTAGTATTGAAGCTAAGTCTATGTTCATGGAAGAGATCAAGGACAAATAATTCAATGATGGGAATTTACACAAGCCCATAACAAACACTGCAATGGATAGGTCCCAAGAGACCACTCTTGATGCGAATGGTGGGATCAACTATAAATGTAGCATATGTGTTCTTAGAGTTGACGACTTGTTTAGGAAATTATTGGCAGTGTCACATGGTTCACGACATTCCATTCATCCAGGTGTGACCAATATATATAAATATCTTAAACGAGTTTATTGGTGGCCGGGAATGAGGCAAGATACATCACGGAATTGTTGGCGAAGTGCCAGAATTGTCAACAAGTAATGTATGAGCATCAAAGGCCAGCGGGTTTACTTCAAAGAATGACAATTCCATAGTAGAAATGGTAAAGAATAGCCATGGATTTTGTTGTTGGTCTCCCCAAGAAATTTGGGAAGTTTGAATTTATTTGGGTTGTGGTTGATAGATTTACTAAGTCAGCAAATTTTATTCCAATAAGGGTAGATTATGTTGCGGAAAACTCGCTAAAATCTATGAGAAGGAATAGCGAGGTTGGATGGAGTGCCCCTTTTTATCATCTCAGATCGTGATACCCTTTTCACTTCAAATTTATGGAGGAAGTTGCATTATGAATTGGGTACACAACTCACTTTTAGTACATAGTTTCATCCCTAGACGGATGGCCAATTGGAAAGGACTATTCAAGTGTTGGAAGACATGTTGAGAGCTTGGGTGATTGACTTTGAAGGGCATTGGGATAAGTTATTACCACCATTATGTGAGTTCTCTTACAATAATAGTTATCACTCAGGCATTCATATGGCACCATTTGAGGCGTAACATAGGAGGGGATGTAGATCACCTATAGGTTGTTTTGAGACCAAATATGTGAAACCTTTGGGGTCGACTCGACTTAGTGAAGGGTGCTCAAGATAGGGTGAGGAACATTCAAAGGTAAACTTCTGGCCACTCAAAGTAGACAAAAGAAGAATGCAGATCATAAGGTGAGGGAGATGGAGTTTCAGACTGGAAAAAATTTTCTTCTTAAGGTATCACCCATGAAAGGGGTGATGAGATTCAGTAAGAAGGGTAAGTTGAGTCCGCAATATATTGGTCCCTTTGAGGTTCTTGAATGCATTGGACCAGTGGTATATAGATTGGTTCTACCCCCTTATTTCTCCAGTGTACATCGCGTATTTCATGTGTCTATATTGATGAGATATCACGGTGATTATATCATTAAGTTGGATTCAATAGTACTAGATAAAGACTTCCAATATGAGGAGGATCCAATTGCTATGCTTGATCGTGATATTCGTAAGTTGAGGACCAAAGAAATTAAGTCTGTGAAGGTTCAAGGGAAACATCGTCCAGTCGAGAAAGCTACTTGGGGGACCTAAAAGGACATGAGAGACAAGTATCCAAAAATTTGCACTGATTCAGGTACTACTTTGCTCCTTCCTGCGCCTTCTTTTCTGTTAGTTTTGTCATTCAGGGACGAGTGATGGATAAATTGGTACATATTGTAACGACAAAATTTCATCGTTAAAAAAATGCCAACGAGGGAAAAATCAGGGCCGAAAATACTTTTTCGTAGTATTCGGATTTCTCCAACCTTGTCCAAATTTGAAGGAAATTGGAGTCATCAAGGCGTATGGAAATCTTGTAGGAATCGGGTAGAGTAAATATGAATTCAATTGAATGATTGGTTAGATAACTCGTTAAGGAATCGATCTTAGAGTTAAGGGTATTTTCTAAGCTTAGTGGGTTAAGAGTGTATTGTAAAAAGGGAAAATTGAATTTCTTTAAAAAGAGTTCTGTCCTGATTTGTGCCGCTGTAGCAGACGAGATGGGAATTGAAGTCGTATAATTTTGTTATTTTTCAAATGACGGCTCACTATTCCAAAAGGTGTCGCTGCAGCGACGCCGCTACAATGGGAGGGGTGCCGCTGTAGCGGAACAAGCCTTATTTGGCTCTTTTAGACTTTTTTACATCCCTATTCCCTTAATATTCCCTTTGCGTATTGATCTGCTTACATGCCTGCATCACCTTAGTCTTGTGGTTATCAATATATGTTGTGAACATGGATGTCGTTACTTCGTAGCTAGTCAGCTTTGAAGTGGTCAGCGCAAAAGGTGAGTCTCTACACCCACAACCCATTTAGTTGACTTTGAAATCAAATGTAGTGATGATATGATGATTAAGAACAAAGAAGACACCTGATTGGAGATATTTTGCGCTCAATACCAAGTTCGTGTGTTTCTGAACCACCACATCCCCGGGGCTATGCTTGAATAGGTTTGGCCTTCATTCTGTTTGACTTTTTGCATAACATGAATCCGGAATCTGCAGAGAATTCGAGAAAGTGGGTTGAAAATAGGAACATGAGTTTTTTAGTGAAGTTTTGTACAACTCCTTAAACCACTCAGTAGATCTCCTAATCTCCACACATTGCCTCCTTTTTTTATGCTAAAATAATTGAAGGATTACACGCGAAGAAGAAAATAGAGCCAGGCGTTAATTCAAAGGAAGAAACGTGCCACCACGACAAATGGAGAGATTGCATAAACAAGACATTTCCTTACCTCCCTCTCTGTCCTATTATATTTTGGCCCTTGAATTACTGTTATCCGCATTTGAGGACAAATGGTTTTATTTGGGGGTGGTGGTGGTGAGGCATACCATTTTTTTGTTAATATTGGTACTTGTAGTACGTATATATTTGGGTTATTCCTTTTCAATTGTGTTTTTACTACTTTTCGTGGATGTTTAAGCTTATGGATTTTTGTTGGGTCTAATTGCACAACAATTTTTGACCCCTTCGAAAATGTTTCATTTTTCGAAAATATTCTTGTATTGAAAGTGTCTTTTATCTTACAAATTCAGGTATCATTTTCGATCAATACTGATGACTTTAATAGTTCTCTCAATCGAACAAACATGAATGTGAAGCTACGGTGATACCAAATGAAAATGCATAGCCAATATGTGAACTCTTTGCATCTCGTTTTGATTAGCCATGTGTAAAATTGATTCTCTTGTGATGACTGTTGCACACTTGCTTAAGTGTGGAATATTGTTTTACATAAGTATAGAAGCCTTGAGTAATAAGCTTACCGCGAACCATGCATAAGAACACCTAGAATTCATCCCGTTAGTCCAATCAATTAAGCAATGTTTTCTCTTGAAATGATCTTCGGAAATTTTATAGAGCGTGAGAGAATTTGACATATACCCATATTATGACTTCATTTGTGAGTGTGTGAACCTCTCTTGAACACCCCTTGAGCCTAAAGTTTATTTGGAAGAAACTATATGAACACTATACCTTTCTTGATCCATCTCCCTTAGTCCTCATGAATGAGTGTGATTGAAATAGTTAGCTTAGGCCAAAAGCCTAAGTTGGGGTTTAGTGAAAAGAAATAGGAAAAGTAAAAAGAAGTGCAAGGAGAGTCTCCCTTAACCCATGATGTTGCTAAAAAATAGACACCCTTCATATATATAAAAAGAAAAGAAAAAAAAATAAACGAAAAAGAAAAGTTGTGGAATAAAAGTCCAAAAGGAATAGGGTTTCCAAGCAATCCATGAAAAGGAAATAATAGGAAAACTTAGAAGCACTAGAAGAAAAATTGATAAAGAAAGAGAAGAGGATGTGTTGAGAGCACCACATTAAATTCATGAGGATAAAAGTCAATAAGCCTAAATGGTCATACCTTTGCACTCATCCCCATTGAAAGTCTTATAAAGACCTTTTTGATCTTCAGAAAGTGAAAACAATTGTTGACTGGAAAATAAGAGTGAACATATGGGTGAAAGCATGCATTGTGTTCTTGTTTTGAGAGTGAGTGTTGTATCTAATTCCTGAACTTTACATTGATTATACACGTGTGTGTGAAAATGGAATCATCATTTGTGTGAGGGCATTCAAATGCTTTTGCTGAGCCTGAAATTTCACTTGGAGAAAGTAATGCGAGCTTGAGAATCTTTGGTAATGGTGTGTCACAATTTTAATCTTGAGTACACAATTGATCCTTGCATGATTAGTTTGAGTCTTGTGTGTATTCATGATTGAGTTTTGTGTAGCACCATTGGAGGCATCCTTTTTGAATGCTGAACTTATTTTTACTAGAGGACAAGCAAAAGTTCAAGTTGGGGTGTTGATGAGTCCACAAGTTGGACTCATTTAGGGACATATTTTAATTGAATTAGTGTCCTAAAATAATTATTTTATCTCGATATCTAAAAAAAACACTATTGTTTCAGGTATTTGTTGATTTATGGAGAGCATAGACACTATGTCGCAAAAACGAACAAAAAGGATGAAATGAGTGAAGAAATGAAAGCATGAGCATCGTTGAGTCCATTTGGCGAGTCACTAACAAAAATTACTTTTACCTTTGTTTGAGAGTGCTCAACCCTGAAGAAAGAGGATCAAATCGGCAGTGAAAGGATAAGTTGGCGCGTCGCCGATTAGTTCCGCGAAGTAGTGCTATACCGCGTAATGGTACGGGACACGAAGATGCTATGGGCTAGATTGAATGGTGATAAACCAGACAAAGCTGAATCGCCGAGTTGATCGGCAATTCCCACTAAACTCGTCGAGTGATCCACTGTATCATTAATTCTACAAACTATGAATACTAGTTTTATTATCAGTTTTAGAGAGTTCCAAAAAAGAGTAGAACATTATTATAATTTTTATTAATTTTCCATATTTCTACTCCAAAGTTTGTAAGGGTTTTTGGAAGACTTGAAGAAGAAAAAGTTTCATGTCTTTCAATTTGGAAGTGTGTATCCTTGATTCTTCTCTCTTTGCTCAAATCAAGACTTTATTTCTCATTACCATTTGATTTCATCATCATTGAAATTGTGATTTCTATTTCTTGATGTGTGGCTAAATACCTCAATTCTTGGGTTGTGATTTAGGGAATATGGGCTAATATTGTTGTTGGGTCTTGCTTGTAGATAGATTAAATGTAGTTTAATGGTAATTTCGTCTAGTAGTTGTGGTTTAATCTAATTGATTTGTAGTTTCCAATACAAGTTCACCCATGTGTTTTCGGCTTGCTCGAGAGAGAAGTCGTGAAACCAAGACTGCTAGATTGATGGCCTAAGGAGTGGGTCGACATGAGCCTCACCCCGAGAGGGTGAGCCCTAGTCCCATATTCTAACATTCAGCTCGAGAGAGTGATTAAGGTAAGGTGTAGGATGGTCTTCATGCGGCAATTGGGTGTACGAGAGGAACACATTTGAAACGGGGTAGGTTTCTCGAGAGAGAACTTATTTCCATATAAAGTTTATCCTAGTCACTATTTATCTATAAATTTTCTATTTAAAGCATGTACCCAATAATCTAAATTAATTTGAATTGCGGTGACATCCCAAGAATCCCCGCTCTCATACGTGTTTCTAATTGCATTTTTACTTTTTTAATTTACTTGTGACAAAACCCCCCTATCGATATTTGACACTTTCGTGTCACCCCTTCAAGTTTACAATGTTTTTAGTCTTTAATTTCTTTAGCTACGACTAATAAGAATGAAATTCTAACTAGCTACAAATTCTCAAAATCGCTCCGTTGAGAAACGACCCCAACCCTCGGTTGGGTTACTATATCATCGATGATCATAGACACTTGAATAAGAAGTAGTGTCCTCTGTCTCGATAAGCATCACTCATCTTAGGATAAGACAATCTTGTTAATCCTGTTTTAGCTCACTCTATACCTCTGAAGGCTCGGTGGTTTTTAATAAATTCATCTAGTAGTTGGTTATGTACTCTTCACATTGTCTGAATTAGATTCTATTGGTAATGTATCATGCACCTATTGAGAGCTTTGAGGTGTCTCTTATGATAAAAAGAAAACCAGGACAAGTGAATTTGTATTTTGTTTCTTTCAAGATAGTTTATTGACCACTTTACCTATGAGTTTAGCTGGATATTCCAACTCCCAATTGTTATGATCACATATGAGTATGGAATTGGTGCTATACTATTTTCGGCTCATATTCAGTTTCATACATTAGTATCTTTTTTCATAGATACAAATCTAGATGGTGGTATTAATACTATGTGGGGTTGAATCCATCATATATGAATTGAAAGGTAGGGTTTGCTAATATTAGCTAGGTTGATCGAGCCCCATTTTTCTGTTTCTAGAAAGCAGGAATTGATAATTACTAGATGACAAGTCCCTAAAGTTTTTTTTTTTAATTTACCTACCTCTAGGAATTCAACTTGGTATGCACATCAACTCATTGGCTCGTCAAGGAGAGGTTGTTGCATAGAGAATTAGAGTTACACAGAGGTGTAATAGAAGATGGTATGCTTGAGCTTATCAGAATGGATCCGCTTCCATAAGCTTACCTTCAACGAACTCTCAAACGACGACTCAAAGATGACCTGCTCCGACAAGCATCAAGCCTCATATTTTTGTCTAGACTTTATTTCTTCTTAGTTTCTTTATTAAGTTTAGGTTGTTTTTGCTTTAGTGATTTGCTGGACCAGATCTCAGTTGGGCCTTTTCATTTTATTGGATCCTTATATGTTTTAAAAAAAAGGGCTCTTTCCCACCTTTAAACCAAAAAAAAAAAGAAAAGTTAATGCCTCTTGAAATACATCTCGAATTTTTATAATGGTAAAATTGAAAATGAATTATAAAAAAGAAAATATTTGTTCACAAGAAAATAAAGAGCCTTGAAATTTTTTGGAACGGTAATAGTTCCATTTCAGTAGCAGTGTATTTTCCCGCCTACACCATGCCTTTAGTTATGCCCATTTCAAATGTTAGAAAGCTATCATTTTGGCACGACAACTGGATCAATCATTCCCCTTCAAGAGACCGACTCTATAACGACCTATTAGGTTGTTTTGAGTACTAGAGCTTCTTATTTAATAAATGACTTCCGATATATTCTAAATGAATATTTTTTAATATTCTTAAGTAAAATTATATAATTAATGGGGTAATTTTAATAATTAATTTAGTTGGTCGTTAAAGAAAATAAAATTGAAATTATTAGTGGACAACTTTCACCACTTTTATGATTAATCATGTATAATAATTAGGGTAGTAAATGATCTGTAGAAAAGAAAAGAGAAAAAAGGAGAAACTTTGTGATCAAGAGGAAAGAAATCGAAAATTCGGTAAATTGATACTCCCTAAATCTTAGTTTTATATATGGCTTGTATAATATTAATATATTAGGAGCAAATAGAATTGCCGATGTGAATTTTAATTGATGCACTACAACGTGTTACTACTATGCCTTTTACCAATATGTTAACTGCTATCAGTTGAATGATGTTTGCAGTTAGATAATTCAATCAACACAATTGAGTTAGGCAATATATAATTCATTGTAAATAGTTAAGGTTTGACCGACCGTGTTTCTATAACTAGGTTATTTCAGTATTATTATTTTGTTATTTTATGATAATTAAGTTTTGATATATCGAGATAGATAATTAAATATTGAGTATATTATATTATATGAATGCCATTTGAGTTATGTTATTTCGACGAATTGAGACTGAACCAAAGACTTAAAAATTTAGAAATAAATGAGACTTGATGTATTAGTTGATTTCAAAATTTAGAAATTTGATTAAAGATATGGATGAGTCTAGGCTAGATATATACTATTATGGTTTTCTGCGGACGTGTTTGCTTATGAATATTGTATACTTGATAAATTAGATCGTTCTAAGGCATTAAGGAAAGAAAAAAATTAGGGAATTTGCTTGCTTTACTTCGATGAAGGTAGGTTATGGTTTATTTTATGTGATAGAGAGACTCTTAATAATGATTGAAAGTCGCTAATTAATTCTGCGAAATTTTCTATGTTTGTAATTGTTGTCGTTTAGATGAACCATTTGTTGTTTGTGATTGGTGTGTAATTCCAAACTGCGAAATCCATAATGTTGACTTTATTGAAGTGATGTCGTGAATAAAGAAGGTTTGGTAAAAGTGTTAATGAAGTGTTATGTGGTAAAAATAATGATGAGCTAACTATCGTGACGCTTCATGGCACCCGATCCAACAACATAGTTAAATCATCATTTTTCATCACTTTCCATTTCATTAACACTATTTCATCAAATTGTCTTTATTCAAGGCAACACTTTAATAGAATAAGTTCGATCTTATGGATTTCATGGTCTTGAGAGTACAGACAAATCACAAACACATGATCATCCAAACCACAACGATTAAGTACATACAAAATTTCATAGAATAACTCAATGACGATTAATCACTTTTAAACGTCTCTCTATCACATAGAATAAATCATAACATACATTCACTAAACAACCGAAGTCAAGCAATCTAATTCCCCAATACTTTTCCTTTCCTCAATGCATCAGAATGTCTCCAATATATAAAGTATAGAATATTCATAAGCAAACGAGTTCGTATAAATCCATATTCCTATATATCTAGCCTATACTAAAAACTCACCCAAATCCATAATAAAATTTCGAAATTTTGATATCAACTAATATATCAAGTCTCATTAGATCCTAAATATTCAAGCCTAGGGTTAAGTCTCAATTCATCCAAATAACATAACTCTAATGGAATTCATATAATAAAATACACCTCATATGTAATTATCTATCTAACTATATCAAAACTTATTTTATAATATTATGAAAAAATAATAATATTTAAAAGTTGAAATCACCTAGTTATAGAAACACGGCCTGCCTAACCTAAACTATTTACAAAGAATGATATACTACGTAACTAAACCTGAATTATTAATTTATCTAATGACAATCATTGGCAATCATCACCCAAATGATATAATATAATAATACTATCCACCCATAAACATAAAACAAATATGTAGAGAGGTATTGATTTACCGAATTCTTTATCTTTTCCTCTCGCATTTTCCCGTCGATAAATTTCTGTCTTCCTATTATTTTCTTTTTCTCTCGTTTCTTTTCTACAGATTATTTTTTTAGAATTGTAAAGTTAATTTCTAAAGACAATTTACTTCCCTAATTATTATACATCACTAATAATAAAAGCGGTGAAAGTGACCCACTACTAATTTCAATGCTATCTTTCTTTAACCACAAACTAAATTAATTATTATAATTACCCCATTAATTATATCATTGTAGTTGCAAATAGTAAAAAATATAAGTATTATTTTATGCTGATTATAATGTGGAATACAAATATGCACTACCTAATATGCCCTTAATGTTGAATAATATAATCTACCAGTCTCAAAAAAAAAAAGTGCATTAGAAATGAAGATAGTAATTGTTTAAAGACAATATTCTTTCATAGTAATTAATTGATTAATGTATAATAATCTCTAAAATATTAATCACCGAGAAACAATCTCATCATTTAAAATTTACCTTATAAATAATCAATGCATTATATTCTCCACAACAAAAATATTATACCATTAGGGACGTTGAGGTCGTAAATATATGAAACTACTGGTTAACCAACCTGGAAAATTGTCAATTTGAATGGTCAAAATGAATTGAATCATATAAATGAGTCATTGTCCAATTCAACCCCACAATTTGTTGAATTAAAATGGGTTAGATAAAAATATGAGAAAAATGGGTCATAATCACAAAACCTGTCGAACTCCTACCATTATTAAATTTGATTGTTTATTATTTTAATAAAACAAAGAGTTTCCTAAATAAAACAAAGGTCAAATAGACATATACAACAAATATACCAAAAAGGAGAACCTATAATAGGAAAATATAAGGGATCGTTTGATTGGATGTATAAGAATAATGATGAATAGAGTGTATTAGTAACATTTAATTCATTATACTAAGGTTATTTTTAAGCAATTTTTGATTTTGTGTATTACCAGAATAATATTTTTAAAAAAACTTTAAATATCTCCAACTGCAACTTAATTGTTAGCTTCTACTTGTGCGTGCGTTCATCTAGCGGTATTTGCGAGGCATGGTGTATAATTTAATACATTAGTAATCATTTTTTTCTTGCTCGTCAAATGGTTGTAATTCTTTACGGACATCTTTCAATGCCTCAAAAGCCATTTGATTTTCCGTAAGCATAAACTTGATGGTGATACTCTACTTACAGTTTCAAAAAAAGTTCAATAATTTTCTCTTTACTTCTGGAACCATAGGAAGGTGGTTTTCCACTTAGTGAAAAGACCATAACACCAACATCTTTTGTGGCCCGAGTGGCAGTTATATATACATTATGGAACAAGGTATTTTGTTCTTTTTTAAAAATCTAAAAGTGTTGCTTTCCCAAACTTAATCAACATTGTTTCAATCTCGTGTTTACTATTTCTAGTCCTATTTTTATTGTAGAAATAAATAATTAAAGAAGAAAAAAAAATATTTTTTTAGAATAGCTCAAGACTTATTCAACAAACTATCTTATTTTCTTCTTTTATTATTTCCTTTTATGATGGTAAACATGACAAATTGGTATAAGCAAATTACTAAAATAAAGTGGATAAGAGTCTAAGTAAGCACGCAATGTTAGCTTCTCAAAAAGAATAAAATATTATATTTCACAAGCAAATAAGATTGCAACTCGAACTGGAGCGGAAGTTGGTGCTATGCTCTTTTCACCAACTGGAAATCATTTTCCTATGGTTCCACAAGCGTAGAAGAAATAATTGATGAATTTTTTAAAATGAAACTAGAGGATCACTAACGCAATTATGCTTAGAGAAAATCAAATGGCTTCGAGGCATTTGAAGATCTTCGTAAGGAATTACAAACACCAAACAAGAAACAATAAAAGCGAACATAAATGTTTAAGATTATCTTTGTTCAGAAATACATCCAAATAAACACATAGAGGAGCAGAAGTTGACAATAAAGTTGCGAATTGAGAAACTTAAAAAAGAAAATAAAAAGTGTCATACCGAGCATCCCAAGTTTGATTTAAATTTTTCCCCTAAGACAGAAGAGTATGAGAGTTCTTGAACTGAGAATTATTCTTTTTTTTTTAAGCCATATGTTGTTGGTCTTCAATCATCAACTTGTACGAGCTTTAGAACAACAACATAGAAGGTTATGTAGTACTTATATATTTAAGAAAACGTTTTTGTTTGTTTCCTCTTTAGTATTTCATGATACTTTGTGTTGTCCATATTAGTACATTAATGAAGACTCTTACTAAACTAGTGAATAATGTGGAAGTGACGGATCAAAGAGATCACTCATTAATGTTCTTCAATGTTCCAACTCTAGGGAGATTGGCGCATTACATTTAACACCAAAACAAGCTCTCAGTGAGATAGTGGAATTTGTTGTAATATAAGCTTATAAAACATCCATTAACAATTAGGTTTATTTTATGTTAATTAGAATGTGGAATAAGAAATTGTGCATTAGTAATGTAGATAACAACTATTCATACACAAAAATATTCTTTCAAAGTAATTAATTAATGTATATTAATTTCTAAGCTATTAATCACTAAATAACGATCGATTCATTATTAATTAACTTGATACACAATCTGTGCATTGCAATATCCACATAAAAATATATCTACCATATATAGTGGACGTTGAGGTTGCAAATGTGTGAAATGACTGGTTAGCCAATCTTCCAAATCGAACAAAATTTGGCAAGTAAAAATGGATTGAACTAATAAATGAGTGATTGTCCAACCAAAGCCAAAAATTGTTGTATTGATATGGGCTAGATAATATATGATAAAAAAATTTGGTCATAACACAACCCATAAGAATTTTACCATTATTTAATTTGTTCATTCAATCAAAGAGTTCCACAAAAACATAAACATGAACTTGTCGTATACAAGACCTATACAAAAAAAATTGACTTAATAACAAAAGAACTTCATAATCATCAATTTTGTGGTCTAAAATCTCCTATAAATGGATGAGCTCATAATAAAAAGAAAGATTGACAAAATTAGAAGATTTGATGATTGATAATGTATACTCCAATTTAAGATAACCAATCACCAAATCCATGATAACTATAAGCTTAAAAGATCTCCTCTTCTTGCTCAAAGACAACAGATAAATAAATTTTGAGATAGTCGGCAAAAATAGCACCTCCTTATTTCTTCTTTATCATTCTTCACCTGCAACTTAATGTTCAGCTTCTACTCCTCCATGGATTTATCATGAGGTGTTTCTGAGTTAGGGTGTATAATCTTATATATTAGTATTCGTTATTCTCATTAAATGTTTGTAATTCTGTACAAAGATCTCCAGTGCCTTAAATCCATTTGACTTGCCTTAAGCATAATCTTGTTGGAGCTACTCTACTTTTACTTTGAAAAGTTTATTATTTTTTTCTTCTTTACTTGTGGAAAACAATGTCTTTTCCGCAAGTATAGATGAAATAATTGAAAAAATTTTCAAAATGAATCTAGAGAATTGTCAATGTGATTATGTTCAAGTCAAATCAAATGGCTTTGAGGCATTGGAAGATCTCAATAAAGATTCAGAAGCATGGAACACGAAAGAAACAAACAAATATTAATGTATAATGAGCAAAAGTTGGCAATAAAGTTACGGGTAGGGGAAGTTCTAGAAGAAACAAAAAGTGCTACTTTGATCTAGCATTTCAAGTTTGATATAAATGTTGCCCCTGAACCAGAAAAGAAGGAGAGTTCTTGAACTCATAAATATCATGGAGTTGGTAATTGGTGTTCTTGAAATTGGAGTTATGCTTGGAGAATAGTTAACCAATGATTGAATCTTTTAATATGATCAATTCTTGTCTTTGTTATCAAGTCAGTTGTCGTTGATCATTAGTCATCCATTTATACGATTTCTTAAACCATAAAATAGAAGGTTTTCGAGTTCATTTGAAATTAAGAAAGTTTTTTTGTTTTTTTCATTTTTAATATTTATTATATTATGAGTTGACTAAATAAGTAAATCAAATGAAGCCTTTTCTAAACAAGTGAACAATGAAAGTGATTGATCAAAGAGAACACACATGCACTCATTAAAGTTATGTCACAGTTCCAACTCTAGGGAGATTGGTGCATATACATGTTACATATGAGCTATCTCTCTATGAGATGGTGGAATCTTTTTTAAGAAGAATATAAAACATCCATTAATGGTTAGTATTATTTTATGTTAATTAGAATGTATAATAAGAATATGAGCATAACCAATGTAGATAGTAACTATTTAAAGACAAAAACATTCTTTCAAAGTAATTAATTAATTAATGTATAACAATCTCTAAACTATTAATCACTGAATAAAAATCTCTTAACTATTAATCACTGAATAAGAATCTCTATATTATTAATCTATATCATAAGCAGTCTATGCATTACAATATTATCATGATATCATATCATATCGTATATAAAAGCGAACCCTAAGCCCGCTTACGTGGCTCCACCACAAACCAGAATTCCCATTTAATTTATTTATTTCCATAACTACCCTTCTCTTTACTTGAAAAGTTGTTACCTTTATGATAAGTTGTGACTTTTATGAAGAATTACGATATTTTTGAAAAATTGGCACTTTTATGAAAGGTTGTGACCTTTCCGAAAGGTTGTATTTTTTCCATAGAGTTGTGATGTTTTCAATAAGGCACAATAAGCATGTATTCACACTACAGTTTGTTGTCTATAAATTCACTACACCATTTTAGGTCTACGACCACCCTAGTAAAGTGTAGCCTAAACTAGCAAAAAGTGTGGCCTTAGATAAAAGGCTACACTTTTCCAGGGGTGCCCAAATGAAGCGTTACCTTAGATTTTAGGCAACACTTTTCAGGTGTTGCCTTATCAGTTACGCTTTTAAGCATAGCCTAAAAGGTAAAATGGTCACGCTTTTATGTACCTCAATAGCAACAATTATATCTCATACAACTACACTTTTAAGTGTTGCCTTAGCTTTCTTATTGGCCACAATTCGTAAGTGTGGCCTTTTCTATCTAATGTATAACAACAATTTTAAAGTGTTGCCTTTTCTGTCTCATGTATGACAACACTTTTAAGTGTAGTCCTTGCCCATGTGATTACCACAATATACAGTCCTAAGGCTACACTTTTAAGTGTGGTCATATCATTTTGGCCATAAAATATATGCCACAATTTCTAATTAAAAACTACCAATATTATTTTACAATAAATAATCTCAAGCATTAAATTGGCTCATAAGTAATTCAAATACATAGATTTGCAATAAACCTCAAAACATTGTACATCTTGTGTACTTACACATACTTATACAACAATATTCAAATACGTGTACACAATTGTTCAAAACCTAATATTACAATAGTTCAAAAATGCTTCATAATCCAATTCAATGAGATCAAATTTACTTGTAGCGACCCTTCAAATTTGATCACCACCATTTCCCTACACATTTAGAATTTACGACAAATTAGATTGCAACAAAAGTAGATGTTAAAGATGAGTCAACTGCTAATTAAGTTGATTTGAAAAAGACACCAAAAGTAGATGTTTAGCTATAAAATGAATCCTAGATGTTAAAGATAAGCATGGAACCTTAATAAAACAACAAACATACATCCTCAATATTCATCTTCATTTCAAAACTTCCAGATTGGTTTCCAAATTCCATATTTCCAAATTTCCAGATTTCAGATTTCCAGATTTCCAGATTCCAGATTTCCAGATTTCAGATTTCTAGATTTCCAGATTCCATATTTCCAGATTTCGAAGTATGTACAATGTTTTGAGGCCTGCAGTTCATGTTTTGAGGACTGCAGTTCATATCTGAGCAACGCTTATACTATTTCAGGCCTGCAGTTCATGATACTTCTATTATTCAGACATCTGATTCAGGTATTTATACATCATGATTCCTGAACTTACTCTAGTCTACAGAAGACAAAAGAGAACACAAATTGGAAGAAGAAGTTTCAGTTCTAGTCCTGGATATAGAATGCCAAGTTGAATTTCAATTCAAGGTTTGAGAACTTTATATTGCCAAATGAAATCTAGAGTCACACCATGAACTTTTTTTGTTAAAACAATAAAGAAAATAAGTTAAAAATTAATTATACAAAATGAACACCAAATTCAAATTAAGGTACCTAATATATCCTTCAACCTCGTCACAATTTCCCAATAAGTATGCATGTGCTTGACTGAGTGACTTGTCATCTAAAATGAATGGATCAGTTTTGTTTGCTCCTAAAGGAACTCCTTTGTTAGAAAACAAAGTCATATTTTCTGCATCACTTCGGTCACATTCATCATTATTCCGGGATCTTCTGTTAAATCTTGTATGCACACACCCACATAGATATTTTGAGAATAAATTCAAACAATCTATTCCCACTCGTGTCTCTGCTATGCAACCTTTTGGATAACGTCTGTTCCGGATGTATGATTTGAATGTACCCATTTCTCTTTCTGTGGAATACATTCATCTATTTTGAACTGGACCTCCTAATCTCACTTCATTTGCCAAATGAATCATTATATCAAAAAATGAAGGAGGAAAAATTCGCTCCAACTGATTTATTATTTCTATGATCTCTGCTTCTAAGCAATCAAGTTCCTCCAATGTGATTACTTTTTGACACAAACGATGGAATAAGGAACTAAGATGAATCAAAGGAATAGCCACATGATCAGGAAGAATGCTTTTAATTGGTATTGGAAGCAAGTAATGCAACATGAAATGAGCATCATGAGTTTTATAATTAAACACTTTTCTTTCATCCAATTGCACACACCTAGATATATTGAAGGCACTACCATCAGGTAGCTTGGCTGTCTTTAAAACGCCACAAAAAATTGATTTCTCTCCATTTGTCATTGAGAAGCATGCCTTTGCCAACTTTGTTCTCTTACTATCTTCTATATCTTTTGGATGAAGGTTCTTCCTGATTCCCATATCTTTCAAATCATATCGGGCATTTGCATGATCCTTTGTTTTGCCAGAAATATTCAAAAGAGTTCCAAGAATGCTATCAACTATGTTCTTCTCTATGTGCATTACATCAAGATTGTGACGTAACAAGTTGTGCTGCTAGTAAGGTAATTAAAAAAAATTGACCTTTTTTTCCATGGGCCATCATTTGATCTCTTTCTCTTCTTCCCAAACACATTTTCAAAATCATGTAAGCTATTAAGCACATAAGTTCCCTTTAAGGGAGGTGGAGGAGGCCTGAACTCAGTTTTTCCATTGAATGATCTTTTGTTAGATCTCCATGGATGATCCATAGGTAGAAAAACACGATGATCCATATAGCACATTTTTCGACTATGTTTAAGAAAGTGCGAATTAGTGCCATAGTTACAACAAGGGCAAGCAAACTTTCCTTTTGTACTCCAACCAGATAACATAGCATATGCAGAAAAGTCACTAATTGTCCACATAAGAGCTGCCCGCATTTGAAAAGTTTCATATCTTGAAGCATCATATGTTTCAACCCCAGAATCCCATAATAATTTCAACTCATCTATCAATGGTTGTAAGTAAATATCAATGTTATTTCCGGGTGATCGCGGTCCAGGTATAAGTAAAGAAAGTATAGAATATTCAGATTTCATGCACATCCAAGGCGGCAGATTATAAACCATCAACATAACTGGCCATGTGCTATGTGATATTCTCATGGTTCGAAATGGATTGAATCCATCACTTGACAATCCAAGTCTCACATTGCGATAATCTAGTGCGAAATCTGGATGCAGCCTATCAAAGTCTTTCCATGCTAGACCATCAGCGGGATGCCTTAACTTTCCATCTTCAGAACGTTCCTCTTCATGCCACCTCAAAGAATCTACCGTCTTTAAGCACATAAATAGCCTTTTGAGTCTAGGAATTAATGGAAAGTGTCTCAAAGTCTTTGCTGAAAGTCGATGTTGTTTTTTTGAAGGCTCAAGCTCACTATCAACATTAGCAGATTGAATATATCGTGAAGCTCCACAAGTATGACAAAATTCATCATCCGTATGATCATTCCTGAACAACATGCAATCATTTGGACATGCATCAATTTTCTCATAATCCAGACCAAGATTCTTAACCATAGACTTGGTTTTATTGTAAGACTGAGGAATGTTCAACTCGGGCATCGCCTCTTTTAATAACTCTAAAAGAGAAGTGAATGATTCATTGCTCCATCCATGTAAACACTTCAACAAATATGAGCGAAGTGTGAATGATAATCTAGAGAATCTTGTACATCCAGGATATAATTCTTTGTTTGCCTCGTCAAGTAAGTTATAGAATTTCTTGGCATCTTCATTTGGACCATCCTAAACTCCTCCAGCCTGTGCAGCATCTCTAAATTGATCATTCAACAACCCATCAATATCATCACGCGAGTAATCCATATCATCGTCAACATTCAAACTAATATCCCATTCCCCGTGATTGATCCATCTAGTATAACCCTTAACAAATCCATAGCATATTAGATGATCATAGACTACATTCCTTCGTGTCCAACAAATATTACAACATTTTGCACATGGACACTGAATTTCCTCTCCTATTGGATCTCCATAAGAGTAAGCAAAATCTAGGAAGGATTCAACACCATCAATATACTCTTTGCTATACCTTGCTAAATTCATCCAATCCTTGGATGGGATATTTGAATTCCTAGAATATCAAGATATTAAATATTTAGTATTTTATTAAGAATCACTAAATCATTAACTACTTCACAAATAAGTTTTAGAAGTCACGAGTAATCTATGATAATCATGTGTTATGAGATGATAAAAGTTTCTTACCTAGTCATGACACTTTCGCTATGCCAAATCAAACCTTGAATCCTCCACAAATGTTTTTGAATGTTGATGATACTACCAAGATAATTACTCGGTAAGTAATATAGCATGAATCATCTAATTAGAGCTTTTTAATTCACTATTCAACAAGAAAATCATGTGGAAGTACAAGAAGTTACAGAAAAGCAAGGAATCTCACAGAGGGGTTGAAAGACTGTGAGACAAAGGACCAGAATACCAACCACCAGCATGTATGCTAGTTCTAGTAGACTCAACACTAGGTCTAAGAATAAAGGTCCTTAATGATGTTTTTAATTTTTTAGCAAGAGTTTGTTGAATAAGAAAGATCTTTCACTTATCCGAGAACGACTCTTTAGAAATGCTAAAGAACAGCCCTAAATTTCTCATTTTTTAAATAAGTTCTTGGCTGGAAGAGTAAAAATATGCGAAGGAGCAGAAGCGTGAGCTTTATGTATGTATGACAAATTCAGATTAAAGAGGAACAGAACAACAAGAGATAGCATAATATGCATTGTCTTAAAAGATGATTTTTAGTTCACTTTTTCAGACAAAGCAGGCTTAGCTAGTGAAACTCAAATTATAATTTCAGAGAGATCTGTAAACATTATTTACACAACCTTTTCTTTACCACATAGATATAATAGTGTCTTAGCATCTAAAATCTCTCATTAAGGAAAATTAACAGAATATATTAGTGAGATTCTTTCCTTCTATCAATGGGGACAAAAATATGAGTTCTTAGGACACCACAAACTTAGAATAGTAATGTCACTACGATATCATTTATGCCTTTGCTATACCTTTAGGTGAAGGGACTAACAAGAAATACAAGATGCTACTTATGGGCTTAACTGGTGCATTCAACGTGGATATAAAACATTATTTTAGAGGTAGATTCTGCATTTCTAACTAAATGGTTTTTGGATATTTCTGATCCTCCTTGGAGGATTTGCAGATATGTTCAGGAACTTCAAGGTCTAGCTAAGCGATGTGAATGTTTCCAATGTGTTCATAAATATAGAGAGGCCAATGGTACATCAGATGTTCTGTCCAAGCAAAGTCACAAGCATGATATTATTCAACATTTTAACACTCCCACTAAATTACCAAAAACAGCGAGAGGAAGTTATAATGTGGAGAAGTTGGGAATGCGAAGTTTCAGAAGGAAAAAGTTGAGAAGGAATAATTTTCCTCCTTGATTTCCACTATGTTAAATTCAACTTCTGGAGTTTCTATTTTTCTTGTCTTTCAGCTTAAATATTATTTAATTTGTTGTTTATTAAGAACAGAAAGTTCAGGTAGTTGTGCACTATGATCATTTCAGAAAGATTAAAATTCCTCCTTTATTTCTGTACAATTCCTTGTCATTCTGAATTTAACTAGTTTTGTTTAGCTTGGATTGTGTTTACGAATTTTAGGTTGGAGATAATCATGTCATCAGGTCCTAAACTCTGATAGTCAGCACTCTATGCAGCTAAGTGAATGAGGGAACGTACATTCAGCAAGCAATAAAGACAATCACAGTCCTATGCAACAATATGCAGATATGTGATTGCATGCAGCAGCTAGTTGCAGTCTGGTTAGCAGGGATATTCAAGTTGTTGATAATCTGGGAACATAGATTGTTGTCATATGCATTCTAGCAGAGAATTTGTAAACAAAGTCACACACATGTAGCACAGTCATGCATTGAAAATGACCATATTATGCAGACTTGGAATGTAGGAGTACAACTTACATTTTGAGGATATATACTAAAATCAACATCCCACCAACAAGTTTATAAAGTCACAAACAACAGAGCATTTCAGATGCCTATATCATTCCTATGCTACAGAAAAACTGAAAGAGTCATACAATTTATATATTGTTCAAATTGACTATGTCTAACTTAGGTATAGTTGTTTGAATAGGTTTAGCTTCTTTAAATTTTTTCTTGTAAAGGGAGAATCTCCCTAATTTATGTAATCTCTCTAGGTGCTTAGTCTTTGATTACAAACTCATTGTATAGGTTGAGTTGACTAACCTTAGGAGGTAGGTCAATTTGTATCAACAACACAACAATATCAAAACCCTAAATTAAAATTTAGACATTCAAAGATACACAAGAATATCAAAACCTAAAAGCTATAATTAAGACTCTTAGAGATATAATTTCATACCTTATAAACACTGTTGCAACAACCTAAGACGTGAGGCGTGTTCATGTGTGAAGCATTTTGTTCATCTGTGAAATCCGACGGACCAACTTGTTAACAAAGAATCTGTGATGAAAAGAGCAACTCATCAACAAAAAATATGTGACGAAAATCACTTTCTTCAGCTCTTCGATCTCCAACAAGGAATCTGTAAACAATTTTGACGGAAATCTGTAAGAGAAATCGTATTTTCGTATTTGGGGAAAAGAACGTCTTATACTAACAAAGCTTGGAGCGTAGAATCAGTTGGTCAACATCTGCTCAGCTCAGCTCCTCCAATTTTCAGCTCCTCCAATTTTGGAGAATAGAATCAGTTCAGCTCCTCCGATTTTCAGCTCAGCTTCAGTCTTCAGCTTCCTCTCTTCAGCTCCTCCGATTTTCAGCTTCCTCTCTTCGATTTTCAGCTCAGCTTCAGTCGATTTGAAGTTCTGGAGAAGAGAAATCATGTGGATTTTTCAGCTATGTTCTGGAGCGTAAAAATCGTGTGGATTTTTCAGCTCAGCTTCCTCTCTAAGCCCCAATTTGTTTTTCCTAATATTTTAACAATTATTTTTTTGGCCAATAAAAATGGGAGGGAGAGTAGAAATGTTGGAGGGAATATAATATTTTGGTAAAATTTTTTAGGCCACACTTATAAAAATAGGACCCTTTAAAAGTGTGGCCATATATATAAATAATTGTTGCCATTAATTTCATACTATGACAACACTTAAAAAGTGTAGCCTATACCATTAAAGGGTACACTTTACAAGTGTTGCCAATATTATTGTTGCCAGAACATAAAAAATTAGGCTACATTTTAAAAGTGTTCCCAAAAATATTTTAGGTAACACTTTTCAAGCGTTGCTCAGATTTAGTGTGGCCATAGGCCCAAAATGGTGTAGTGAAATATAGAGATTTTATATTGTTTTTTTTTGTCTATAGGGTAGTCGAATTCAAATAAATTTACTAACTTTCTTATGAATTTTAATTCATTCCTCAAAGTTTTCTTTCTACATATTTCACGAATGTTAAACTTTCCTATAAGTCATACTGATTGATGTAATTATAACAATTTCTTTTTGCTATTTTGGTGACTTTTTTTAAACATTGTTAAAAATTTCAACAAGGATGATTGAAAATTGATCTTCTTATTTTTCAATTTCTATATGTTTCCTTATATAAACAAATAAAATTAATTTTAATATCAATGCGACATAACTACTCTTGCACCTCTCATGTCCACAACTCATAATATTGCTGAAATGAATGAATTAATTACATTTGGTTCTTTAATAAATAAAAATTCTATTTTCACCACTATTATTTGTAGTTTTTTTTTCACCACAGGGGAGTCTAATTCAAATACATTAGTTAACCTTCTTATGAAGTGTGTCTCATTTCTCAAAGTTTTCTTCCTCCTATTTCATGAAGTTAATCTTTTACTTGAAGTCAAAGTGATTCACGTATCTATTGCAATTTTGTTTTTGCTATTTTGGTGACTTTTTTTAACTCTTTAAATAAATCTGTGATTGTAAACTTGGATAGAGCCCGACTGACTATCTTTTTGAAAAATATGTTAAGCAACATCTCTTTTTCTTCTTGATTGTTAGGAAAGTAAGGTTGTCTTTATTATTATTTTTGGATATTTATTTGTGAGTTCAAGTTCTCACAAAATTATGCTGTGAGATTTTAATATGTTATGTGTCAAAAATTTTGTGTATAATATGCAGTTGTGAACAGTTCCATTTGGATAACACCTACTGCTTGGTTCATAATTGCATTAACTCTTTGTAACTGGATACTATAGCCATATCAATAACTATGGTCAATGATATGGAACTTAAGCAATAGTAATGACTATTATGAGACAATGAGAAAAACATTTTGATACTAATTAACAATTTTAGGGTCATTTTTAACAAATACATGATATGACATACTATAATAAAAAAGAGATTGGTGGAGGTTAATAAGAAAGGAACTGAAGGTCCTCCATTTGAATTTAGTTATTTATGTTCTTGTATGGATGTGATGTTCCTCTTTACGCGGGAGTATTGTTGTTCTAGGATTTTTGGTTTCTTCTTTAATGTCTGATGTTGTTCTTTATAACTTCTTGGAATTTAGAAAATTTCATTACTTCTGACACACTATTTTAATGGAGGTTTTCTTAGACTTCTTTCTTATACTTATAATCTCTCCGTGACTCATAATTTTCGTATAACAAAAATAAAAATTAAAAAAATATAACAGTTTATAATGTCATTGGAGCGCTTTGCCTTATGAAAAAGTGTTCTTTACAATGTAGCGTATGCATTTAAAATATCAATATTATCGATAATCATATGTAATATTAATAAAATAGTTCAATACAGTGTGAAGCACGGATAATTCACCTAGTATATATATAAAAGAAAATCATAGGCCCACCTACGTGGCACCACAATAAATCAGAATCAACTTTTAATTTATTTATATCCAAAAATAGTCTTCTTTTTCATGAAAAGTTGTGACATTTACCAAAAGTTGCGACTTTTATAAAAAGTTGCACTTTTATTGAAGAGTTGTGACTTTTATGAAAAGTTGTCACTTTTATGAAAGGTTGTGACCTTTCTGAAGGGCTACAACTTTTCCAAAGAGTTGTAATCTTTCTAAATAAGGCACAATAAATGTCTATTCACACTACCATATATTGTCTATAAATAGAGGAATTTCCTCTCATTTTAAAACAACAAAATTCTGAACCTCTTCTTCTCCACAATTACATATTTGTGTACTCTACTCAAGTTGAGTTGCTCAATGACAACATTGCTTATGTTAAGGATCCTGGTATGTATAAAATTATCTCTACCATAGTGGACATTAAGCTTCCAAATGTATAAAACTAGAGGTTAGCTAAACTGGCAAATTGTTAATTTGGACTAAATTTGTCCGGTCACAATGGATTGAATAAATTAAATGGTTCAGCGTCCAATCCAACCAAAATTTTTATTGGAGTGTGATGAGTTGCATAAAAATATGATAAATAATGGGTCATAACACAACCTGTCCAACTGTTACCTACTTCGATCATTGGTAAGGGATCCTCCAATTTAAAGAACATCAACTACCAAATCAATGTTAATTATAAGCTGAAGATCTCTCCTCTTCCGGCTCAAAGACAACAATTAAATCAAATTGAGATGCTCGATAGCACCTCCTTATTTCTTGTTTGTCATTCTCCACTGCAACTTAATGGACAACTTCGACTCCTTCATGTATTTATCATGAGGTGTTTCTGAGCCAGGGTGTATATAATCTTATACATAAGTATTCAATTTTCACATTAAAATTTTTATATTTCTTTACAAATATCTTCAGAGCCTCAAAGCCATTTGATTTTTCATAAGCATAATCATATTTGAGATCCTCTACTTTCACTTTGAAAAAATTATCAATTATCTCTTCTATACTTGTGGAAAACCATGTGTTTTCCACAAGTATAGATGAAATAATTAAAGAAATTTTAAGAATGAAACTAGAGAATCGTCAATGTGATTATGTTGAGGGCAAATAAAATGTCTTTGAGGCATTGAAAGATCTCCATATTGATTTCAAAGCATTGAACGAGAAAGAAAATAAACGAATATTAATTTATAAGGTTATGCACCCCGATAACAAATACCTCCACATAAACACATCGAGGAGCAAAAGCTAGCATAATGTTGCGCGTAGGGGAAGTTCTAGAAGAAACAAAAAGTGCTACTTTGATCAAGCAATTCAAGTTTGATTTAAACGTTGCCCCTGATCCTGAAAAGGAGGAGAGTTGTTGAACTCATAATTATCAGTGAGTTGGTAATTGGAGTTCTTGAAATTTGAGTTATACTTTTAGAAGACTTAGCTAGTGATCAAATCTTTTAATATGATCAATTCTTATCTCTGTTATAAAGTCATTTGTCATTAATCTTCAGTCATCCATTTATACGAAGGTTTAGATCATAAAATAGAAGGTTTTGGAGTTCTTATGTAATTAAGTATTTTTTGTCTCATCTTTAATATTTTGGATATTATGAGTTTTCAAAATTAATAAATCAATTGAAACCTTTTCTAAACTATTGAAAAATGAAAGTGATCGATCAAAGAGCACACTCATGCACTCATTAAGGTACTGTCATGGTTCCAAATCTAAGGATATTGGTGCCTATACATGTTACACCTGAGCTAGATCTCTATGAGATAGTGAAATCTTTTGAAAAGAGAATATAAGATGCATGCATTAAAAGTTAGTATTATTTTATATTGATTTGAATGTGAACTAAAAATATGCGCTTTACTTAAAATCTCATATGGAGACATCTATAGCTACACAATAAGGACATTTTTGTCAAGTATTAGGTAATTTTGGCTCTTAAAATATGATAAGTTGTGAACTAGATTTGACATCAAATATCCTCCTACTAGAGTCCCAATCACCTAGCCATGCTTAATTTCCCGACAAGTATAAACACAGTGGGAACTGAACAATCATGTAATATTCAACATCATTCTCAGGTGGATACTACAGGTTATTTTAAATTCTTCAAAAAAAAAAATCCCTAATCACGCTTGATATTAATGATGATGTTGATGCTAGCATGGAAATAATTAATTATGCACAGGTTTCTTGTTTTCTTTCTTCTAAATTCAGTTTAACAAATTAAAATGTAGGAAATATTTTTTTCTTCTTAATCTCATTTTATCAATTAAAACAGAATAACTTCATGTACATTTTCAACAAATAATATATTTCATATATAGATCATAGTATATCCATCATTACTTTTTATTTATATAACGATATAAATTATTATAATAAAATATGATTATTTTCATTTTTTATTTTTTTCTCCATTGAAGTAAGATAAGCAATTGCTATTTTAAAAAAAAAATAATTATTAGGAAAAGAATGTGTTAAAAAGAAAATAAAAATATATTTATTTAGAAGACGAATCCCTCACCTCATCCATATGTGTAAAAGACACTAGCCGCACTTATAAGCCGAGTAATCTACCGTTGAGTTAGCAACCCGAAAAAAATATCAAAAAAATTATGTAGATCCAATTCGAAGAAAAAGAAATAACTAGATTAGACAAGACAACCAAAAAACATTGAAAGAAGAAATCAGAAAAAATACATTCACACTTTCGAATTCATTTAAAATAGAAAATAAAACTAAATAGATCCACTTCATTTATCACAATGAATTATATTTGTTCGATACACTGTTGTCCATATAAATATCGAATATTGAAAAAAAAAAGTGGAAAACAAAACTACAATTTACTTTAATTTACTTAGATTTATTCATAATGGATTCAATCAAGTTAACTGAGATAAGTAAACTAAATTTCATTTCGAAATGCCCGAACTAAATATTTTGAAGATCAATAAAATAAGAGATTTTGTCGTTATAGAACGCGGAATTCACTGGAAGCATTGATAAATAAATACAAATAGAAAAGGAAAGGGAGGAAATAAAAAAAAAAATAGAAGAGAAAAGTCATACAAAGTTATATACAAATCACTACCCCCTTTTTTGTATTTCCTTAATTTATTTCCTTAATTAAATTTCGGTTGATTAAGACCAAGTTCCTTAAAAACCTCAGCCTTCTTTAAAATATCCTGAACAGTTTCTATAGGTTGAGCCCCTTTTTCAAGGAAATATAAAATAGCAAGAACATTTAAATAAGTTTGATTCTTTATCGGATCATAAAAACCCACTTTCTGAAGATCTTTTCCTTCTCTTCGGGATCGAACGTCAATTGCAACGATTCGATAGACAGCTCATTGGGATAGATGTAGATGAACAACACCCCCATGAACATTTTGACCCATTAAATAATAATAAGGGCATATTTGGACCAAAGTATTGACGGTAATTACATTTTTTAGTCAAACTATAAACTTAGGGCATTTTTGTTCCCTTTATACAGTTTGAGGGCATTTTTGACCCTTTATCCTTAAAGAAGACATTAAAAGGGTCAAATCTAATTTGACCAAAATGGTGAAAGGAAGTTTATGGTGATATTTTTCAGCAGCTACTAATTAGGGAATATATTGTCAAAATAAAAAAAAAATTGAGGAAAGAGAAGCATTGCATAGAGCCAAAGTTGAGTATACAAAATACATACATTTTGAGGAGGTTTTTTCCCAAAAGAAAGTTGGATAAGGCTTTTTTGAAAATGGAAATAGTAATACTATATTTTTTCATAGCATTGTTAATGGTAATAAGAAAAAACTGCAACTAAATAGAATTCAAAATAAAAAAGGGGAGTAGTTGGTTGAAGAAAGTGAGATAGATGCTGAAGTTGTTCAATTCTATGAGGATCGGTTTCACCAAGATAGAGATGCTACATCCTTTTCGTTGTTGAGACATATTCCTATTGTTGTTATAGATATTGGCTTTTGTAAAGAGCCTGATATGGAGGAAGTAAAGAGAGTTGTTTTGAATTTTATAAAAGATAGTGCTCGAGGTCCTGATGGCTTAAATGGTAATTTTAATTATTGTTGTTGGGAGATTGTAGGACAAGATATTGTCAGAATAGTTCAAGAATTCTTTGTTGGTAATACTCTCGCTAAGTCTATTACTAATACTAACTTGGTCTTATTGCCCAAAAATACCATGTTAGCACCTTTGTAGACTTGAGGACAATAAGTTTGAGTAATTTTATCAAAAACATTCTATCTAGAGTTGTTCGTGATATATTAGAAGGTATGTTACCTAAACTCATCTTTGCAAATCAATTTGTCTTTGTGGAAGGTAGAAGCATTATTGAAAACGTTCTCCTAACACAAGAGATTGTCATAGACATAAGGAAAAGGGGTAATCCTTTTGATGTTGTAATTAAGCTTGATATGGCAAAGGCATATGATAGAGTATATCTTGGTTCTTTATGATGAAAGTGTTAACGAAGATGGTTTTTTCTTAATTGGAGGTGGATTTAATATGGAGGTTGTTTGCAAACAGTTGGTATTCAGTTCTTAGAAATGGGAAGCTACATGGGTTCTTTCACTCTACTAGAGGGGTGAAACAAGGTGATCCACTACCCCCTGCACTATTTATTTTATCTGCTGATGTTTTATCAAGGTATTTATCCTCTTTATTTGAGGAAGATCTATTTCGGGGGTCTGGGATGCCAAAAAGGAATACCAATATAAACCATCTTTCTTATGAAGATGATACTAGTAAAAATCATGTCAATTTTAAAGAAGTATGAAATTCAGTCAGGACAGAAAATTAACAATGATAAAAGTGCCTTCTATATGCATTAAAATGCAGCAAATGCTAAGGTTTTGCTGGTTGAGGAGTGTAAACGTTTCATTCGATGTAAATTTCTACTCAAGTATTTGGGGTGTCCTATATCACATAGCAGGAATAGGAAGGAGCATTACTCTGATATATATATGTTATCCTATGGAGGTAAAGAAATTATAATCAGTAGCGTCCTGCAATTGATTAGAATAGCATAGATTATTTTATAAATTCTTTTGTAGTAATAAAGTATAAACAAAGAGCATGCACTAGGCCTCTTGGTTTTAGGTCTTTATTTGAGTTATCTCAAGCTTTATGTGCTAAACTCTGGTGGAGGTTAAAAACTCAAAACTCAAAACTCTTTATGGGACATATCATATGGAATAACTATTGTAAGAAGCAAATCCCTAGTTTGGTACAATGGAGGGGTGGATCTCAATTGTGGAAAAATATGTTGATGAACAAGGATATCTTTGAACAACTTATGTGGTGGGAACCTAGAGGGGGTACATCTTCAATATGATTTTACAATTCGACAGGGTTAGGTCCTCTATTTACACAAGCAATAGAAGTGCAAACCTGCCACAATTTGAGAGATATTAACACCTATATGAATAAAGATGGTTGGGATTATGAGAAAATGCAAATGCAGTTGCCTCAACATGTAGTTGATCATGTCAAATCTTCAATGGATGAGATTAGACAGTCAAATTTCAGTGATAAACCATCGTTTACAAGGACCAGTTCTGGCAAATTTTCAGTCAAAAGTGCTTGGAATACTATAGGAACGAGAGCGGAGTAAACCTATTTTTATATGAAGATATGGGTAGAAGGAATCCATTTTAACATATATTTCTTAGCTTGGATGGAGTGGGAAAAAAATCCAGTGTCTACTTTAATGGCACAATGGAATCCTAAAGTTTCTTATTTATGTGGCTGTTGCGAGCTTCCAAGTAATGAGATTGTGGATCACTTATTTCTAAAAGGAGAAGTGGAAGATTCTGTGTTGAGATATTTTGCTGGTGCAGCTGGTCTTTTGGGACCATGGGTTCAGGTGAAACAAATTTCGTTGAAATGATGGATTTTAAAGGTAACTCTAGAGTAAAGATGACATTTAATGCAATTCCTAATGTCATCTTATGGTTTCTTTGGAAAAGGAGAAATACCATTTTACATGGTGGTTCTTACTCTAGTAATAGAGTTATTTGGGATATTTCCGACACTTATAAAGAATTTCATTAAGTTGAAATTTAAATATCCCAATATTCTAAATAATTGGCCTCAGATGATTTCTCCGCTGGATAGTTTCAGTCCTAGTTTTACATCTAGGGTGGTAAGGTAGAGTCCACCTCCTCTGGATGGTGGAAATTTAACACAAATTGTGCATCAAGAGGTAATCCTGGCCCTAGCACTATTGCATTTTATGTTAGGGATTCTTCTAGTGATGTGATGGGAGCAATGGGGCTTAGGATCCAAGACACAACAAACATAGTAGCTGAAGGTATGGCTTTGAATAAGGACTTAAATATTATTTGGAGAATGTTTTTTCACCAGTAACATTGGAATCTGTTTCTTGGAGTGTGACTTTGGAAGTCAATTCTATTAAAAGAATGAGGGCTTTGATGACAATAATAGTACAACAAAACTTAAGGAAGGGAAATACTCTTGAGGATTATTTCACTAACCTAGATATTAATTTTGAAGGTACTTTTGAATGTAAACAATTTCATGATATACAAGTTGTAGGTAGAAGAATCATCAATACAGATAAACATGGCATCCCTCATCTTAGGATAAGAAAATCTTATTAAGCCTGTTTATCTCACTGTATACCTCTTTTAGTGGTTGTTAATAAATTCATCTAGTAGTTGGTTATATACTTTTCACCTTGTGTGAATTAGATTCTATTAGTTATTTATCATGTACCTGGTGAGAGCTTTTAGGTGTCTCTTAAGATAAAAAAAAACCAGCATGAGTGAACTTGTATCTTCTGTTCTGCTAGATAGCTTATTGACCAGTTCACTTATGTGTTTAGGTTGACATTCTGACTCCCAATTGTGCCGATCACATATGAGTATGGTGTTGGTTCTATACAATTTTATGCTCAGAATAAATCTCATACTTTAGTATATTTTCACATAGATCCAAATCTATATGGTGGTATTAATCATATGTGGGGTTCAATCCATTAGATATAGATTGAAGGGGAGGGATGATTAACATTATCTAGGTTGATTGAGCCCCATTTTTCTGTTTGTAGAAAGCTTGAATTTATAATTACTAGATAAGAAGTCCGTAAAGAAGTTTGTCTGATTTACTTACCTCTATATAAACTTGGGATATTCATCATCTCATTGGCTCGTCAAGGAGAGGCGGTTGCATAGAGAACTAGTGTTACATAGAGCTCTAGTAGAAGTGGTTTATGCTTGGGCTTACCAAAATAGATCTGCTTCCCTAAGCTTATCTTCAACGAACTATCGATCGACGACTCAAAGATGATGAAGGGGCTTACATCGACCTTCTCTGACAAGCATCAAGCCTAAGATTTTTGTCTAGACTTGATTTCTTCTTAGTTTCTTTATTAAGTTTAGTTTTTTTTTTTTTTTTTTTGCTTTAGTGATTTGTTGGACATGATCTCAGTTGGGCCGTTCATTTTGTTGGCTGCTTTTATGTTAACAAAATAATGCGCTCTTGCCACCTTTAAACCAAAAAAGAAGTTAATGCCTCTTAAAGTACACCTGGAGTTTTGATAATGGTAAAATTTTAAATGAATTTTAGCAAAAGAAATATTTTTTCACAAGAAAAGAAAGACCCTCGATTTTTTTAGAAATGGTATTAGTACCATTTCTATAATAGTGTATTTTCCCTCCTACACTATGCCTTTATTTATGCCCCTTTTAAAATGGGATAGAAAATTGATAATGTGAGAGAATTCAAAGGCAATGCAGCACGGAAAATAGACCTTCAGTTTAGTGAAATAGAGCAAAATCATTGAAAGGAAGGAAGAGGAAAGTCTACTCGGGCTTAATAGGGAGATCTCATTGTATCTCAAGAAAGAACTAGAATGAACAGCACAATTAGAGTAGTTCTCACTTCGAACTTTGTCTTTTTAACACAGAATGCGGTGGTGATGTTTGAAAGCTGTCATTTTTGAAAGCTAAATCTGTGTTTCATGTATATGGGTTGGATGATATAAATATATTAGATTGGGGAGACTTGAATTGCCGATGAGAATTTGAATTGAAGCACTACAATGTGTTACTACTTTGTGTTTTACCAATATGTTGACGACTATCAGTTGGATGATATTTGACACTAGAAAATTCAGTAATTAGGATTGAGTTATGCACTACATCATTTATTGTAAATAGTTTAGGTTTGACAACCGTGTTTCTGTAACTAGGTGATTTCAATATTATTATTTATTTATCATATTATAATTTAGTTTTGATATATTGAAATATTTATTTAAATATTAAGTGCATTGTATTATATGAATTCCATTAGAGTTATGTTATTTGGACGAATTGAAACTTAACCCTAGGCTTGAATATTTAGGAACGAATGAGATTTGATGTACTAGTTGGTATCAAAATTTACGGATTTGATCAAAGATATGAATGAATCTAGGCTAGATATATAGTAATATGGATGTCTACCGAATCGTTTGCTTATGAATATTGTATACATGATAGATTAGAGATGTTCTGAGGCATTAAGGAAAGAAAAAAGTTGGGGAATCAACTTGCCTTACTTCGATGAAGGTTGGTTATGGTATATTCTATGTGATAGAGAGACTCTTGACAGTGATTGATAGTTATTGGGTAATTCTGTGAAATTTTCTATGTACGTAATTGTTGTGGTTTAGATGATTCATATTTTGTTTGTGATGGGTATGTAACCCCAAAACCGCGAAATCCACAATCTTGAACTTATTTTATTGAAGTGATGCCTTGAAT
>CM040618.1:50572735-50690207 GCA_022817965.1 Solanum lycopersicoides
TATAATGGCATTAAGTATTTCCTAAGAGTTGAATAAGATCAAAAGTTTAAAGTTAAGCAAAGAGTAAAGAGTTGAGTTCATATCTCAAAAGATATAAGGGAACTAGGTATTCCCTAGAAAGTTGATAAATGTTTTTCATTTAAGTTAAGAGGAAACTAATATTTCCTAAAAGAGTTTTGAACAAGAAAGGGGAACATTGATTCCAAATGAACTTTTTAAAGCTAACGCATTGAGAAAATTATCTCAACACAAAGAAATGAAGTTATTCTAAAAGTATGAGCTAAAGTATATGTTGGGAGTAGTATGGAGCACCGATATAGGGATAAGAGTTCATATTAACTCAAGTCTCCATGTAAACCATGTAGCCATCATGGGTGTTAAAGGGTCATACTTTTTAGATGATAACGTAAGTTAAGCTAGTGGATCCACTAAATTAAGTAAGGTCCTATACCGATGGCAACGTATAGGATGGTCCTTGACAGCCTGAGGTAAAATGTTGTACCATCTCTTAGGCTCATAGTGATGGTTGTCGGTTAAAAGAATCTCCCACAGAAGTTAATGTAGTTTGTACACATAGGTTAATTGTATTTTCATATACATCAATTTACTTGTAAATTTTTATATACATGTCATAGTTAATTGTATCTTGCATACAATTCGAGTTTTAGCATGTTTCAAAAAGTTTTCTTTGTAATGCACATTTCTTTTAAATTGTATTATAATGAAATTAGTAGTTATTCATGAGTTGAGCAGAGCCAAAGTAAGGGTTCTTCCTTACTCCTTTTCAAGCTTAAGTGTGTTTTACCATTCCAACTCGCATACTCGTACATTCAATGTACTGACGCAAGTTGTCCTACATCATCTAATGATGCTGACACAGGTAACCAGGATAGGCACCCATCACATCGTTGATCCAGCTTAAGCACTCAGAGTAAGTGGTGAGCCTCCTTGCATTCCGGAAGACCCTTTTTTTTATGCTTCAGTGTTTGAATTTTAGAATGTTGTGGGGTCTGTCCCAACATTCAGCATAGTATGTTAGAGGCTTCATAGACGAATAGTCAGTTAATTCAGTTGAGTCTCTTTTATTTCAGATATAATGTTTTGAGACTTAAGTTCCATTTGGCCAGACTATTATGTTTTAAGTCTTTCTTTTAAGAGTGTTCTTATTTCATAATTGAGTTAAGTTGGTCTTCCACTTAGTTAAGTAAGCCTGGCCAAGGGTTCTATCAAGGCCAGTAATTGTCATTGGTTGTCGGCCACGTCCAGGGTGTAGGCTCGGGGCGTGACACATAACCTAGGTTACCGATCTCCCTGTACAAGAGAAAAATGTGAACTAGACTTTCGTGGATTAGTGTGTTGACGTCCACATTTAATAAACAAGAGGCTAGGAAGGATTTGAGAAAGTCGTTCCACTACTTTACTACTTTCCTTCAAAGCGTCGCTTGTGGTATGAGTTGAGTCCAATTGGTATCTCTCGATTCCAATGAGTATCTTGATGATGTGGACAGACGTCGTTGATACGACAAAAGAACACCAACAAGTCAATTGGAAATTGAAGGTTACAATTTGTATCTATCCCTAGGGGATTAAAAAGCATTTATAACTAGTAATAATCATCTATGAGACGAACTAACTAATAGATTTAAACTTCATGTGTGTTGTAATTGGAAAAGTGTGACAGTATGTTCCTTGCTGCCTGGAATAATTTGAATTATGTACCTTGTTGTACAAATTCAACTATAATTGTGCATTGCTAGTCAAATGAATTAATTGTGTATGTGGAAGTATTCCAAGATGGCCTAAATTATTGACTAAGTTGTTAAAATTGTGTGAGTTTTAATGTCTAGGTGTATCCTAGCGATGTGTAGATTGTGGTGTTAAGTTAATCTTTTTTCATCTTTAGAAACTGAGCTTCGCGTATCCTAGTTGGATAAATTTGGAAGTTGTTGGCATGGTGAGAATGGAGATTGGGAAAAACAAGGAAGGTGAAAAAGTACCCATAAAATTTTTGGTCAGGTTCTGGTCTGTCTAAGAAGCTTTAACGGGATTTTTCGCGCTAGAGCGAGACAACGGGAGGTAGAATCCTTAGCAATTTTTTTCTGAACTCCCTACTTTCAAAATACCTACTCTGAAGGGACCCAAACCAATCTCTGCAACTCTCAAGCGAGTGTTCAACAATAGAAGTAGCGAAATTTAGTTAAGATTTAAAATAGGTTGCCTTAGACAGCCAAAAACAAACATCCATGTTTTACAAACTTAGAAACGATCGAAAGGTTACAGACAAAAAAAAGTTCGTTCAAAGAATCCATAAGCAATAAGAAAAAGGAAAGCAAGTCACGGACTCTCAGACTAGGTAGTGTTCATGTCTAAATCAAGGTTCTCCGGAGCTATCACATCATTCCAAGCCTCATTAAGCATATGGAAATCCTATAAATCCGGTGGCTCGAGCATAGTAAGAGCCATGTATGAAGCTACGCAAGTGAATATATGGCCTTAACCATCTTCCACTTTCTCAGCATAAGGCGATCTATGACAACACCCATCCTTATCTCCTTGCGCAACTGGCAAGCGGAGCATCTCGACCTCAGGGTAGTGCTGGGTGGGACTGGTGTGAAATTAGAGTTAGTGTTCCCCATCCTCTCCCGTATAGCCTGCCAAGTCCTCATAAACCCGTGCACCTGAGAGTGGGTCCTCATCATCCGAGAATACGGCCACCCAGCTGCTGCTAGCCTTGGTCCTCCTCATCCAATTGCCCTTAGAAGTAGAACCTGTCTGAACCAAAAGAGGGTAAATAGGGGGATCCATGGGTAATACCTCTTCAGCGTCGAATAATGGCACTCGTTCTCGCTTGCATAGGATAGTTATTAGACCGGGAGGGATGAATGCCTTCTTGTTGCCCCATTAGAACATCTCCTACTCAGAGATAATTTGTGCCGCCACATTAAGTTTATTTCCCTGTATAGCACATGCCACCACCAGAACTCGAGGAAAGGTAAAGTTTGTGCAACCAACTCTTAGTATCCGGCGACAAGTCAACACTAGTGATGCCATCTGACTTAGCCCAATAAAACTGATCCCATTTAGCAGGCTCCACTGTAGCGTCCTGCAGCCACTCCAGATCCATCTTCAATGTTTGGCCTCGTACTCCTGGTTTGAGACCTCTAGCACCTCCAGTACCTCATTAATAGTAGTGACGTTTAGGGTAATGTCGTCTCCCCAAACACGAATGACTGAGTAAGGGTCCTCCCACCATACGATGGTAAGGATGGTATAAAAATCTCTCACCAAAGTGGAGCGAGCATCTGGGGAGCCTTAGTCAAAGGGAGACACCCAAACTTGACCAATCGAGCATAAAATGCAGGAGCCTTCTCCTCCACCTTCCGTTAAACAAGCGCCCTCTCATAGAAGAACCCTGTGGTGCAGTAATGATGATGCCTCTCTCGACTAGCAGCATCTCGAAACCAGACGAAGGGTATGTTCTCGTCATTTTGACAGACCATTTCTGATAGCCTGCATGAAGTAAGATAAGTTAGTACAATATATACCAGGAAGGGAAGAATAGACAAAAAAGAGAGAATTTTTGGGGAAAGGGAGAAAGGCAACTGGTCTGGTAATCCCGCTACAATGGACTTAATCAGGGACGAACACCAGACGCTAAAATGGCGTCTTCCTTCACAAAATCCCCATTTTCATGAGTTTTTTATCTGATCAGATTATGTTTACTACGCAGAACACGAAATAGCAAGTATTTCAACCGAATAACCCCTAAATCCTGTCAACAGTTTGAGTTCATGGAAAGATGACTTTTCAACTTGCCCCGCCCGTTTTAGTATCGATTAAACCATGTTATTACGGAATCCTTACACCTAGGATGTAGTACAAATGTTAGGGACGTAAGTGAAGTAATCATGCTACGTTTTTCTAACCCTTTTAGCAACTTAAATCAAAATTTGAAATAACCACCCAAAAACCGTTCTGATTCGATTAGTTTATCATGTATGCAAGCATTGTAATAGGTAATCAAGTAATGAGAGTGAAAAACGAGAATGTACTTAAGAGTTGAGTTTGGGGAGAGTGATTTGGGAGAGTTTTGTAGTTTTTGGGAGAGTGTAAGGGGAAATGGGTAATTTTACCCTTTCCCCTACTTAGTGTTGACCGATCTCCCGCTTAACTGCGCCGCTACTGTGGCAGAGCTACCGCTCCAGCTGGGAGGCCATTGAGAAAGCTTCAAGTTTCGTGTGTTTCTTGTTAAACTACCCCTAGAGTGGAATCCTAGTACTCTTTTCATGTAGTGCATTTTAACCCCTACGTTATAACGTGTGTCTCCCCTTTCATGGTTTCAAATTGTTAGAGGTCATAGAATTTCATCGTTCCGTGTTAGAGTCTTTCCTCTAGCATGGAGCGTTCTAAAGTGAGAGTGTGTAACGACCTGTTCCTAATCGTTCAAAGACAAACAAGTGGTAAATGCTATCAATTGTAACGACACGAACCATCATTATTAGACAAGGGCAAAAATCCAAGAATAACGTGGACCCTGTCACGCTACAGCGGGATAGATGTCATTAGTACGGTGGTGCAGCAGTGGTGTAAGGTGCCTCTGTAGCGGGATCGGCGAGGCAGAATTCTTAAATACGAGACATCCTTATATTCCATCTTTTTAAAATTAACCCATAAGTCATAAATTACCCTATAAATCTAAGAAAAGTTATTCCAAACTTAGGAAAGAAGGAAATGAGCTTTATACCATGAGCATGGAGGAATCTTGCGAAGCCTTGGCCAAATTCACCATAGCGAATCCCGAAAAAAGTGAAATTATATAAAAACTCCGTAAAAAAATTTTGCACCCCGATAGGTTAGGTATTTATGCATTCAGTAGTTGTAAATCTGTTCTTACCATGTATTATACGAAATCAATAGTACGAGATATGCGTAGACCTTCGTGCACTAAGTAAATTCCATGGAAAATTTCTATAATGCAACGTATTTGGGTTGGTGCTTGATGTAGAAAATTGGTAACTGGTCGAGTGTTCGTAGTTTTTTTCTTGAGTAGAATTCCTTCATTAAACAACAGTATCTGGTAGAAGGAAATAAATTTTGGTCTATGCTAGGTTCGACCTATCGAAGTAAAATGTTGATGAATGTTTAGTAATTTAGGTTTAAAACCGTAATGACGAACCCTAAAGAAGAGCTAGGGCTGAACTTAGTCTCTTGTGTGATAAGAATTTAGGGAAGGTCTTGGGTGATGATTGTAAGTATGTGATGTGTGTGGTATATGCTCGTTCGTGCTTCATTATGATACGTGTATATGTATGCATGTTACGATGTTGTTTTCACTTGTTAAAAAGGAGAAGTATGAATTGTTAATACTATGAAATCATGATTTAAATGTATGATCTTGATGATGTGTTGTGATTATTGTGTGTGATTGGGGATCAGATTGCCACGTTCTGGCAAGCTAACTATTGGATCGATTTGCCATGTTCCGGCATAACTATTGGATCGGGTTGCCACTTTTCTAAACAAATGGGGATCAGATTGCTACATTCTGGTAAGCTAACAGTTTGAGTTTGGGTTCCGTGAGAGAAAAAACTACTTATGAAAAGAGTATAGAGTAAAGTATGTTGTATTTTGGTATTGTGATGTGAATATACTTGTGATGATTACGTTTATAGGTGTAGGGATTTGTTGTAGGTTGAACTATGTGTCTGTATGTGATTAAGGGGTGCTGTGTAGATATTTTATAAGGTCTACTTGTCGGGAAAGATTGAATTGTCGAGGTGGTTCTGGGTAAGTATTTAAGGATGATGGAATAGAGATAGAGATTGGGGTGAGGAGAATATGGCTTGGTGTAGATAAGCTGACAATAATTTAATTGTGTGAGATGATCGATTGGTAGGAAGGGATGTTACCGGTGTTTGGGATTATATGGGGTTAGCATGTTTAGGCTATAATTTATTAGAACCAGAAGTTTTAGCGGTTGGGAAATAAAACGGTTACTAGTCAGAGCATTGGGTAAATTGAAGGTGTTCTAAGGATGAGAGTGGAGAAACGAATGGTCCGCGCATGATCCTATTATTATTTTCTTATATTATGAGGTAGGCGTCGGATTGACCAATGATGCCAACCAATACGTCTGGTTGTACTCATACTACTCTTGTTATGTCTTTTTAGATATAGTTTAGATGTAGGACTAGTGATGTTTTATTAGGTGAAGACGAAGAATCCTCCACTAACTTCGATCCCTCCTTCCGCATGGTGGGAGTTGTGTCCGTTGGTTATTAGTTCCTATTTTACACTTAGTAACTCTTGTACCGAGTAGACTAGGTCCTTAGGGTTGTTAAATTATTTTACTAGTTTTCAAAGAGTGTACTTTAAAAGGTGTTATTCATTAAATCACTTTAACTTTGTTATTCTGTCTTCTTAAATTTCAGCACGATTTTCCTATTAGGATATGAGGGTTATCCTACTTAGGTGGTAGTGTGGTTGCTCGCACGACTCGGTGAGTTGGGTCGTAATACATTAATACTATTTCACAAAATATTCTTTATTCAAGGCATCACTTTAATAGAATAAGTTCAATATTATGAATTTTATGGTCTTGAGATTATCAAAAAGTCACAAACAAAACATGATCATCCAAACCACAACAGCTTAGTACAAAGAAAATTTCATAGAATTACTCAATGACTATCAATTACTATTAAGATTCTTTCTATCAATTACTATTAAGATTCCTTCTATCAGACAGAATAAATCATAACCTACATTCACTAAAGAACCGAACTCAAGCAAGCTAATTCTCCAATGTTTTCCTTTCCTCAAAGCATGAGAATGTTACCATTCTATCAAGTTCACAATATTCGTAGCAAACGAGTTCATAGACATCCATATTACTATATATCTAGCCTATACTAATAACTCACCCAAATCTATAGTCAAATTTCTAAGATATCAACTAATTTATCAAGTCTCATTCGTTCTTAAATATTCAAGGCTAGGGTTAAGTCTCAATTCATCCAAAGAACATAACTCCAATAGAATTCATATAATAAAATACAACTAATATTTTACTATCTATCTCACCATATTTTTGTAATATGGTAACAAAACAATAATATTTAAAAATTGAAATCACCTAGATACAGAAACACGGTTTGCCTAACCTAAACTATTTACGAAGAATGATACACTACGTAACTCTACATTAATTATTGAATTATCTAATGACAAAGATTTTTAATCATCACCCAACTGACAACCGCGAATATTCCTTATTCACGTCGGCAATTTCATTCTCTCCTATCTAATATAATAATAATAATATCCAACACATAAAAATAAAACAATGATTTAGAGAGACATTGATTTACCGAATTCTTGATCTTTTCCTTTCCCATTTGTCCGCTCGGTAAATTTTTGTCTTCCTATTGTTCTCTTTTTCTTTCATTTCTTTTCTATAGATTATTTTTGTAGAATTTAAAGTACTTTTCTAACGATTACTTACTACCTTAATTATAATAAATGACTAATTATAAAAGTGGTGAAAGTGTCCCACTACTAATTTTAATGTTATTTTCTTTTAACCACAAACAACATTAATTATTATAATTATTCCATTAATTATATAATTGTATTTACAAATAGTCCGAAATATAAGTATTATTTTATGTTGTTTAGAAAGTGTAATAAGAATATATTTCAAAAGCTAGCATGCCTTTGATGTTGAATAACACAAACTTACCAGTTTTAAAATAAAAATAATGTTCATTAGCAATGTAGATAGTAACTATTTTAAGAAAAAAATATTCGTTCAAAATAATTAACTAATTAATGTATAATAATCTCTAAAATATTATTCACCGAAAAGAAATCCCATCATTAATTGTAACACCTCGAAAAGAAGACCTAGAAAAATTCATAGATTTACGTTAAGTAGAAAACCACGGCAGGGTTCAAAGACTGTAACACAGACCACTGTCTGTTTATCTGCCCGTGGTGTGGAGTTTGTATAATCAAGGCCCCGTCACAAGACCACGGGACTCTTCACGGGCCGTGGTCTTGATAACGGGCCATGGGGGCAGTAGTTCCCCCTTAGTTATCCTTTAGTGCCCCATACCAAAATAAGACCACGAGGACCTTCACCGTCAGTTGTCCTTCACACGGGCTGTTGGATGGCCCGTGAAACAGGCCTTCAGACCACCAGACCAAGTGAGAAAAACGAGTACCTTCATGGTCCGTGGTCCTTCACACGGTCCATAGTAGGGCCCGCGAAACAAACCCCTAGAAACAAGAGTTCAGTAGACAAAGGATTACAACCCACGTCACGGTCCGTGGAAGTGGTCGTGGTCAGCCCTTATCAGATTTTTAGTATGGTTATTTTGGTCTTTTCCTATTTCTTTGGACTCCTAAACTACATTGTTTTTACCCTAACTGTGTTGTTTTGGTAAGTGTAACCTAGAAACATAACTATTACTTACCTATGTCATATCATTTACAAAAACATTGAAATATATAGCACAAAGAAAAGAAAGATGTGACCAAACCCTAGTTTAAGAAGGCAACAAGGTTACATCAGTTCCACTCCCAATATCAAAAGATTTCTCCGTGGAATTCGTCACTAGGTATGTGGGATTTCACTAGTGTTTCCTTTCTCCCATTAGGGCCTTAGAATTTAGTCAGATTCTTGATTCCCTTATTATTAACTAGACCTAGAGTTTACAGAACTTTAGTAGATTATTAAAAATTAGTTAATTAATGTTCCAAATCAGTTCATCATTGTTTTTAGCAAGTTTTAGTATAGATTCCTTTATAATTAAAAACCCCTAGCTAAGTTGTTCTTTTGTTATATATATATATATATATATATATATATATATATATATATATATATATATATATATATATATATATATATATATATATATATATATATATATATATATAGAGAGAGAGAGAGAGAGAGAGAGAGAGAGAGAAATATGGATGTCTACGGACGTGTTTTCTTATGAATATTGTATACTTGATTAATTAGAACGTTCGGAGGCATTACGGAAAAAATTAGGAAAATATCTTTCTTCACTTTGATGAAGGTAGATTATAGTTTATTCTATGTGATAGAGAGATTCTTAATAGTTATTGATAATCATTGAGTATTTTTGTGAAATTTTCTATGTACGTAATTGTTGTGGTTTAGATGATTTATGTGATGTTTGTGATTGGTGTGTAATTTCAAACCGTGAAATCCATAATGTTTAATTTATTCTATTAAAGTGATGACGTGAATAAACAAGGCTAGGTGAAAATGTTAATGAAGTGTTAAGTGGTGAAAATAATGATGAGTTAACTATCGTGACGCCTCATGGCAACCGATCCAACAACATAGTTAAATTATCATTTTTCATCACTTTCCACTTCACCAAACTATTTCACCAAATCTTCTTTATTCAAAGCATCACTTTAATAGAATAAGTTCAGCCTTATGGATTTCATGGTCTTGAGATTACAGACCAATCAGAAACACATGATCATTCGAACTACAACAAATAATTTCATAGAATTACTCAATGACTATCAATCACTGTTAAGAGCCTCTATCACAATGAATAAATCAAATCCTACATTGACTGAAGAACCGAAGTCATGAAAGCTAATTCCCCAATACTTTCCTTTCCTCAATGCATCAGAACTTTCCAATATATACAGTATACAATATGCATAAGCAAACAAGTTCGTAGACATCCATATTTCTATATATCTAGCATATACTAAAAACTCACCCATGTCCATAATAAAAATTCTAAATCTTGATATCAACTAATAAGTCTCATTAGTTCCTAAATATTCAAGCCTGAGGTTAAGTCTCTATTTATCAAAATAACATAACTCTAATACAATTCATCTAATAAAATACACATAATATTTAATTATCTATCTCACTATATCAAAATTTATTTTTTAATATGATGATAAAAATAATAATATTTAAATATTGAAATCAACTACTTACAGAAACACGATCTGCCTAACCTAAACTATGTACAAGAATGATATACTACGTAACTCAACCTTAATTATTAATTTTTCTACTAACAATCATTGTCAATCATCACCCAACTAACAACCGCCAACATATTGTTAAAAGTCATAATAGTAAATCATTCCCATCCATCAATCCAATTTTCATGTTCATGTAAGCAATTTGATTCTATCTTATATAATATAATAATATTATCAAACCCATAAAGATAAAACAAAATATTTAAAGAGGTATTGATTTACCGAATTCTCGATATTTTTCTCTCCCATTTGTCGGCTCTGTAAGTTTCTGTCTTCCTATTATTCCCTTTTTCTCCCTCTTTTGTTTTCTACAAAAAAAAATTCCGAATGTTAAAGTACTTTATTAAAGATTATTTACTACCCTAGTTATTATATATGACTAATTATAAAAGTGGTGAAGACCCACGACTAATTTCAATTCTATTTTGTTTTAATGACAAACTAAATTAATTATTATAATTACCCCATTGATTATATAATTGTAGCTATGAATACTCAAAAGTATAATTATTATTTTATGATGGTTAGAATGTGGAATAAAATTGAATGCATTAGCTAGCATGCCCTTAATGTTGAATAATCTAGTCTTACCGGTTTTAAAAAAAAAAGTTCATTAGCAATGTAGATAGTAACTGTTTAAAGACAACAATATTCTATCATACTAATAATTAATTAATTAATGTATTATAATCTCTAAACTATTAATCATCGAAAAACAATCTCTTCATTAATAATTTACCTGATAAATAATCCATGCATTATATTCTCCACAAAAATATATTATACCATTGTGGACGTTGAGGTTGCACATGTATGAAACTACTGGTTAACCAAGCTGGAAAATTGTAAATTTGGACGGTCAAAATGGATTGAATAAAAAAATGAGTCATTGTCAAATCCAACCCAAAAATTTGTTTGATTATAATGGGTAAGATAAAAATATGAGAAAAAATGGGCCATAACAAAACCTGCCAAACTCCTACCCTCATTTTTTGATTGTTTATTAATCAAGAAAAGAGTTTCATAAATAAAACAAAGTTCAACTCGTCATATACAAAAGTTATATAAAAAAGGAGAACCTTTAATAAAAAATATAAGGAAACGTTTGATAGGCTGTATAAGAATAATGATGAATAGAATGCATTAGTAACATTTGAATTAGTTATGCAAAGATTATGTTTTAATATTTGATTTTTTGTATTACCAGAATAATAATGCTTATTTAAGATTATTTCTATTTTAAGGGGATTACTAACCTCAACTTTTGCTAGGATTTTGAGGAAATAGATGAGGATAACGGTATTTCATGTTAGCCTTGGCCTCCCATGTTACTCCCTCAACTAGGTATATTCTCCATAGGACTTTTACGGAGGCCACCTCTTTGTTCCTCAACTTCTTGACTTGGCAATCTAGAATTTTCACCGGAACCCCTTCATAGGCAAGGTTCTCATTCAAACCTAACCCTTCAAGTGGGAGAATGGATACGGGGTAACCAATACACTTCTTTAGCATGGAGAAATGAAATACGGGATGAACCGGGGCTAGTTCACAGTAACTTCAACTCATAAGCAACGTTCCCCACCAATTTCACTATCTCATAGGGGCTCACATACCGGGGACTAAGCTTCCCTTTTTTCCAAATCTCGTCACTCCTTTCTTGGGCGAGATCTTCAAGTAGACCATATCCCCTACATCAAATTCAAGATCTCTTCTTCTATTGTCGGCATAAGATTTTTGCAAATTGTAGGCCATTTCAACCTATCCCTTATCATCCAAACCTTCTCTAAGGCATCATATATTATCTCGGGACCAAGGAGTGAAGACTCTCCTACCTCAAACCACCCAACCGGAGACCGATACCTCCTACCGTAGAGTGCTTCAAAAGGCGCCATGGAAATACTCGAGTAGTAGCATTATAATAGGAGAACTCAATCAATAGTAGGTGATCGTCCCAATTACCTTTGAAATCTATCACACAAGCTCTTAACATATCTTCTAGGGTTTGAATGGTACGCTGCGCTTGACCATTCGTTTGACGATGAAAAGCGACGCAAAGCTTCACTTGAGTACCCTACCCATTTTGAAAAGACCTCCAACAATGAGAAGTGAATTGGACACCTCTATCCGAGACGATGGACAAAGGGATCCCATGTAAGCTCACAATCTCATCAATGTATATTTTATTATACTCTTCCACCGAATAAGTAGACTTAACAGAGATAAAGTGAGCGGATTTGGTCAATCTATCCACAATGACATATTGAGTCATTTTGCCTACGTGTTCGAGGGCAAAGCCACTACGAAATCCATATAAATGTCTTTCCACTTCCAAGTAGGAATATTGATTACTTGAATCACACCACCTGATTTTTGATGCTCGGCCTTTACTTGTTTGACAATTAAGGCACCTAGCTATAAATTCCACTATGTCCCTTTTCAAACCAACCCACCAATAGACATATTGAAGATCACAGTACATTTTGGTGGCACCCGGATGAATAAAACATCGAGACCCATGATCTTCTTCTAAAATTTTAACCAGCAAGTTATCAACATTTGGTACACACAATCTACCTTGGTACTAAGTACCCCATCACCCCATTGGGTAAATGACTCATTGAACTTGCCAAGAACTGATTCCTTCAAAAAAATCAATAAAGTATCAAGATGTTACTTAGACTTCACCTCAACTACTAAAGATAATTCGGAATTATGATGAACCATAGCACCTCCGTTTGGAGAATATTCCAACCAAACACCCAACCGAGCCAATATATGAACATCTTTCACTAGCTCTTTCTTAACTTACTCAATATGAACCACACTACGCATGGTCATACGACTTAGAGTATCCACTACCACATTGGCCTTGCCGGGGTGGTAGAGAACACTCATATCGTAATCCTTCAAAAGTTTCCAACCATATTCATTGTCGGATATTCAATTTCTTTTGGGTGAACACTTATTAAAGGTTTTTATGGTCGGTAAATACATCGACATGGACGCCATAAACATAATTCCTCCATATTTTCAAGGCAAACACTACCACCGCTAATTCAAGGTCATGATTTGGGTAGTTCTTTTCATGCACCTTTAGTTTTCTAGAGGCATAGGTTATCACTTTACCATGTTTCATAAGGACACAACTCAAACCTACTCAAGAACCGTCATAATACACCACAAACCCTTTGTTACAATCCGGTAAGGTCAACACCGGAGCGGAGGTAAACTTATCTTTCGAATCATGGAAACTTCTTTCACAAGCCTCCGGCCACGCAAACTTAACTTTCTTTTGGGTCAAGGTTGTAAAAGGAGAAACGATGGATGCAAACCCATCAACAAATATCCTATAATACCTCTCTAAACCCATGAAACTTCGAACATCAGTTGGAGTCATAGGTCTAGGTCAATTCTTAACCGCTTCTGTTCTTTTCAGATCGACCTTTATACCCTCAGCTGAAACAATGTGACCAAGAAAAGCAACCAATCTCAACGAAAAAGCACACTTACTATATATAGCAAAGAGTTTGTGTTCCTTGAGGACTTGCAGTACTACCCCAAAATATTTCATATGTACATCCTCACTCCTTGTGTATACCAAGATATCATCAATGAAGACAATCACAAAGGAGTCAAGGTAAACTCGGAACACTCTATTCATAAGGTCCATGAAAGTTGTCGGGGCATTTGTGAGGCCAAAAGACATAACTAGGAACGCTTAATGAACATTCATTGTTCGGAAAGTTGTTTTAGGTATGTCTTCACCTCTCACCCTAAGTTGGTGTTACCCCGACCTCAAGTCTATTTTTGAAAAGTAGCTTGCCCCTTGGAGTTAATAAAACAAATTGTCAATCCTATAGAGAGGGTACTTGTTCTTTATGGTAACCTTATTCAATTGGCGGTAATGAATGCACTTCCTAGGGGATCCGTCCTTCTTCTTCACAAACAACACCGGAGTGCCCCAAGGAGAAATACTAGGTCATATGAAACTCTTGTAAAGTAAATCTTTGAGTTGAAGCTTTAGTTATTGCAAATCGACCGGATCCATCCGGTAAGGAGGGATTGAGATAGGTTTTGTATCCGGCAAAAAGTCTATGCCGGAGTCTATTTCCCATTCTGGAGGAACACCGACCAAGTCATCGGGGAAGACTTACGGAAAATCCTTTACTACGGGGACCGACTCTAATGGTGGGACCTTGGATTCAAGGTCCTTGACCCTCACAACATGGTAGAGACACCCCTTAGAGATAATTTTAAAGGTTTAGAAACGAAATAATTCGGTCTCTAGGGATTGAGTTACCCCCCTTTTACTCTAAGACGTGTTCATTTAAGAATTGGAACTTAACTACCCTTGTTCTAAATCAATAGAAGCAAAACATTCAGGCAACCAATCCATCCCAAATATGACATCAAATTCAACAATATCAAGTACTATTTAGTCAACCAAAGAACCTCTATGGATGAGAATAGACACAATTTAGTCAAAACCATGCATTATATAAATAACTCAACATGTACATATGGAACATTATAAGTCAACCTAAAATGATATTAACCCAACACATAACCAACCCAAAGCAATACTTGTGCAATGCCAATAATAGAACCACATAACCCTATCCAAAGCTAAGTACCACATTAAGTCACCTACTGCATGCCTACCACATAACCTCATACTTTGTCATAACATGTTTGATTCATATGTTCATATATAACATGACATACATAACATTTAATCAACTTAATCATAAAAGAACACCACTAGAAGCATCCCTTAGGATCCCATATGTGCAATGACTAAGAGAAGTCTCATACCCTCCCCCACCCTATGTAGTAACCTTTAAGACAAGCTCTAATAATAGTTCTCATACTTGACTTGTTCATTTACTTTTATATTAGGGAAATAAGTGCAATAATCGACTTGAGACCATGTGAGCTACATGGAATCCGGTGTTCTACTCCCACACAAAAAAAAGAGGGTTAACACTTGCCTAAGGTGTAAACTTTTTAACATTGCTATGTAGGTTTATCCCTAAGCTAGATTCCTATGTGGGCACATAGTTAAGGGTCAAGTAGATAGTTACTGGAAACCTTGAGTTGCTAAACGTAGAGGTTTCCATCTTATGAGACAAAACATATCTTGGGAATTCAGACATGCTAGACGTGAGGAAACCCATGTGGGAGGCCAGACTTGCTAAATGCGAGACCTCCATCTCATTTACATGCCCTTTCGGTGCTAAGAATTTATTCCCTTTAGTAATCATCATAGTCATCATACAAGATCACATTAGTCTCTTCTAGACCCCTATGTGAACATCTCATCATAATATCTCATAGGTATTCATAAGTGAGAACTATCCTTTCACTTTAGAAACCACTTACAAGTGAGTAAACCTTTCACTCAACATTATCATATCATAACATGCATACATGCTTCATAGATAATTAAATTGTCTAGGGTTAAGGATGAGGAATTCTTGTCATCAACATCACAACCACACATTAGACATAGAAGCATTACTATCTAAGTAACTCATATTTCATAATTGAATTCAAGAAGAATCAATCTTCATACCTTCTTGCCCTTTCATTGCCTTCATACTTAAATTACAAAAGATTACATAAATAATGCATAAACAAGGTAAATTAAAGATGTAATACATAGCAATTATCATTCTACGTATTCATGTACTCATCATCTTCCACAATTACCATAGAATTTCAAGACATAACGAGTTTAGGGAAGAATAAGAGTTCAAGGGGAATTCTCTAGTGATTACCAACAATTTACCATCAATAGTTAAACAATGATAAAAGACCATAATTCATCACAATTGAATAACAATTTCATTTTGAAAAGAGAACCCATGTCTATATTGAAACCCTAGTTTTGGGGAAGTTTAAAACCATCTTTGGAAGGGCCTCTTAGGGAAAAGAATCCTAAAAGTTAAATAAATCATACCTTAGGGATGATCTTGCCACGAACTTGAGATGAAATCCTTGGTGAATTTGTCCTCTTCTTGAAGCTCTAGTGTTCTTCAATGGAGGTTTGAGATGGGAAGAGAGAAAGTCGAGATACGTTAGAGCTAAGTGGTTTTTGGGAATTTAGAGGTGTTAGGTTAGTTTAATGAGTTGGAACCCTTATATAGTCCCCTAACTAACTTAATTAACCACCCCTTAACCTCTAATTAATGAATTAACTAATTAACTAACTAACCTTACCTTGACGGAAAATGGACTGTGAAATAGGCCCCCATCGATGAACCCATGTCTACGCCCTGTCGATCCAACCAAGGCTCGTGCTGGACAACCGTGGTTTGGATAATAGGCTGGATTTTTTGACCCTTTTTGAAATAAACTAAGTGTCAACCTACGAGGCCATTGATGGAGCATCGATCAAATGACGACTCGTCGTTTGACTTGTGGTTGCACACTCACAAGACAGTTTTGGGGTCTAAATGAATGGTCCTCTCCAAGGACCCCTTAGGGTGGTCCTTGGGGAGTCGTACCTAGAGCTTTTGACCCTAAACACACTATAACACATGTTTAACACCTTTTTGCCAAATTTGACTAAATTTCTATTCTTAAAAATTCTTGAAACATGCCAAGGTACACTAGCTCAATTTTCACAAACCTCCAGACGTCATGGTCGTTTTTTGATGTTTTGACTATAACACTTTCTAATTTTGTTTATTTGTAAAACTCTGAAAGTTCAATACCTAATCTAAAGCCTCACATGTTGGTCTAAGGTTGGTAACACTGTTTTATGACCTAGTCAAGATGTCAATGAACGTCCATGACGTCCGCGAAAGTCCATGACGTTCAGAGAATTGTGAAAGAGGTACTAGTGTGCCTTAGCCTATTTCACGGGGTTTTAGGAGTCGGAATTTGATGAAATTCGATGGATAGGAGTTAAACACGTATTAGAGTGTGTTTAGGCTAAAAACGTTCGGCTACGACTCCCCAAGGAACTCTCTAGGGGTCCTTGGTGAGGACCCTTGCATTTGACCCAAATCTGCAAAATTGGGCAGTGGCTACCTACGATTGCAAGTGATAGACCATTGGCTAAGGGAAGGGGTGTCGATGCCTCCGTAGTGCCATACTTGGAAATTTTCCAAAAATGTTTAAAATGCATACTCTCTGACAACAACGTCGGTTGTACAGTACAGTTGGGGGGAGAGGCGTCGACTGACCTACGGACCGTAGGTTGAGGTCTCGTACCTCAGGTGTGTGATTTCGCTGGTGAGTTTAAGTGTGGTCATTTAATTTGTTAGTTGGTTAATTTGTTAATTAGGAGTCAGGGGAGGTCTAATTAAGTTAGTTAAGGACCTATATAAAGACCTAAGCCTAATTAAATTAACCCAACTCCACACAAATTCCCAAACTCGCATCTCTCTATCATCTCTCTAGTCTCTCTCTTTCCTAAACTTTAACATCCATTGAAGAACACTAGTACTCCAATACACGGACGAATTCACCTAGGTTTTCATCTCAAATTCGTGGCAAGATGATCATAAAGGTATGATTTCTTTCAGTGTTGGGATTCCTTTCCCCAAGAGGCCCTTCTAAAGATGATTTTCAACTTCCCCAAAACGAGGTTTTTAATCTAGACATGGGTTCTCTTTTCAAAACAAAATTTTTAATCAATTATGATGAATTATATTCTTTTATCATTGTTTAACTAAGTATTAAAGGTCAATTATTGTTAATAAATCAAGATTTTCCCTTTGAACCCTTGTTCTTCCCTACATTCATTATGTCTTGTAATTCTATAGTAATTGTGAAAGATGATGATTATGTGAAGGTGTAGAATAGTAATAGCTATATATTACTTCTTATATTTACCTTGTTTATGCATTGGTTATGAAATTCTTGGTAATTGAAGTATGAAGGCAATGAGAGGGCAATAAGGTATGAAGATTGATGCTTCTTGAATTCGATTATGAAGTACGATTTACTTTGATTGTAATGCTTCTATGTCTAATGTGTGGTGGTGATGTTGATAGTAAGTATTCCTCATCCTTAACCCTAGACTATTGAATTGTTTATGAAGTATGCAAGTATATTATGGCATGATTATAATATTATTGAAAGTAACATCTTATGATTATGATAAACTGTTGAGTAAAAGGTTTACTCACTTGGATGTGGTCTTCTAAAGTGAAAGGGTATTTCTCACTTATGAATATCTATGAGCCATGATGATGAATTTTTTACAAAGGGGTATAGAAGATACTAATGTGATCTTGTATGAAAGGTATGATGACTACTAAAGGGAATATATGCTAATTACTGAAAGGCCATATAAAGGAGATGGAGGTCTCACGTTTCGTAAGTTCGGCCTCCCACATGGGTTTCTTAATTTTTTGAAAGTCTGAATGCCCATAATATGTGTTGTCTCATGAGATGGAAACCTTCAAGTTAGTAAGTCAAGGTTTCTAGTAAAATCCTCCATGACTCTTAACTATGTGCCCACATAGGACTTTAGCTTAGTGGATCAACGTAGATAGCTATGTAATATTGGTTACACCTTAGGCAAGTGTTAACCCTCTCTTTTGGGTGTGGGAGGAGAACACCGGATTCCATGTAGCTCACTTGGTTTCATGTCGGTTATGGCATTGGTTATGACATTCTTGGTAATTGAAGTATGAAGGTAATGAGAGGGCAATAAGGTATGAAGATTGATGCTTTTTGAATTTGATTATGAAGTATGATTTACTTTGATTGTAATGCTTTTATGTCTAATGTGTGGTTGTGATGTTCATCGTACGTATTCCTCATTCTTAACCCTAGACTATTGTATTGATTATGAAGTATGCAAGTATGTTATAGTATGATTATTATATTATTGAAATTAACTTCTCGTGATTATGATAAATTGTGAGTAAAAGGTTTACTCATTTGTATGTGGTCTTCTAAAGTGAAAGGGTAGTCCTCACTTATGAATATCTATGAGCCATGATGATGAATTGTTCACATAGGGGTCTAGAAGAGACTAATGTGATCTTGTATGAAAGGTATGATGACTACTAAAGGGAATAGATGTTTAGTACCGAAAGGGCATTAAATGAGATGGAGGTTTCATGTTTAGTAAGTCTGGCCTCCCACATGGGTTTATCCACGTTTAGCAAGTCTGATTACCACGATATGTGTTGTCTCATGAGAAGGAAACCTCCACGTTAGTAAGTCAATGTTTCTAGTAAAAATCTGTTTGACCCTTAACTTTGTGCCCACATTGGACTTTAGCTTAGTGGATCCACCTAGATAGGTATGTAAGATTTGTTACACCTTAGGCAAGTGTTAATCCTTTCTTTTTGGTGTGGGAGAAGAACACCGAATTCCATGTAGCTCACTTGGTCTCATGTCGGTTATGGCACTATCTTCCCTAATGTAATATGGTAAATGAATAAGTTAAGTGTGTGAATTGTTATTGGGGCTTGTCTTAAAGGTTAGTACATAAGGTAAATGAGGGTATGAGCCTTCTCTTACTCATTGCACATGTAGGATCCTAAGGGATGGTTCTAGTAATGAGTTGTATGATCAAGTTGGTTATATGTTATGCATGTTAAGATTTATATGAACTTATGGATCAAGAATGTTATGATAAAGTATGAAATTATGTGGTATGCATATTATAAGTGATTTAATGTGATGCTTAGCTTGGAATAGGGTCATGGGGTTCTATTCTTGGCATTGCAGAAGTATTGATTTAGGTTGCTTATGTGTTGGGTTAATATCATGTTAGTTGACTTATAATGTTCCATATGTATTTTTATTGAGTTATTGAACATAAAGCATGGTTTGACTAAATTGTGCCTTTTCTCATGGATTGATGATTTTATGTATAGGAATCATACTTAGTACATGTGTTTTGTACTAACCCATACTTCTTCCCTTTTCCCCAACATTGTAGGTTCCGGTCATTGAAGAGATTCTAGACTGTTTTGCTAGGATACTTGGACTTGATCTTTCTCCAAGTAGTGGTGAGTCCTCCATGTTTGAGGATGGTGCCTTTGATCTACCCTAGTAGGATTGATATTGTCTAAAAGACATTCGTTGCTTCCTTATTCTTAAAGAAAATTGTTGTAAGCCCTAAGTGGAAATGTGTACTTGTGCAAGGTGTATGCCCAAATATTTTACTTCATTTAGGTGGTTTAATGTGCGACGACATTATTATAGTAACTCCTTACATGTTGTTTATGTTAACTAAATGAGAAGCCTATGTAAGCTTCTTATGTGAGGAGTCTAAGAAACTCTATATGTATATATCTAAAGTAAATATGTATAAAGGATGCTCCCTTGTCGTTAAAAACTATGTATTAGAGCATTAGGTTAAATACTCTTAGGATCGATGTCTGACTAAAGCACGTCAAGTAGAGTCTTGTTCATAATTCTGAAGCACGCCAAAAATATGAATGAGAGGCTATGTGATTCTTAGGAAAGTTTCACTTTATTGGTATTATTGAAAGTCGTGCCTAGAGTCTTAAATCTACATGTCCTTATCTTCTAATCTCTTTCTTGTGCTTATAGGCAATGAATACAAGAAGGAATAATGCTTGAAGGGTCGAAGAGGAGAATTTAAATGAGGCGGTTCCCCCTCTGGCTCCTCAAAACCCTCAAGATCCTATTGAAGAATGATTTATATATAATGTTGAGATTAGGGTGGCCATTCATAGCTTGACCCAGGTGTTGGCTACACAAGTTGCGAGGGATACTAGGGTTCAAGTGGTTGCCAATGTTAGAAGTACCGCACTACCACATCAAGGATAAAGGATTTCACAAGGATGAATCCCCCTACTTTCTTTGACTATAAGGTGGAGGAGGACCCACAAGGGTTCATTGATAAAGTGCTCAAGGTACTAGATGCTATAGGGGTGTCTTCTCATGAAAAGGCGGAACTAGCCGCCTACCAACTCAAAGATGTGGCTCAAGTTTGGTATGAGCAATGGAAGGATGAGAGGCCGGTTATAGAAGGTCGGAGTACTTCGAGAACTTTTAAGATAACCTTCCTTGTTAGGTTCTTTCCCTTGGAACTAAGGGAGAGAAAAATGCAAGAATTCATCAACTTACGCCAAGGGGTTATGAGTGTTAAGGATTATAGTCTCAATTTCACTCAACTATCCAAATATGCTCCTACTATTGTGGAGGATTCTAGAGCCAAGATGAACAAATCTGTTATGGGGGTATCCAAGCTTATGGTTAATGAATGTAGGTCAGCTATGTTGATTCCTAGCATGGACATCTCTCATCTCATAGTTCATGCCAAACAAATTGAGGAGCAAAAGCTTAAGCAAGTTGGTAGAGAGTTGAAAAGGACAAGGGCCGAAGATGGAAATTCTTCTAAGACTAGATTTGAGATGCAAGATAGGCCAAGGTTCAAGAAAAGGTTCCCCAATCAAATTCCTTCTACCATTCCAAGGGTCAACAATAATAAAGTGTCTACACCCAAGCCTAACCAGGATAAAGGTAATTTTCCTTACGTTAAGAAGTATACTTGTGCTAAATGTGGAAGAAAACATGAAGGCAAGTGTCTAGTTGGTATAGGAAACTGTTATGGTTGTGGCAAGAGTGGTCACATGAAGAGGGATTGTCGTATGATGAAGTCTCAAAGGAGAGAAAATGCTCAAGCACAAGCAAGTGCTCCCAATCCCGATGCTCCTAAGAAGAATTGCTTCTATGATCTCCGCTCTAGAGGTGAGTAGGAGGAGACTTCCGACGTGGTCACCGGTATGTTACAAGTATTCTCCATAAATGTTTATGCTTTTTTTGATCCAGGTGCTATATTATCATTCGTAACTCCTCTAGTAGCTAGAAAGTTTGATATTTTACCCGATATTTTAAATGAACCATTTTCGGTTACAACCCCGGTGGGTGACTTCGTTGTGGGTAGAAGTGTTTTTAGGAGTTTTCTTATATCTTTTCCCAATAGAATTACTTGGGTGGATTTGGTAGAACTTGACATGGTCGATTTTAATTTTAAATTTGGAATGGATTGGTGCATGCTTGTTTTGCTTCAATAAATTGTCAAACAAGAGTTGTTAAGTTCAACTTTCCTAATGAACATGTCTTACAGTGGAAGGGGGGCAATTCAATTCGTAGAGGCCGTATCATCTCTTGTTTAAAAGCTTGTAAAACTATCTCAAAATGGTGTCTTTACCATATTGTAAGAGTCAAAGGTCTTGAGTCCGATATTCCTCCTATTGAGTCGGTCCCCGTAGTGAGAGAATTTTTGGAAGTTGGCTTCTTTCTTGGTGAACTAGTACCTCTTTTGTTTTAGGCTTAGGGTTAGACACCCTATAATCACGAGCCTTAGGGAACTTGGAAGGAACTTGATTATAAAACCTCTTCTTGAACCTATGGTTGTCTTGTATATAAGGCCTACCCTTTGAAGAACCACCATCATAGGACCTTGCCTTATTGGCATCCCTACTCTTCCTCTTAACACTTGCCCAAAATTTCTCCAGAACAAGAAATTGATTTTGGTATTCACCTACTACCGGTTACAAATCTCATTTCAATCCCTCCTTATCGGATCGATCTAGCGGAATTGAAAGAGTTAAAGCTCCAACTCAAAGACTTGTTAGATAAGGGGTTCATTCAACCTAGTATTTCACCATGGGGAGCTCCAGTGTTGTTTGTTAACTAGAAGGATGGGTTCCTTAGGATGTGTATTGATTATCGCCAACTCAATAAAGTCACTATTAAGAACAAGTATCCTCTCCCTCGGGTTAACGACTTGTTTGATCAACTCCAAGGGGCAAGCTACTTTTCAAAGATTCACTTGTGATCAGGGTATCACCAAGTTAGGGTGAGAGGTGAGGATGTACCTAAAATGAAATTTCGGACTAGGTATGGTCACTATGAGTTCATAGTAATGTCCTTTGGTCTCACTAATACCCCGATGACTTTTATAGACCTCATGAATAGGGTGTTTTGAAATTATCTAGATTTATTTCTCATTATCTTCATTGATGATATCTTGGTATATTCGAAGAATCAGAGGGATTGTATGGGTCATTTGAGAGTGGTATTACAAGTCTTAAAGGAACACCAACTATTTTCCAAGTATAGCAAGTGTGAGTTTTGGTTGATATCAATGGAGTTTCTTGGTCATATCATCTCTAGTGAGGGTGTTGAGGTTGATTCAAAGAAAACCTAGGCGGTTAGAAATTGGCCTAGAAGATTAACTCCAACCGACGTTAGAAGTTTCTTGGGTTTAGTCAGGTACTATAGGAGGTTTGTGGATGGTTTTGAGTGCATTGCTTCTCCTTTGACTACTTTGACCTAAAAGAGTGTGAAGTTTGAGTGGTCGGAGGCATGTGAATGAAGCTTTCATATTTTGAAAGATAGGCTTACTTCCGCTTCAGTGTTGACATTACCGGAGGGTTCCAAGGGTTTTGTGGTATATTGTGATGCATCCCGGGTTTGGGGTGTGTTCTTATGCAACATGAGAAGGTAGTAACCTATGCCTCTAGACAATTCAAGGTGCATGAGAAGAATTATCCAACTCATGATCTTGAATTAGCGGCCGTGGTGTTTGCTTTAAAAATATGGAGACATTACTTGCATGGTGTTCATGTGGATATGTATACCGACCATAAGAGTCTTCAATATGTGTTTATTCAAAAGGAGTTGAATCTCCGACAAAGAAGATGGTTGGAATTATTGAAAGATTATGACATGAGTATTCTCTACCACCCTAGCAATGCCATTGTTGTTGCAGATGCTTTGAGTCGTATGACCATGGGTAGTGTCTTCCATGTAGAGGAAGGCAATAAAGACCTAGTGAAATATGTTTATAGATTGTCTAGATTGGGTGTTCGGTTGTAAGATTCTCCAAATGGCGGTTTTGTGGTCCACCATAACTCTGAATCGTCTTTGGTGGTTGAGGTCAAGTCTAAACAACATCTTGATCCGCGATTGATGGAGTTGAAGGAATCGGTACTTAGTAAGATGAATGAGTCATTCTCCAAAGGGGGGATGGTGTGCTAGGGTACCAAAATATATTATGTGTACCGGATGTTTTTAATTTGAGGAATATGGTGTTAGAAGAAGCTCGTGGTTCCCGATATTCCATTCATACGGGTTCAACCAAAATGTATTGTGATCATAGAGAGGTATATTGGTGGGATGGCCTAAAGAGGGACATAGTTGAGTTTGTATCCAAGTGTCTAAATTACCAACAAGTAAAACCCGAGCATCGAAAGTCTAGTGGTGTAATTCAAGAAATGGGTGTTCCTACTTGGAAGTGGGAGGAAATTAATATGGACTTTGTTGTTGGGTTGCCTTGAACTCGGAGGCAAAATGACTCAATTTGGGTGATTGTGGATAGATTAACAAAATCCGCTCACTTTATACCTGTCAAGTCCACTTATTCGGCGGAGGATTATGCAAAAATATACATTGATGAGATTGTGATTCTACATTGGATCCCTTTGTCCATCATATCGGATAGAGGTTCTTCATTCGCATATTGATTTTGGAAATCGTTCCAAAAAGGGTTAGGTATACAAGTGAAGCTTACCACCGCTTTTCATCCCCAAACGGATGGTCAAGCGAAGCGTACTATTCCAACCCTTGAGGATATGTGAAGAGCATGTGTGATAGACATTAAAGGGAATTTGGACGATCACTTGCCGTTGATTGAGTTCTCCTATAATAATAGTTATCATTTGAGTATTTCGATGGATCCATTTGAAGAACTTTATGGTAGGAGATGTAGATCTGCGGTCAGATGGTTTAAGGTTGGTGACTCTTCACTCCTTGGTCCCGATATTATCTACGAAGCTTTGGAGAAGGTTTGTGTGATAAGGGATAGATTGAAAACAACCTATAGTCGGCAAAAGTCCTATGCCAACAATAGGACAAGGGATCTTGAATTCGAAGTAGGTGATATGGTGTATTTGAAGATCTCACCTATGAAAGGGGTGATGAGATTAGTCAAAAATGGGAAGTTAAGTCCCCGGTATATGGGTCCCTATGAGGTTTTGCAAAGAGTTGGAAAGGTTGCATATGAGTTGAAACTACCTAGTGAACTATCTTCGCTTCACCTGGTGTTTCATGTTTCCATGCTAAAGAAGTTTATTGGGGATCCGGTATCCATTCTTCATATTGAAGGGTTAGGTGTGGATGATATTCTTTCCTACGAAGAGGTTCTGGTGGAGATCCTTGATAGACAAGTCAAGAAGTTGAGGAACAAGGAGGTGGCCTCTGTAAAAGTCCTATGGAGAAACCACCTAGTTGAATGAGCAACATGGGAGACAGAGGCAGACATGAAGTCCCGTTATCCTCACTCTTTTCTAACTAAGGTTAGTTAATCTTAATAAAAATGAAAAGAATGAATAAATTTGATTTTGACTTGTTTTTGAAAAAATATACATATTTTGAGGTAAAAAGTTTGTATTAAGATAATCTTTCTTGTGAAAATGCTCTTTTGCTTGATTTTCACTTACTTGTGTATTTGGTAGGTTGTGCCTTAATGAAATGATATTGAAAATGTTGATGTGTTTTGAAAGGAGTTTTGGCATAAGTGACTCTTTGTGTTGTGTTGAGCTCACGTTGATGTTGAGAAGGAAATTCCTCATGTTGTAATGTTGAACTCATATATGTAGTAAGTGATGTCTTGAGTTGCTATGTGTAAATGTCATGTTTTTATGTTGATTTGAGTCTTAACTCATATTGATTATGTACGTTGTTGGTTGGGCTGCTAGTATTGAGTCTATCCTTTCGCTATAAAAGATTTTAGTGTCATTCGGGGATGAATGTTCCTTAGGGGGGGGATAATGTAACACTCCGAAAGTTCAAGACTTAATCTAGTCCTCACATGTTGTTCTAAGGTTGGTACTAGTGTTTTAAGACCTAAAATATAAGTCATTTAGGAATTTTAGAGTCAAGACGTTAAGGAACGTCCATGATGTCGGGAGAATTGTGAAAGAGGTGCTAGTCTTCCTTAGCTTATTTCACGGGGTTTTAGAAGTTGAAATTTGATGAATTAAGGTGGAAAGGTGTTAAACACGTATTAGAGTGTGTTTAGGGTCGAAACGTTCAGGTAAGACTCTACAAGGACCACTCTAAGGGTCCTTGGAGAGGACTCTTGAATTTGACCAAAATCTGAAAAATTGGGCAGTGGCTACCTACAATTCCAGGCGATGGACCGTTGGCTAAGGGATGGGGCGTCGATGCCTCCGTAGTTCCATACTTGGCCATTTTCAGAAAATGGCCAAATGCATAGTCTCAGACAACAACGACGGTTGTACAGTACGGTTGGGGGGAGATGCGTCGATTGACCTACGGACCGTAGTGGAGGTCTCGTAGGTCAGGTCTGTGATTTTGCTGGTGAGTTTAATTGTGGTCATTTAATTATTTAGTTGGTTAATTGGTTATTTAGGGGTTTGGGGAGGTCTAATTAAGTTAGTTAAGGACCTATATAAAGACATAAGCCTAATTAAACAAACCCAAATACCCACAAATTCCTAAACTCACATCTCTCTAACATATCTGTAGTCTCTCTCTTCCCTGAACTTCAACCTCCATTGAAGAACACTAGGACTCCAATTCAAGGACGAATTCTCAAAGGTTTTCATATCAAATTCGTGTTACGATCATCATCAAGGTATGGTTTCTTTCACTCTTGGGATTCTTTTCCCCAAGAGGCCCTTCCAAAGATGATTTTCAACTTTCCCAAAACGAGGGTTTCAATCTATACATGGGTTCTCTTTTTTAAAAAAAAATTGTTAATCAATTATGATGAATATAGTCTTTTATCATTGTTTAACTAAGAATTAATGGTCAATTATTATTAATCAATCAAGATTTTCCCTTTGAACCCTTGTCCTTCCCTACATTCATTATGTCTAGTAATTTTGTTGAAATTGTGAAAGATGATGATTATGTGAAGGTGTAGAATAGTAATTGCTATATATTACTTCTTGGATTTACCTTGTTTATGCATTGGTCATGATATTCTTTGTAATTGAAGTATGAAGGCAATGAGAGGGCAATAAGGTATGAAGATTGATGCTTCTTGAATTCGATTATGAAGTATAATTTACTTTAATTGTAATGCTTCTATGTCTAATATGTGGTTGTGATGTTCATCGTACGTATTCCTCATCCTTAACCCTAGACTATTGTATTGATTATGAAGTATGCAAGTATGTTATAGTATGATTATTATATGATTTAAAGTAACTTCTCATGAATATGATGAATTGTTGAGTAAAATGTTTACTCACTTGTATGTGGTCTTGTAAAGTGAAAGGGTAGTTCTCATTTATGAATATCTATGATCCATGATGATGAATTGTTCACATAGGGGTATAGAAGAGACTAATGTGATCTTGTATGAAAGGTATGATGATTACTAAAGGGAATAGATCTTTTACTACTGAAAGGGCATTAAATGAGTTGGAGGTCTCACGTTTAGTAAGTCTGGCCTCCCACATGGGTTTCTTCACGTTTAGCATGTCCAAATTGCCACGATATGTGTTGTTTCATGATATGGAAACCTCCACGTTAGTAAGTCAAGGTTTCTAGTAAAAATCTCTTTGACCCTTAACTGTGTGCCCACATAGGACTTTAGCTTAGTGGATCCACTTAGATAGCTATGTCACAGTGGTTACACCTTAGGCAAGTGTTAACCCTGTCTTTTATGTGTGGGAGGAGAACACCGAATTCCATGTAGCTCACATGGTCTTATGTCGGTTATGACACTATCTTTCCTAATGTAATATGGTAAATGAATAAGTCAACTCTGTAAATTATTATTGGGGCTTGTGTTAATGGTTACTACATAGGGTAAGGGAGGGTATGGGACTTCTGTAAGTCATTGCACATGTGGGATCCTAAGGGATGGTTTTAGTAGAGAGTTGTATGATCTAGTTGGTTATATGTTATTGATGTTAAGATTTATATGAACTTATGGATCAAGCATGTTATGATAAAGTATGAAATTATGTGGTATGAATATTATAAGAGATTTAGTGTGATGCTTAGGTTTGGATAGGGTTATGGGGTTCTACTCTTGTCATTGCACAAGTATTGCTTTAGGTTGCTTATGTGTTCGGTTAAATTCATGTTGGGCTGACTTATAATGTTTCATAAGTGTGCTTATTGAGTTGTTGAACAAAAATCATGGTTTCTACTAAATTGTGTCTTTTCCCATGCATTTATGATTTTATGCATAGAACCGTACTTAGTACATGTGTTCTGTACAAACCCATATTTCTTCCCTTTTCCCCAACATTGTAGGTTCCGGTCATTGAAGAGCTTCTAGACCGTTTTGCAAGGATACTTGGACTTCTTCCACCAAATAGTGGTGAGTCATCCAAGTTCGAGGATGGTGCCATTGATCTACCCTAGTAGTATTGATATTGTCTAAAAGACAGTCGTTGCTTCTTTATTCTTAAAGACAATTGTTGTAAGCCCTAAGTGACAATGTGTACTTGTGTAAGGGCTATGCCTAAATACTGTACTTTGTTTAGATGGTTCCATGTGAGACGACATTATTAGACTGACTCCTTATATGTTGTGTATGTTAACTAAATGAGAAATCTATGTAAGCTTCATATGTGAGGAGTTTAAGTAAACTCCACATGTATATATCTATAGTAAGAGAGAGGTCTATTTATACATCAATATGTATAAAGTTTCAAATTTTTCCGCAATTTTGACCTAAGAAATGTAATGACGAATGCTACGAGTCTAGTCTTAGTCCTTTTCGAAAACGACGATGCCAATTACGTCTAGAGGGTGCTCCCGAGTCGTGACATTATTACTTTGGTTTAGGCTTAGAAATAGTGTTTTAAATCTTTGTTCATATAATTAAGCTCTAGACCAAGTCATAGACTTTAGGAGTGTTACAGAATACCTTGTCAAAACACCATCTCCATTACATAGATCACTAAACCTCTGCATGCATGCTTTCCTCTAACTCTGTCTCTTTGACTAGTGCTGCTGATACTCTCTTCATTCATAGTACCTTATTGGGATGAAAATACTACCCAAGTTCTATACATACTTCCTCATAAGTATCTCAGCTGAAACAAGGCTTAGAAAAGAGAGTATTATTTGTAGGTTTATTTCTGTCACTATTATTTGTAGTTTTTTTTTCACTATAGGGGAGTCTAATTCAAATACATTAATTAGCATTCTTATAAAGTGTGTTTCATTCATCAATGTTTTCTTCCTCCTGTTTCATAAAGCTTAATCATTTATTGTAAGTCATAGTGATTCACATATCCATTGCAATTTCTTTTTCAATTAAATTTGTGACTGTAAACTTTGATATAGCCCGACCGACTATCTTTTTGTAAAATATTATAAGCAACATGTCTTTTTATTCTTGATTGTTAGGAAAGTAAGGTCGTCTTTATTATTTATTTTTTTATATTTGTGAGTTCAAGTTCTCACAAAATTATTTTGTGAGATCTAATATGTGGTGTGTCAAAATTTAGGTTTAAAATATCCAGTTGTGAACAATTCCATTTGGATAACACCTACTACTTGGTTCATAATTGCATTAATTATTTGTAACCGCATACTATAACAATAACAATAACTATGGTTTAATTTTAAATAAGTTTGTGTTGGTGATATAAAACTTAAGCATAGTAATGAGTATTCTGAGACAATGAGAAAAATCATTTATGATACTAATTAACAATTTTAGTGTCATTTTTAACATATACATGATACAACATACTATAATAAAAAAGAGATTGGTGGAGGTTCATAAGAAAGGAGCCGAAGGCCCTCCATTTGAATTTAGTTAATTGTGTTCTTGTATGGACGTGATGTTCCACTTTACATAGGAGTGTTGTTGTTCTAGGCTTTTTGTTCTATTCTTTAATGTCTCATGTTGTTCTTTATAACTTCTTGGAGTTAAGAAAGTTTCATTACTTCTGACACACTATTTTCATGGAGATTTTCTAAGACTTCTTTCTTCTACTTAAAATCTCTCTATGACTCATAATTTTTTTTTTAACAAAATGAAAGTTAAGAAAAATATAGTTGTTTATGATTAAAGAGAACGCTTTGCCTTAAAAAAATTGTTCTTGACAATGTATCGTATGTATCAAAAATATGAATATTATCGAATGATTATATTTAATATTAATAATATAGTTCAATCTCGTGCTTTAGTATGTATATGAAAATGAACCTTAGGCCCGCCTATGTGGTGCCAGCACAAACAAGAATTCACTTTTAATTTATTTACTTGCCGTCTCTTTTCATTGAAAAGTTGTGACATTTATGAAAAATTGCGACTTTAATGAAGAGTTGCTTACCTCATCAGGTAGTGACTATGCAATGTCCATCATTTTTAGGATTTTGAATGGTATTGCTAAGAAGAGTGCCTGGTTGTCGTGGGTTCACAGTAGTGGACAATTGGGCTCTTTGTAACTCAAGATGAATAATTGAGACAACATGTGCATCAACCTTTTGCCCAATATTATCCAAATCACCTCTCAATTCCTTGGCGTGCTCATCACTACCATCAAACCTTCTTATCATCTTCTGCAACATATCTTCAACTCGCGCCATACTACCTCCACCATCCCTAGGAGCAACTTCCCAATTTTGAGGTGGAACATAGGGCCCACTTCGATCATTTCTGTTACCATAGTTACCCCAGCTGAAGTTGTTGTTGCAGTTGTACTTTCCATCTCGAACATATTGGCCCTCTCTGTTGTAATTCCCATAGCTTCGACCTTGATTTCCTTGACCTTGACGCCAATTCTCCTAATTGTAGCCTTGGGCGTTTGGTCGGAAACCCCCCGTCTGATCATTCACTGCATAAGTATCCTCTTCATAATAGTATTCATCCCCTGGCAGTGGTGGTTTATTCAAGTAATTTACCGCATTTACCTTCTCTGCACCTCGAGTGACATGTTTCAATACCAACCCAAGCTACGTTCTCATTTGACCCATATCTTCACGAGTCTCATCTGCGGTTGGATTGTGTGTTACTTGCACTGCAAAGGTGTTTCTTCCAGTGTACGACTTACTAGTACTCCAAGCCTTATTGTTGCGAGAGATTTTCTCCAACTTCTCTGCGATCTCTGCATATGTGCACTCACCAAGAACCACTCGCAATAGTGTGGAGCACTACTTTATTATTATCATCTTGTCCCCGATAGAAGTACTCTTTCAATGACTCATCATCAATGCGGTGGTTTGGGACACCTCTCACATATGCAGTAAATCTGTCCCAAGAGCTACTTACCGACTCCCCAAGTAGTGCCACAAAGTTGTTCACTCTATCTTTGTGGTTGAGCTTTTTGGACACCGGGTAGTACCGTGCTACGAACACATCCCTCAACTGATCCCAGGAATAGATATAATTATAGGGCAACTCAGTAAACTATATTGCAGCCTCTCCCATAAGCGATAGAGGGAACACTCTCAACCCGATGACGTTCATTTCTAAGTTTAGCCTCCCCACACAACTCTTGCACACCGACCTCAGTTTGGCTATGTGAGCATGGGGATCCTCAGATGGTAGCCCTAAAAACAAACCCCTTGCAGTGAGCATCTGCATCAAGATACTAGTTACCACGAACGTGTGCCGCTGCGGTAGAGGAGGTAGGACAAGAGTCCCATCATAATCAGTGATATTAATGTTGCCTCTATAGAACTCTTGAGGGCGTGGTACGGGAGCAACACATCATCAACTGGATTTTCCACAACCACTTGATTGTCAGAATCAACCGGTTGTGGAGGCTGACTAATGATCCCATCACCTAGATTAGTTGGGTTCTGCTAATTATTCATTCTTCGGAGTGTCTGGTTAAGTTCAAAATCGAATGGAAGTATTGGTTTTCCTCGGCTCTGTGTACTTGGTATACACTAGAGCTAGACCTGAGAGAAACAAAAACAAAAGAAAAAAGTAAAATTAGCAAATTGTTGACTAAAATTCGGTAATGTTATTAAAGTTAATCTAAAATCCACTTTCCCTCGCAGCGGTGCCAAAATTTGATACGCTCAAATTATACCTCCCAAAAGAAGTATAAGCGGTCGTATCAAGTAAAGAACCCAACTATTAGGTTGGGGTCGATCCCACGAGGAAAATGATTTAGACTTAACTTCAATGTACGATTACTTTTATTTAGTCAAGTCCTTTTCGAAAATAGGTAACTAAAGGGCGTGTTTTGTGAAACAAAAGTATTTTAATATCTCTAAGTAAAACAATTGACAGGATTAAATCTTTAGTGTTTATCAAGTTGTGAGAGAAACTAGGGTGTAAGTGTTCCCCATAGGTTCATAACACCGTATTCCTAGCTATAACAATTCTTCCCTAGTTTTTTGCATGCAAAATGATAAGTTAGGTATCTCTAAGTCCTTGGTCTGGCACTTAGAGAAGTTCACCCCATACCTTGGTCAGGCTACGTGTGTCTAAGCTACTAACTCTTACCTTTACTTCATATTAAGCATCATATTCGATGTATGACTTAGTTATTACTTTGCACCAATCGAAACAAGCCTATTAGATAGTATCCCACTAAATCTATGTTGATAATTTTTTTCCTATTAACTACCTCCTTGGTCCGACAAGTAGCAATAAGGCTTGTTCTAATGCGTGCACTCTTTAAAAAGATTTCTAAGCGAAAGAATTATCAATGCATGCAATAACCTAGTTGATAATTGTTATTATGCTAGGTTTACTTTGTTAATCACCCATGGTTCCCACAACCCTAGTTGTGGATTTAGTTACCCACGCATAGAAAAACACAATTCATGGTGGATAAACAATAAATCATGAACTTACTTTGACAAATTCGAAGAAAATTTAGAAATTCAACTTGAAACAACAAGAAATCACTTAAAACCAAATTCGGAAATTTGAATTAATGCCAAAGTTGCAAAAACCCCATCTCCAAAGACAAACTAAGAATTGTAGTAATAGAATTCAACCCCAAAAACGAGGTTTTACATCCTATTTATAGAAAATAGTGTCCTAAATTAAAAGGAATTAAAATAAGGAAAGTTGTCCAAAAACGCGGCTATAATCGACGACCCCCACATATGGTCTGTCGATGAAACGACGGAACGTCGACTGCCTCCGTCAGTACAGACTTAGCATTTTTTTTTCTCCTTCAACTGGCATCTTCTCTGAATCAATCAACGGACCAAAAACATGGTCCGTCGATGCCTTCTGTCGTTCCATACTTGGACTTTCTTCAACTTCGGGTACTAGGACTATCTTTGATCCAATCGGCGATTCAACAGGACGGTCCGTCGATCCTTCCATAGCCCCACACTTGGTCAGATTTCCCCGAGTTTCTCCAGATTCCTGAACTTTCAGTCGATGGTCACCATCTACGGTCCGTCGATGTAACGACGGGCCGTCGATACCCAGAAGTATGCACTTTTAAGCCCTAGCAATGACATGACTATCAATCCCGACTCTTTCTTGTTTGAGTGCAAGCCTACTCCCTCACGCTCGACAAGCTAACTCACGCAGATCACATCATAACACAAATTCACCATGCAACAGACACTCTACTATTTTTGCCTCTCACCAAGATGCCAACTTTCTCATAATGCAACTAATGTAGAAAGTGAACTCGTCTTGGCCCTGACCCGATTTCGGTTATTGTGTGCCTCAACCCATGGTAAAGTCATGAGTTCAGGGTGGCTATTATGAGAAAAGACCCAAAAATAGGTATGAAAAGTGTTGGATGTTGAAAAGAAAAGCTTAAGTAATCCAAAGGTGTGACTTGTCCAAAAAAAAATGAAAGAAAAGTTGAAAAGAAGAATAAAAAATTCTGAGAAAAAGATGCAAAAGAAAAGTGAAAGTCACATTTAAAGAAAATGGACATAAGGCAAAGGAAAAAAGATATAAGAAATAGGGGTTCAAAAGCAATAAAATAAGGAAGAAAGCTTAGTGGTAATGTCAAGGAGGGAAGATCTCACTAAACAAACCCAAATGTACCACACCTGACCATGAGGCTACGTTACAATCCAAGAAAGTCATATCGTGATCCTAGAGTCTAATGTGGTGAACCTAAGAAGCGAAACTAAGGGCAAGCCTATGGTGTGGAGCACTAACTGTATTTGAACTTTCTCCTGAGTGCGAGTGTTGAAACAAAGATCCTTGTACCCAAAATGCATAATCAATCGACGGACCGTAGTCCACTTTCATTGTTTGACACTTACGATTATTTCTGGGTGTTTCAATCGATGGACCACATCGACGGCCCGTCGCCTGATCGACGGTCCATAGATGGGGTATTGTACTGTGGGCCTGTGAATGATTTCAAGCCTCATTCAAGCGTCATTTCCGATTTTCTTTAGTGACCCATTTAACACAATAAGGTATAAACATGCTTTTTAACGCACCATATGCTAGTTCGTCATTCCTAGGGTTCCTCTTTAGTACAAATATCCAACCCAATCGAGTAAAAAGTGGAACCCTAGGTCATAACGTTCAGGAAGACTAAGACACATAACAATTTAGATAGTTAAATTTGCTAAACAACCACTGTGTATTATCCCAAGGGAAGTAACTACGACCCACTCCCGACTTCCTATATTCAACTATGAACGAGAATTCAAAGTGAAGGGAAATCAAAATACCTTTCAAGCAGTGAAGAGTGTTGTGGTTGTGTGCCTATAGTGATATGCAACGTGAAAAAGTAGCTGACACGGTCCGAACCCGATCAGTAGACTTTGGAGAATGGAAGAGAAGGGAATTTAGGAGAGAAGATGTTTGAGGATTTGAAAAAATGATGGGACAGATGATTTTGGGAGATGGGGAATTAATTGGTGAGTGAAAGAGGGAGGAATTGGATGGGATGAAATATTTATGGTAGGAAATTTTAAAGAAAATGGAAAGAGGGAAAGAATTTGAAAGGTTGGGTTTTTAATATAACCATCCGGGTCGGGTCAGTTCACTGGCCATCTGGATCCATGAGACCCCGTCGACGGTCCGTCGATCGATCGACGGACCATTGTTCAAACATAGACTTAGAAATGTTTCGAATCATACGTAGGATCTACAGACACCATTGACGGTCCGTCGATGGGGTCTCTAAAACTCTGCACCAGGCCATTTTCTGTAGAATTTTGATCTTGCCTCCTGCACATGTAACACAAATTAGGCCATTCTTTTTGTGTTTTTCTGGACACTTTTTACACATGGACCCTACACTAATCTCTAGCCAACACTAGTACGCAACAGAATAAAAATTACACCTAAACAACAACGACTATTTTTACATAGAAAATAAAACCTATCATTGGCTAGAGGGTAGACCTTAGGTTGCCTCCCAAGTAGCACTTGATTTAACATCGCGGAACGACGCATACCCCTTGATTACTCAGACTTCATCAAGATGGTAGGCTTCAACCACTTCGTGAAAACTCTCCGCATTCCCCAAGTTGATCTTTATCCTTTGTCCATTGACACCTTCCTTGTTCTCCAGCTCAACCGCTTCATGTGGGAACACTTTAGTGATGAGGTATGGCCCTGGCCACTTGGACTTAAGTTTGCCCAGAAATAAGTGCAACCTAGAGTTGAATAGAAGCACCTGATCACCAACCGTGAATTCTCGCTTTTCAATTATTTGGTCATGATACTTCTTCTTCTTCTCTTTGTAGATGGCTAAACTTTCATAGGACTTTAGGCGAAAACCATAAATCACATTCATCGCATTTAGCCTCTGTTCTGATGCTCTGGTCCAATCCAAATTCCATATCTTCATTGCCCACATCGCCTTGTTCTCTAGCTCGACCGGTAAGTGACAAGCCTTCCCATATACAAGTTGGTATGGAGACATACCTATGGGCGACTTTTATGCAATGCAGTAGGCTCAAATATTCCTTGACCAATCTGTTATATTGGCATATATAGCTTCGCCAGAATCTGTTTGATCTCCCGATTGGACACCTCAACTTGCTCGCTAGTCTGTGGGTTGTAAGGAGTAGCCACATTGTGGCGAACACCATATTTTTCCAGCAGCCCTACGAACAATTTATTACAAAAGTGTGAGATACCATTGCTAATGATGGCCCTCGGTGTACCAAATCTGCAGAAGATGTTCTTCTTTAGGAATACGGTGACACTCTTCCCTTCATTGTTGGAGAGCGCAATAGCTTCCACCCATTTCGACACATAGTCAACCGCCACAAGAATGTACTTCATCCCATGAGGATTTATAAACGGTCCATGAAGTCAATGCCCCATAAATCAAATAGCTCAATCACCAAAATGGGATTTGATGGAAGCTCTTGCCTCTTTGAAATTCCTCCATCTCGCTGGCACCGATCATATGATTTGGAGAAATCATGAGCATCTTGGTGGAGGGTGGGCCAATAATACCCATTCACAAGATCTTATGCGCAGTTCGGATACCACTATGATGCCCACCCACAGGCAAGGAATGACACGCCTTTAGAACACTCAACATCTTAACCTCATGTACACAACAACGAATAATCCCATCGGTACAACTCTAATATAAGTAAGGCTCACCCCAAAGTACTTTTTCACATCATGCATGAACTTCATCCTTTGGTTAAAGGTCAAATCTGACGGGACAAAATCACTTGCCAGATAGTTGGCAAAGTTTGTGAAACATGGGATCAGATCCTGACAAGAAGCCTATACATGTTCATATTGGAACGCATCATCAATTTCGGTCTTTTCTCTCATTTCACGCATAGTTTCATCTTCCAATCTAGAGAAGTGGTCGGGCACTTAATTCTCAGTCCCCTTTCTATCTTTCACCTCAAAATCAAACTTCTGCAGCAACAATACCCATCTGATCAACCTTGGTTTAGCATCCTTCTTCTCCATCAAATACCTCAAAGCAGAATGGTAGGTATGAACTATGACCCTCGTGCCAAGAAAATAGGAGCAAAATTTATCGAATGCAAACACCACCACAAGAAGTTCCTATTCAGTTACCGTGTTGTTCTTTTGGGCTTCATTCAAGGTTTTATCACATACTAGATGAGGTGAAGGATTTTATCCTTTCTCTGTCCCAATACCACACAAAGTGCAACCATACTCGCATCGCACATCACCTTAAATGGATCGCTCCAATTTGGTGAAATAATAGTGGGAGCGGACACCAACTTTTCTTTCAACTCTCCAAATTCTTTCAGACATGATTCATCAAAATGGAAATTACATTCTTTCTCGAGAAGTTTGCACAAAGGGTGTGTAATTTTTGAAAAATCCTTAATAAACCTCCGATATAAGCCAGCATGCCCAAGAAAACTTCTCACACCCTTGCGAGAGATGGGTGGAGGAAGCTTCTCTATCACCTTAACTTTGGCCCGGTCAACCTCTATTCCCTTCTCTGAGATTCGGTGGCCCAACACTATGCCCTCTTTAACCATAAAGTGATATTTCTCCCAATTTAGCACCAAATTACAATCCTCACATCTTTTAAGCACCTCAGCCATATTATTCAAGCACCGATCACAGGAGTTTCCAACCACATAAAAATTATCCATTCAGTAGTGTCCTCCACCATATCAGAAAATACCAACATCATACAACGCTGGAAGGTGATTGGTGCATTACATAACCCAAACGACAACCTTTTGAAAGAAAAATTCCCATAGAGACAAGAGAATGTGATCTTATCTTGATCTTCTGGGACGATAGAGATCTCGGTGTAGCCCAAATTGCCATCAAGAAAGCAATACCAACCCTTGCCTACAAGTCTGTCTAACATATGATCCATGAAGGGCATGGGGAAGTAGTCCTTTTCAGTCTAAGCGTTCAACTTTCGGTAGTCCATGCAAACTCTCAAACCGGTCACTGGCCGCATCGGTACAAGATCGTTCCTTTCATTAGGTACAACAGTCATCCTACCCTTTTTAGGCACAGTCTGAACAGGACATACCCTACTGTTGTCCGTGATCGGATAAATGACTCCATCATCCAACCACTTTATTGTCTCCTTTTACACTTCTTCTTGCATAGGTTGATTCAACCTTCTTTGGTACCCAATACTCGGTTTTTGATCAGGCATGAGTTGGATTTTGTGGGAATAAATACCGGGAGGAATCCCAATAATATCTACAATAGTCCAACCAATGGCTCGTTTCAACCTCTTCAACACCGCCTCTACGTAATCTACTTGTTCCCCATTCAACTCTGCTGCAATAATCACCAGCAAAGTTTTATCTCTACCCAAGAACACGTATCTCAGATGAGGTGGTAGAGCCTTAAGCTCTAATTTTGGGGTCTCCACAATAGATGGTCTCGCATGAGAAGACTAGAGATGTTTCATATCTAACTCCAATTTCTTCGGCTTTGACCGATATTCCTTTCGTTCAAGTGCAGCCAACAAAGCATCATACTCTTCAATACCATCCCTAAAAAAATTCTGATGAACGCTGCTAGTGCCTCAACACCTAGTCGTTATTCAATTTGTACTTCCGATACACTCTCAACCTTGTAGGATATAGCAAATACAGTTTGGATCTCAACACTCTGCTTCATGGACCTACAGATATTGAAAGTTCCTTCTTCATTGTTCAATTTGAATTTCATCTACCCTTTTTCCATATCAACCAGTGCATGCCCAGTGGCAAGGAATGGTCTCCCAAGAATAATGGGAACCTTAAAATCAACCTCACAGTCAAGAATCCCAAAATCGGCCGGAAATATGAACGACTCCACTTTCACAAGCACATCATGGAGTCTACCAATGGGCCTCTTCACCGTTCGATCGGCCATCAGTAACTGCATCGTAGTAGGCTTTGGGTCTCTCAAGATTAACTTCTTATAAATGGACAGTGGCATGATATTTATGCTCGCACCAAGATCACACAGCGCCTTAGAAAAGTGTAGCAACCCTATAGTACATGTAATAGTGAATTCACCTGGATCCTCCTTCTTTTGCACAAGTGACCTTGTAGAAATATCACTACAATGCTGTATTCTGTCATCATCTTCAAAACTCACCGACCTATTCTTTGTCACCATGTCCTTCATAAACTTATCATATCCGAGCATTTGCTCCAAAGCTTCTATCAATGGAATATTGATGGAAAGCCACTTTAATATATTAATAAATCGATGATATTTACCATCTTCCGTTTTCTTCACTAATCTCTGTGGAAATGTTGGTTGAGGTCTACGGATGGGGACCACTTTTTGAGATAATTCTGCTTGTTTCATTGTTGAATCACCCAACTCTCCATTAGCTTCTGCTATATCATCCTTCTTTCTCATAACACCTTCTGCCACAGACGGCATAAGTGGATCATTGGTCTGCTTACCTCCTTGAGTAGTTACTGTCATGCAATACCCATCAATCTTTCGATTCTAGATAATGTTTCTTGGAAGAGTGCCAGGTTGGTTTGGTTTCACTGTAGTAGACAACTGAGTCATCTATACCTCAAGATGCTTTATCGAGACCGCACGTGCATCCACCTTTTGTCCAATGCTAGATAAGTCACGTCTCTTCTTCTTGACATTCTCATCATATGCCTCAAATCTCCTCATCCTCTTCTGTATCATATCCTCATTCCGCGCCATACTACTTCCACATTCTCTAGGGGCAACTTCCTGATTTTGAGGGGGAATACATGGCCCAACCCGATTGTTCCTGCTACCATAGTTGTTCCGATTGAAGTTGTTGTCGCAGTTGTAGTTCCCATCTCGGACATATTGAACCTCTCGGTTGTAGTTAAGATAATTCCGGCCTTAGTTTCCTTGACCTTGGCTCCAATTATCTGGATTGGAACCTTTGGCGTTTGGTCAGAAATCCCCCGTCTGATCATTTACTGCATATGCATTTTCTTCATAGTAATACTCATCTACCGATGGTGAGGGTTTAGTTAAATAGTTCACGGCATTCACCTTCTTTGCGCCCCCGCTCGCATGCTTCAAAACCAACCCCAACTCAGTTCTCGTCTATGCCATCTCTTTACGAATCTCATCTGTGGTTAGGTTGTTTATATCCTGAACAACTCACCCACAATAAAATCAAGCACCCCTTTATTGTTGTCATCCTGAAATATATAAAAGTACTCCTTTAGTGACCCTTCATCAATGCGATGATTCGGGACAACCCTCATGAACGCAGTGAATTTGTCACAAGAGCTACTCACTGATTCTCCAGGTAATGCCACAAAGTTGTTCACCTTATCCTTGTGATTGAGCTTCTTGGACACTTGATAGTACCTTGCTAGGGACAGATCTTTCAATTGATCCCAAGTGTAGATACAATTGTAGGGCAGCTCACTGAACCATATAACAGCATCTCGTGTCAGTGATAGAGGAAACACTCGCAGCCCGATGACATTCATGTCCAAGTCTGGCCTACCCACACATCTTTTGCAAACCACCCTCAGCTTGGCTATATTAGCCTCTGGGTCTTCCGATGGCACTCCTGAAAATAAGCCCCTCGCGGTGAGAATTTACATTAAACTATTTGTCACCACAAATGTGTGCCCAGGGGGTAGTGGAGGTAGGGCAAGAAGTCCATCAGAGTTCGCAATGTCAATTTTTCCCATATAGTGATCCTGAGATCGCGGGGCTGCTGGAGGTTGCACCCTCAAGGCGTCTCCTAACTTATTTTCCATGTGAGCATGATTGTGTGCCTCAATCGGTATTGGAGGATGATGGCCTGCTCCGTTGCCTACATTTCCTCTGTTTGGGTTAACTGAGACCCCTTGATTTTCCATTCTTCGCAATTTTTCGAGATTGTAATGAGTGAGTGGTTCCCCGAGGCTCTGTGTACTTGTCATACACTAGATCTAGACCTAAGAGAAACAAAAACAAAAATAAAAAGTAAAATAAGGAAATAGTTGACTAAATGTCAATAATGTAATTAAAATTAATCTTGAGAGAATTTGTTATACGCTCATGAAATTTCAATGTGCTTGTATCAAAGCTTCATAAACTTAGCATAACCGGGCATTTTCTCCAAAGCTTCTATCAAAGTAACATTGATCGTAAGCTGTTTCAACATAGTGATAAATTGGCGATATTTAGCATATTTCATTTTCTTCACTAATCTCTGTGGGAATGGTGGTGGAGGTCTAGGGATGGGGACCACTTTCTAAGATAACTCTGATTTTTTCATTATTGCATCACCTAACTCTTCACCAACTTCTGCTACATTATCATCTTTTCTCATGTCACATTCTATTCAGACGAGACATGAGAATCAATGGTATGCTTACCTCATCTAGTAGTGACTGTCAATCAATGCCCATCATTCTTTTGATTCTGGATAGTGTTGCTTGGGAGAGTACCAGATTGGTGTGGGTTCACAGTAGTAGACAACTGATTCATCTCTAACTCAAGATGTTTTATCGAGACTGCATGTGCATCCACCGTTTGTCCTATGCCAGATAGGTCACTTCTCATCTCTCTTACATTCTCATCAGTATCCTCAAACATCCTCATCATCCTCTGCAGCATATCCTTAACTCGCTCCATAGTGCCTCCACCGTCCCTAGGGGCAGCTTCTCAATTTTGAGGAAAGACATATGACCCACCTCGTTCATTCCTCTTACCATTGTTATTTCGGCTATTGTCGCGATTGTAGTTCCAATCTCAGACATATTGACCCTCTCGATTGTAATTACCATAGTTACGATCTTGCTTTCCTTGACCTTGGCGCCAATTATCATGATTGGAACCTAGGGTGTTTTGTCAAAAACCCTCCGTCTGATTATTAAGTGCATATGCATCCTCTTTGTAGTAATACTCATCTATTGCTGGTGGTGGTTTAGTCAAATAGTTCACCGCATTCACCTTTTTTGCGCCTCCCCTCACATGCTTCAAGACCAATCCTAACTCAGTTCTCATTTGCTCCATCTTTTCACAAATCTCATCTGCGGTTGAGTTATTTGTACCCAGTACCGCGAAGGTGTTTCGCCAAATGTCCGACATTCTAGTGCTCCAAGCTTTATTGTTGCGAGATATCTTTTCCAACTTCTCTACAATCTCAGCATATGTGCATTCCCAATAGGAGCCACATGCAATTGTGTCAAGCAGAGGTTTGTTGTTGTCATCTTGACCTCTATAAAAGGACTCCTTAAGTGACTCATCATCAATGCGATGATTCGAGACACCTCTCACGAATGTAGTAAATTTATCTCAAGAGCTACTCATCGACTCTCCAGGTAATGCCACAAAATTATTCATCTTATCCTTGTGGTTGAGCTATTTGGACACTGGATAGTACCTTGCTAAGAACATATGTGTCAATTGATCCCAAGTATAATAGAGTTGTTGGGAAGCCTAGTGAACCATATAACACCATCTCCTGTCAGTGATAAAGAAAACACTCGCAGCCTGATGACATTCATATCTAAGTTTGTTCTACCCACACAGCTTTTTCAAACCGCCCTCAGCTTGGCTATATGCGCATGTGGGTCTTCCGACGGCAGTCCCGAAAACAATCCTCTCGCGGTAAGCATCTGCATTAAGCAACTCGTCACCATGAATGTTTTCCCGGGGGGCAGAGGGGGTAGGAAAAGAGGTCCATCAGACTCTGCAATATTCACCTTGCCCCTATAGTAATCTTGAGATTGTGGGGCTGTTGGAGGTTGCACCCTTAAGGCATCACCTAACTGATTCTCAATGTGTTCCTGGTTGTGTGCTTCAACTTGTATGGGGGGCTGGTGGCCTGCTCCATCACCTACATTTGGATTAGCTGGGACCTCTTTATTGTCCATCCTTCGCAAAGTTCGATTCAGTTTCGGATCGTATAGAGTGAGTGGTTCCCATCGGCTTTGTGCACTTGTCTTGCACTAGAGCTAGACCTGGTAAAAAAGAAAAATAAAAATAAAAATAAAAATAAAATTAGAAATAGTTGACTAAAGTTCAATAATGCAGTTAAAATTAATCTAAAAGACAAGATTCCCCGGTTGCAGCATAAAAATTTGATACACTCAAGTTATACCTCCCTAAAGAAGCATAAGTGATTGGTATCAAGTAAAGAACCCAAATAGTAGGTTGGAGTCGATCCCACAAGGAAAATTACTTAGCCTTAACTTTAACCCACTATTATGTCCATTTAGTCAATGTCTTTCCGAAACAAGTAAAGAAAGGGGGGTTTGTGAAACAAATTCCTTCAACAGTATAATTATCAAGTGAACAACTAGTTTTTATGAAGATGAGAGAGTACCTAGGGTCTATGTGTTGATCCCAACAGGTTCATAACATAGTTTTCCTAGCAATAACAATCTTTTCCTAGTGTACTACATGCAAAGCGATAAGTTAGATATCTCTAAATAGTTGGTCCGACATCTAGAGAATTTCACCCTGCACCTTGGTCCTACTACGTGTGTATAATTTACTAACCCTTACCATTACCTCATATTAGACATCATAATCGATGTATGGCTTCGTTAATACTTCGCACTAATCGACACTAGCTTATTAGATAGTATCACACTAAATCTATGTTGATAATTCTATTTCTATTAACTACCTCCTTCATTCGGCAAGTAGCAACAAGGCGAGTTCTAATGTTGGTCACCGTTAAAAAGACTTCTAAACGAAAGAATTATCAATGCATGCAAAACACTATTCAAGAATTGCTTAATTGCTAGTCATACTTTGTTAATTACCCATTGTTCCCACAAACCTAGTTTTGGATTTAGTTACCCATGTTTGCAAGATCACAATTCATAGTTTTTGATGAAGAAATCATGAACTTACTTAGCAAGAAGAATAAACCCAGAAATCACACTTGAAATTGCAAACAAAATCTTTCAAACATAACTCAGAAATCAATTAATTGCTAAAGTTGTAAAAATCAATCTCCAATACAGAAAGTAGAACAAAAGTAATATTAGCTAACCCCCAAAACAATGTTTTCTACACATAGAAAAAAAAGTCATAATAAAAAAGGAACTCTAATAAGGAAAGTTTTGTTCAGGTACGCGACTTCAATCGTCAAACCAACTGACGGACCGTCAATCAATCAACGGTCTGTGATTTTTTCTGTCAGTACGGACTTAGATAATATATTCCCCACCGGATGGCACCCTCTCTAAATCAAATGGCGGACAAACTGGACGGTCTGTAGATCCATATATGGGCCATTGATGCTCCTCCGTAGCTCCATACTGAAATCTTAAAAAATCAGGTACTAAAACATTCTGTGAACCAAACGACGGTTCACCAATACGGTCCGTCTATCAATCAATGGACCGTCATTGCCTCTAGTGGTTCCACACTTAGTCAGGATTCCCTAATTTTCCTCCCATTCCTGAGCTGCTCATATACGATCGCCACCTACGGTCTATCGACTGAACAACGGACCGTCAATTTCATCCGTAGGTCTGATTCTACATATTTTCAGTTTTTTCCTTCTATTGTTACCGGAACATCTTTCCTATAAAACAAGGCACAAAACTTGTTAAAACCACTACAAAAAGGCTCTAGACACACACAACTCTTAAGTCAAATGCATTAGAAACATCGTGAAATCATGCCACACCAATGGGCCCTACTTTGATACCATATTGAATTAGGTCTTAGTATTAAGTCACACCCCAAAAGCTAGCTCAAAGGGAAGAGGATTACTCAAGCCTTATAAGGAGTCCACCCATCTCATTAAAGAACGATGTGAGACTTTTTCATTATTTAATACCACATTAAATTAGGTATTAGGCCTAACTCATACCCTCAAAAACTATCTCAAAGGGATGAGGATTACCAAGTATTATAAGGAGTCCACACATCTCATTAACCATCGATGTGGGACTTTTGTCATTCCTTAACAAGAATGAAATTGCCTATCTGAATTTGAATTGATTCACTACAATATGTTACAACTATTCCATTTACCAATATGTTGACGGCTATCAATTGCATGATGTTTTCCATAAGATAATTCAATAATTGGAATTGAGTTATGCAGTATATCATTCATTAATAAGTTTAGGTTTGACAGACTGTGTTTCCGTAACTAGGTGATTTAAATATTAATATTTTATTATCATATTATGATTAAGTTTTGATATATTGAGATAGATAATTAAATATTAAGTTTATTGTATTATGTGAATTCCATTAGAGTTATGTTATTTGGACTACAGAAAGTTAACCCTGGGCTTGAATATTTTTGAACGAATGAGACTTGATGTATTAGTTAATATCAAAATTTAGGAATTTGATTAAAGATATTGATGAGTTTAGGAAAGATATATAGTAATATGGATGTCTACACACTCGTTTGCTGATGAATATTGTATAGTTGATAGATTAGAGATGTTCTGAGGCATTAAGGAAAGAAAATATTTGGGAATTAGATTGTTTTACTTCTATTAAGGTAGGTTATGGTTTATTCTATGTGATAAAGTGAATCTTATTAGTGATTTATACTCATTGGGTAATTTGATGAAATTTTCTATGTACGTAAGCGTTGTGGTTAAGATGATTCATGTGTTGTTTGTGATTGGTATGTAATCCGAAAACCGCGAAATCCATAATCTTGAACTTATTTTATTGATGTTATTCTAAGAATAATGAAGAATTGGTGAAAGTGTTATTGAAGTGATAAATGGTGAAAATAATGAAGAGTTAACTATCGTGACGCCTCATCACACCCGATCCAACAACATAGTTAAATCATCATTTTTCATCACTTTCCACTTCATTAACACTATTTCACCAAATCTTCTTTATTCAAGGCATCACTTTAATAGAATAAGTCCAATCTTATGGATTTCATTGTCTTGAGATTACAGACCAATCACAAACAACACATGATCATCAAAACCACAACAATTAAGTACATACAAAATTTCAAAGAATTACTAAATGACTATAAATCACTATTAAGATTCTCTCTATCACACTGAATAAATCATAACCTACATTCACTGAAGAACCGAAGTCAAGCAAGTTAATTCTCCAATGTTTTTCCTTAACTCAATGCATCAGAATGTTTCCAATGTATCCAGTCTACGATATTCATAGAAAACGAGTTCATAGACATCCATATTACTATATATCTAGCCTATTCTAAAAACTCACCCAAATCCATAATCAAATTTCTAAATTTTGATATCAACTACTATATCAAATCTCATTCATTCCTAAATATTCAATCCTAGGGTTAAGTATCAATTCATCCAAATAACATAACTCTAATGGAATTCATATAATACAATACACCTAATGATTAATTATTTATCTCGATATAAAACATAGTTTATAATATGAATACAAAATAATAATATATAAAAATTGATTTCACCTAGATAAAGAAACACAGTTTTCCTAACCTAAACCATTTACAAATAATGATATACTACATAACTCAACCTTAATGATTGGATTATCTATTGAAAATCAGTGTCAATCATCACCCAACTGACAGCCCCCAATATATATCGGGAAAAGACATAATAGTAACACATTACCGTGCATCAATCCAATTTTCTTATTCACGTCGGCAATTTCATTCTCTCTTATCTAATATAATAATACTATCCAACCCATAAACAAAAAACAAAGATTTAGAGAGGTATTTATTTACAAAATTGTTGATCTTTTCCTCTCCCATTTTTCCGCTCGGTAAGTTTTTGTCTTCCTATTATTCTCTTTTTCTCTCTTTTCTTTTCTACAGATTTTTTTTAAGAATGTAAAGTACTTTTTTGAAGATTATTTACTACCTTAATTATTATAAATGACTAATTATAAAAGTGGTGAAAGTGACCAACTACTAATTTCAACGTTATTTTCATTTACCAACAAATATAATGAATTAATATAATTACCCCATTAACTATATAATTGTTGGTACAAATAGTCCAAAATATATGTATTATTTTATGCTGTTTAGAATGTGGAATAAAAATATATGCATTAGCTAGCATGCCCTTAATGTTGAATAATACAATCTTACCTTTTCTAAATTTTAAAAAAAATGTGCATTAGCAATGTAGATATTAACAATATAAAGACAAAAATATTCTTTCATAGTTATTAATTAATGTATAATAATCTCTCAACTAATGATCACAGAAAACCAATCCCTTCATTAATTGTAATACCTCAAAAACCAGACCTAGAAAAAAATTCAGAATTTTCCGTGAAGTAGTGAACCACGTGAGGGTTCATGGACTGTGACAGGGACCACGGTCCATTGACCAGCCCGTGGAGGGGAGTTTGGATCACCCAGGCCCTGCCACAAGACCACAAGACTCTTCATGGGTCGTGGTCTTGATGACGGGCCGTGGGGGCGTCCGTGAAGAATACGCAGTAGCCCCCCCTTAGTCAGCCTCTAGACACCCCCACGCCCAAATGAAGACCACGAGGACCTTCACGGTCAGTGGTCCTTCACACGGGCCGTGGGATGGACCGTGAACCAGGCCTTCAAATCACAATACCAAATGAGGACCACGGGGAACTTCACGGTCCGTGGTCCTTCACACAGCCCGTGGTAGGTCCTGCAAACCAAACCCCTAGAAACACGAGTTCACTTGACCAAGGACCACGACCCTCTTCACGGTTTGTGGTCCCTTTGACAGTACGTGGAAGTGGTCGTGGTAAGCCCTTGTAAGATTTTAAGTATGGTATTTTGGTCTTTTCCTATTTTGTTGGAACCCTAAATTACGTCGTTTTGACTGTAAACTACGAGGTGTTTTGTTAGAGTTATCCTAGAAACATAAATAGAACTTACCTAAGTACCTAGAAACTTAGAGTGTAAAGAGAAGAAAGAGGCAGCCAAGCACTAGTTCAAGAAGGTAGCAAGGTTCCATCAGTTCCAATCCAGAAATTGAAAGATTTCTCCCTGAAATTCGTCACTAGAAATGTGGGATTTCACTACTTGGTTCTTTCGCCCATTAGGTCCCTAAAATTTAGTGAGATTCTTGATTCCCTTATTATTAACTAGACGTAGGGTTTCCAAAACATTAGCAGATTATTTTAAATTAGTTAATTAATAATCCGAATCAGTTCATCATGGATTTTAGCATGTTTTAGTATAGATTCCTTCATAATTTACAACCCTAGCTATGTAGTTCTTTAGTTCATGAATTATACATTCTAGGTCAGCTATTTAAGATAGTTCAGATATTTCATACATGTATGCCTCGGTTTCGAATGTGTCATTATCTGTATATTAATGTTGCGTTCTTAGATTTTGCATTACAGTATTTTGAGCTATCTAGTACTACCATATTTTATTTATAATATGTTAAATTTCATAATCGATTTGTAGAAGCTTAATACGAAGTTTGAATAAGGTCATTCACCCTCAAGTCCGAGAACTACGTGGCCCTCGTAGGTTGTAAGTCCCCTCTGTGGGCATCATTTTAGTGATCAAGCCATTCATTCCTCTATAGCTTTGGCAGGGTATATTGGGTCCTCGCTATAGGGCGTATACATCGGATTCCACATTTAGCTCATGTGGTTTTATGTATCTTAATAGTATCTCCCACAATTCAGTCAAACTCTAGTGCATTGACCATATTATCAGTACAGTTTAGTTTTCAGTATATTCAACATTCTTGTCATTGCATTTAGTTAGTTCATGTTCAGTATATTCAACATTCTTATCATGTTGAAATTATATTATTGCTTGATTTCTCTATTCAGTGATGTTACTATTTAGCTTTTCTCTATCCTACATGCTCAGTACCTTTTAAGTACTGAGCATAGTCTGCGCTACATCAGGGTTGTCTCTAGCATAAAACCACTAAAGCAACCAGTTGGGGCCTCAAGTTTTTTGGGGCCCCCATTTTCTCCGAAAGATGTAAATATATTAATAAAAATTTCATGTACTGATAATTTGAAGAAAACAAATTGTATAGAAAATATAATTAAGAAATTGAATATTATTTAGTTGATTGTAGTTGCTTTTTAGATTCTTATGTGGCTAGTTAATTGTAGTACTATCCTTTCTAGTTTCGCATGTGGCTATCTATTTTATTGTCTATCGTTTATATTCTGACGATTATCATGAACCAACAATATAGTGTTTTTATACTTACTTCTCTTTATTCGTCTTTCACTATTTTTTATTCTTTTCATTATTGAATATTGTGAAGACTCTCAAATGTTCAAACATTCTAGATTATGTAAAATCTATTGTTGTGTTTATAAAAAGATCGAATTGTTCTTGTTGTCTTATTCAAATTTCAAGCATACTATTTTATTATTATTTATCAACTTAACAAATTCATCGCAACACTATTTTAATATCATTGTATTTTTAAAAATTTTGAATCATGCTTTATTATTCTAACTTGATATTAAATAATTTCCATTGAAATTTACATTATTTGCATTCTTACTTCATAATGTCTACATATATCATGTTTCTCGAGACCTTATTTGTAGGATTACACTGAATATGATATAATTATCCAATTTATATTTGTCAACTAAAAACAATATAAAGGGCCTTTTTATAAAATTTGGCTTTAGGCCCCTAAACTTGTTGAGACAACCCTGCGCTACATCTTCTCATGATGTAGGTTCAGGCTCTTAGCTTTCAGATCATGCACAGATCGGTTCGCGATCTCCAGTTCAGCAGCATCAATGGTGATTCCTCATTCTTCGAGGACAATAGTCATGTTATTTTTCAAATTTTTAATCTTTTAGTTTATGTTTTTGCTATAATTGGTTGGGGCCTGTCCCAACACGTTTAGACAATTAAAGGTCATTTTAAGACATAGTTAGATTCAGATTGGTTTACTTTGTATTAAACTCTCAGATTTGATATATTCAGTAATAGAATGGGTAATCCCCATTACTTTTATTATAATGATATTTGCGCTTCCGCATTAGTTTTGTTATAATAGTATGCTTGTTATGCAAACAGGGTTAGCTTGGGGTAACTCGTGATCCTAAATACCGTGTCCGCATCTCGGGGGCAACCTCGGGGTGTGAAAAACATAATATCATAGAATAAGTTTTAAGTGTCCTAGGATGTCTTAAAATCCTCACTAAGTAGAGTCCTTTTCATGGGTGTGATGCTTACCATATCTAATGATAGGGAGGCTACGAAGTGTTTCAGAAAAAATCTTTATTTTCTTGTTACTCTTATTTTGTGTAAGGTATGATTTAATTCCTCATCTCTAACTCGACATTCTATGTTTCAGATCATGCCTGCTCATAAATATAATGCCAAGAATATGAATACAAGGAACACAAATGCAACTCGTCCTGTTTGAGATCAGGAAGTTTTGAATGTAGAGTTTCGGAACGTCGTTCAGATATTGTCTCCGAGTGTGGCCAACCAGAATAATGTAGCTCCGATAAATGTTAACATTGCGTCAACCACAACTAGAGTGTGAGGTTTTTTAAGGATGAATCCACTTGAGTTATTAGGATTAAAGATTGGGAGGATCCTCAAAACTTCATAGATAAGGTCAAGAAGATCTTTGAAGTGATGCAAGGTAACTGGGAATGATCGGGTTTAGTTAGCATCTTACCAACTTAAGGATGTGGCTCATATTTGGAATACTCAGTGGAAAGAGAACAGGGGTATATATGTCACATCCAGGGACCACCCCTAGAAGTAACCGGCGTCGTTGTCCTCGGAGAGGACTAAGACTAACCTCTTATCATTCGTCATTAGATTCATAGGTTAAAAAGTGCGGAAAATTAAAACTTTTCATCTACATCTACTTCATGAGGTTTACTTAGACCTCTCTCTTACACATAATATATACATAGGGAGTTTACTTAGACTCCTCGTAATAAGAAGCTTATTTAGTCTTCTACTTTTATGTCACATATATATAACATACAGAATATAGTCTCAATAGGGATGTCTCATATTAAACCATCTAAACGGAATAGAACAATATGGGCATAGCCCGTACACAAATGAATAAATGCTACTTAGGGCTTACAACAATATCTTGAAATAACAAGAGTGAAATGATTGTATTTAGACTATAACAATGTAACATAGGTAGAGTGAGAGAAAGGCATCATCCTCGGAACTTGAGGACATACCCACACATGGAGAAATGATCCAAGCCTTCCTTGCAAAGTTGTCACAAACCCTTCAACGACCAGAATCTGAAATGTTTGGGAAAAGGGAGAAATAGGGGTTAGCACATGACTTGTACTAAGTATGGAAACATATGCACACACAACAAAAAAATCATGCTAAAAAGGGACATTTTATAAAACCATGCCAAATTACTTTGAAAAGCCATATGCACAACGCAAGAAAACATATAAGACAATAATCATATATTCCTTATGATACAAGCATACTCACACAAGACCAACATACTCAAGTTAAGCCAAGTCAACATGTTAATAGCATAGTAGAATTCATAGCCAATGTGACCCTAACATCATGTCATAACCACAAAGCATGTTCATGAGTCCATAATATTACAATATAAGAAAAACCCTTACCCATAACCCTTGACCAAGTCTACTAGTGCAACGGTCAAGTGAAGCCCCATAACCCCACTCAACCAAGTAAACTAACTAAACAATCATGAATAATGTCTAACTTCACATATCATAGCATTAAAGGTATTCATCCTCATATTTATCAATATAGACCATTAACATGAAGAATCAACATACGAATAATATTTATTTCATCAGAGCATAAAAAATTAAGAATCACTCCGTAGGATTTCCCTCCAGGCAAACTAGTGTAATGTATAGGTAGAGTCCCATACCCCTAACTAGACTAAGTCAAATCCCTTAAGTCCTCCTAGTTAGGGTTCACTTTATTACTTCATTTTACTTTTGGTAACATATTGCTTTAACCGACATAGACCACATGAGCTAATATGGAATTCGGTGTGTCATGGAACCCTACACCGAAAAAAGGTGGACTACTTGCCAAAGTAGTACCAATACATGAACATAGCATCTAGCTGGATCCACTATTTAGTATTCCTATGAGGTCAACATAGTTCAAGAACTAGGAGATGTATTTGGGACCCTCTTTATGCCTTTGGCATTATAGTCTCCAATTTCATGAGATCAATAGTGAACCTACCTTACCTACTTGGGAAGGGACACTCCTCACTACTAGTTCACTCGGTGTTAAGCTAGAGTCCCTTTTGAAATGTCTTTGTTTAACAATCATAACTTAGTTTAGGTCATAGGAGAATAGATCCTTGTATAGTAATAGTCATTAGCTCAATATGAATTGCATGAGGACACATTTCATTACAACCCTCATAGGTGAGATTAGCACATTAGTATAATTATATCATAGTAAGGCACATAGGTAATTCATAACCCACCTTATATCATTACATCTTAAGCATAACCTTACAATTACATAATCAACATATTTCAACTGAATCATCATATCACACCTACTTAATCCAATTACAATAAATACTTCAATTGAACTTCATCACCAAGTACAAGCCATCATAATTGAAGGTTTAGGATATCAAGACTTACCCAATCTCCTTCAAAAGCCATCGTCTTGGTCTTACCATCAAGCAATAAATTCAATCCAATAATTAGGTGTAATAACATCAATAAATAGTAATTAACACAATAATAAAGTCAATTGCATTACTACAACTCAATTCAACACTAGTTCACAACCTAGGGTTAGGGACTTGGGTCAATTTCATGATCTATTCCACCTACTAGGTTAACTCATCAATAACTAGCATAATTGAATCATAATACATAATAATCTAAGAATAAGAATCAAAATAAACCATAGACAATACAGCTTAGAAGATCAAATTCGTATTAGGAAGAAACCCATATGAAATCATCTTTTTGAAAACCATTTTTTGAAGAATCATTTGGGGAAAGGAATCCCAAAGGTGAAGAGTTCCCACACCTTGTTAATTGTTGAAGATTGATGGATAAAAGCACCCTTATTGCTTACCTAATGACCTTGACCTATCCCTTCAATGGAGTTATTCTTTGGGAGAGAGAAACTATAGAGAAGGAAGAGCAATTTGGGTTTCAGAATTTGGGGGTGTTAAGTTGTGTTTAGGCTTAGGGTAGGTTATATAGGTAATTAATTAACCTAACTAACCTCTTCATAATCACTAATTAAACCCCTAACTAACTAACTCAATTAAATGAACTTATTAAAACTCACCAGCGAATTTGCATGCCTGATCTACGAGACCATGACCTACGGTCAGTAGGTCAGTCGAGGGGGCCTTAGACCAATCGTCCTGTAGATCGGTCGATAAGTTCATAGAGTTGCCAAATTAACCTCTTAGTGAAAAAGGCTAAGTGACCATCGACAAAGGCATCGACGCCCCGTCGATCCGTCCACGTCTCGTCGGCTGTAACCGTCAATGGCTACTGCCTGCACTGCCTAAATTGGCAGCTTTGGGTCAAAATGAAAAGGTCCTCCTCAAGGACCCTTAATATTGTTCTTGGGAAGTCTTACCCGGACGTTATGATCCTAAACCTACTCTAATATGTGTTAGACACCTTTTTACCAAATTTTATCCATTTCTAAATTTTAAAACACCGTGAAATAGGCTAAGGCACACTAGCACCTTTTTTACTAGTCTGTGAACGTCATGGACGTTCCTTGACGTTTTGACTCTTAAACCTCCCAAATGACTTTTATACATTACTATTGACCTTAAAACAGTTTTATAAACCTTAGACACTCATGTGAGGCTCTAGACTAGGTCTTCGATTTTTGGAGTGTTACAATATATGCATCTCTTATCACTTGTAATTGCTTTAGTGAAAGTTTTTAGGATAGGTTATTTCCATGAGAGATAATAGAGCAAAAGCTCAGGATTTTATGAACTTAAGGCAAGGTAGCATGACAGTCCAAGACTATGGACTCAAGCTCATCCAACTCTCAAGGTATTCTCCTCACATGGTTGCTGATTCAAGGGCTCATATGAATAAGTTTCTATACGCAGTGTTAGACTTGGTTAAAATAGAGTGTAGGAATGCTATGGTGCTGGAAAATATGAAAATCTCTAGGCTCATGACTCATGCTCAGCAGGTTGAGGGACATAAGATTAGGTAACGTGCTAAGGAAAACAAGAAGTCCGGGATTGGGAACTATGAGTTTCCTCAACAGAAGTTCGATGGTGGAAATTACTCGTAGGGTCAGAAAACAATTTCAGCCCTAGACCCTTCGTCATCAAGTGTTCCATCCTCCATGTTTAGACAATATTAGAAAGGTAAATCATCAGGATCTAAGTCTTAGGAAGTGTTTCAGGTACCAAAACCTACCCAGCTTGTCCTAAGTATGCAAGAATTATCCAAATGAGTGCCTCTCAGGGAAAGAATGATGTTTTGGGTTTGGTTAGTCTTATCACAAGTTGAGGGATTGTCCTTCTAGACATGGTCAAGGGGGTAATAATGGTAGAGCTCAGTCTACTACTTTAGCAGTGCCAGCAGGTTTCCCGAATCATTAGGGTAACTCATTTAGTACAAATGGAGATCATCGCAAAAAAGCCTCTGTGCTCTTAAGGCTCGCAGGATCACGAAGATTTTCCTAATGTAGTCACTTGTACTTTACGACTCTTTAATCTTGATGTTTATGCTTTGTTAGATCCAGGGGCTACTCTTTCCTTTGAAACTTCTTATACAGCAATCAAGTTTGTTGTTAGTCCAAAATCTCACTCAGAACCCTTCTCAATCTCTACTCTAGTTGGTGAACCGTTATAACTAGACCGGTATACAGAAATTGCCCTGTCATAGTCTCTCAGAAAGTCACCTCAACAGATCTTGTAGAGTTAGGAATGGTAGACTTTGATGTAATTCTAGGAATATATTGGTTACACTCCTATTATGCCTCAGTCAATTATAGAACTAGGATTGTTCTCTTCCTCTTTCCAGATGAACCAATCTTAGTATGGAAGGGTAGTAGGTTAGTGCCTATGGCTAAATTCATTTTTACCTTAAGGTCAGAAAGTTGATCTCTAAGGGTTGGCTCTATCATCTAGTTGAACTTAAAGAGTCAAGTTCAGAAACCCCAACTCTTGAGTGAGTTCATGTAGTTAATAAGTACCCAGAAGTGTTTGAAGAAGATCTTCTCGGAGTTCCTCCCAAAAGGGAAATCGACTTTGGAACTGATCTCCTTCAAGATACCCAACCTATTTCTATTCCTCCTTATAGAATGGCTCCAACTGAGCTTAAAGAATTGAAAGAGCAGGTCAAAGACCTTCTGGATAAGGGCTTCATTAGACCTAGTATTTCCCATTGGGTGCACCCATGTTGTTTATGAAGAAAAAAGATGGTTCACTCAGAATTTGCATTGACTATAGGCAGTTGAACAAGGTCACAATCAAGAATAAGTACGCTATCCCAGGATTGATGACTTGTTTCACACCCTTTAGGGTGCTAGTCATTTCTCAAATACAGACCTAAGATCTGGTTACCGTTAACTTAGAGTCAGAGATAGTGACATTCAGAAAACAACCTTCAGAGCTCAGTAATGTCATTATGAATTTATATTTATGTCGTTTAGACTAGCAAATGATATTGAAGCTTTCATGGATTTGATTAATAGGGTGTTCAAGAAGTAATAGGGTGTTCAAGAAGTATATGGACTTGTTCGTTATCGTCTTTATTAATGATATCCTTAGTTACTGTAGGAATGAGGAAGAAGATGCGAATTACTTGAGACTTGTGCTGTAAACTCTCAATGATCGACGGATATTTTCTATGTTTACCAACTGTGAGTTTTAGTTGCAAGTAGTTGCTTTCCTTAGGCATATTGTGTCTAGCGAAGGGATTCGAGTGGATTCTCAGGAAAAAAAATTGAAACAATGGCTCAAACTTACCTCTCCTACAGGTATCAGAAGTTTCTTGGGTCTAGGTTGTTCCTACAGAAGGTTTGTGGAGGGATTTTCATCCATAGCCTCTCTACTGACTACGTCGACTCAAAAAAAGGTTAAGTTTCAATGGTCAGATTATTGTGAGAAAAGCTTTGCAGAACTGAAAACTAGGTTGACTTCATCTCATGTTTTGACTCTACCAGAGGATCCAGACGTTTATATTACATATTGTGATGCATCCAAAGATGGCCTAGGTTGTGTGTTGATGTAGCGAGGTAAGGTCATAGCCAATACTTCAAGACAGCTTAAGGTGCTTGAGAAGAACTATCCAACTCATGACCTCGAGCTTGCAGCATTGGTTTTTGCACTTATGATTTGGAGACATTATTTGTATGCTATTCACGTAGATGTGTTCATATACTATAAAATCCTTCAATATGTGTTCACCCAGAAAGAGTTGAATCTTCGCCAAAGGAGATGAATTGAGTTCATCAAGGATTATGATGTGAGTGTTCATTACCATCCTGGTAATGCCAATGTAGTAGCAGATTCTCTTAGTAAACTATCTAATGGTAGTGTAGCACATGTTGAGGAAGAAAGAAAGTAACTAGCGAAGGATGTGCACAGGAATACTCGTTTAGGAGTTCGCCTTATGAGCATATCAGATGGTGGTGCAACAATTCAGATGGGTTAGAATCTTCATTAGTATTGGGGGGTTACGGAAAAGCTAGAGAGTGATCTGATATTTCTTCAACTAAAGGGTGAAGTCTATCAATAGAGAGTTGAGGTTTTCTCCCCAGGGGAGATGATGTACTTGACTATCAGGGTCGATTCTGTATTCCTAAGGTGGGTGAGTGAGAGAACATATTCTTTCAGAAACCTGTAAATCTAGATATTCTATTCATTCAGGCGCCACAATGATGTCTCGTGATCTTTGGGATATCTTTTGGTGGAATGGTATGAAGACGGATATAACAGATTTTGTGGCTAAGTGCCCCAATTGTCAGCAAGTGAAGGTAGAGCATTAGAAACCAGGGGGTATGACTCAAGAGATCAACATTCCTACTTGGACGTGTGAAGTGATCAATATGGACTTCATTATGGGGTTACCTCGTACTCGCAGACAACATGGCTCCATTTAGGTGATAGTTGACACAGATACGAAGTCTTTTCGTTTTTGGAAATTAAGACTAAATATTTGGAGTAGGACTACTCCAAGATTTACATAAATCTATAGTCATGTTGCATAGGGTTCCTTTGTCTATAATTTCAGATAGAGGTCCTCAGTTTACCTCTCACTTCTGGAAGTCATTTCAGAAAGGTATTGGTACTCATGTTAACCTTAGCACAACATTTTGCCCACATACGATATTAGAGGACATATTGAGACCTTTTTCTGATCGATATTAAAGAAAGTTAGGATGATGACCTTCATCTTATTTAGTTTTCCTACAATAATAACTATCATTCTAGCATTGAGATGACCTCTTATGAAGCATTATATTTGCGTAGATGTAGATCTCATGTTGGTTGGTTTGAAGTAGGTGAAGTAGCCTTAATAGGTCCAGATTTAGTACATGAAGATATGGAGATAGTGAAACTCATTAGAGATATAGACTTAAGACAAGCTAGAGTCGCCAAAAGTCTTATGCAGATGTAAGGAGAAGTGAACTAGAATTCCAAGTTTATGATTGGGTTTCTCTAAAAGTGCCACCTATGAGAGAGGTGATTAGATTTGGAAAGAAAGGGAAACTGAAGCGAAGAAATATATACCCTTACAAGATTCTGAAAAGGATTGGTAAAGTGGCTTATGAGTTAAAGTTGCCTGCAGAACTAGCAGCAGTGCATCCGGTCTTTCACATGTCACTATATTTAAGAAGTGTGTGGGTGATGCAGCATCTGTAGTGCCTTTAGCTATGAATTATAGTCTTGTTCTAGGATTTACAAGTTGAGATTCTCAATCTTCACGTTAGAAGGTTGAGAAACAAGGAAGTCTCTCTATTCAAGGTTTTGTGGAAGAGTCAGTCCATAGAGGGAGCTACTTGGGAAGTCGAAGCAGCCATGAAGTCCAAGTATCCTCACCTCTTTCCTTCCGATTCTGCTCCAGCTTGAGGTAATAGTTCCTCTTCAGTTTTTCAGTCATTCATGCATAATTTTAGTATAAGAATGATGTTCCTCCATTTTGTATTTGCATTTTCACCATAATTGCATATCCTTGGAACTCAATTCAGCCAACAATCAGTCTCATGTATTCAATCACAGGGTTGCAGATCTCTGCCACCATTTCAGCTAGTTTAGTTTTCATTCGAGGTCGAATGATCTCAAGGGAGAGATAATGTAACACCACAAAAACCAGATCTCAAAAACAAATTCAAAAATGTACCTGAAGAAGTGAACCACAGTAGGGTACATGGGTCGTGACAGGGACCACGATTTGTTGACCTGCTTGTGGGGGGGGTTCAGATCACCCAAGCCCTATCACTAGACCACGAGACACTTCACAGACCGTGGTCTTGATAAAGGTCCGTGGGGGAGTGCGTAAAGAATAGGTAGTAGCCCCCCCCCATAGTCAGCTTCTACAACCCCACGCTGAAGTGAAGACCACGAGGACCTTTATGGTGCGTGGTCCTTCACATAGGCTGTGAGATGGATCGTGAACCAGGTCTCAAGACCAGAGGACCAAGTGAAGACCACGAGAACCTCACAGTCTGTGGTAGGTCCGTGAAATAGACCCCCCAAAAACAGAGTTCAGTGGACCAAGGACCACCACCCACTTCACGGTCTGCGTTCCTTTTCACGGTCCGTGGAAGTGGCTGTCGTCATCCCTCGTTAGATTTTCAACAGGGTTACTTTGGTCTTTTCTTATTTCGTTGGACCCCTAAACTATGTTGTTTTAATCCTAAACTACGTGTTATTTGTTAGTTTCAGCCTAGAAACATCACTAGATCTTACCTAAGTCAGATCATTAACCAAAACTTAGAAACTTAAAGCGTAAAGAGAAGAAAGAGGCAACCAGTCCCTAGTTCAAGAACGCAGGAAGGTTCCATCAGTTCCAGCCCCAAAATTGAAAGATTTCTCCGTGGAATTCGTCACCAGGTATGTGTGATTTCACTAGTTTGTTAATTTCGCCCATTAGATCCCTAGAAATCAGTCAATTTCTTGATTCCCTTTTTATTAACTAAGCCTAAGGGTTTTTAGAACTTTAGCAGATTTTTTGAATTAGTTAATTAATGTTTCAAATCAGTTTATCATGGCTTTTAGCATGTTTTAGAATAGATGGCTTCATAATTTAGAACCTTAGTTATGTAGTTCTTTAGTTCAAGAGTTACACTTGTTAGGTAAGCTATTTTAGATAATTGAGATATTTCAGACATACATGCCTCAGTTTCGAATGTGTCATTATAAGTATATTCATGGTGTTTTCTTAGATTTTGCATGTTAGTATTTTGAGTTATCCAATACTATAGTATTTTAGTTATAATGTGTTAAATTGCATAATAGATTGGGAGAAGCTTAATACCGAGTTAAACTAGGGTCAGTCACTCTTATGTCCCAGAACTATGTATCCCTGTGGGTTGTAGGTTCCTTCTGTGGACATTATTTTAGTGACAATGCCACTCATGCCTCTATACTTTGGCAGGGTATATTGGGTATTCTCGATCGGGCGTATACAAAGGAATCCACATTTAGCTAATGTGGTTTTATGTCGGTTATTAGTAGATCATATAGGTCAATCACATTGTAGTGCATTGACCATATTATCAGTGCAGTTGAGTTTTCACTCTCAGCATGTTATAAACTTGGTCATTGCATTCAGTTAGTTCTTGTTCAGTATATTCAGCATTCTTATTATGTTCAGATTATATTATTGCTTGATTTCCCTATTAAATTAGGTTACTATTATGCTTTACTCTATCATGCGTGCTCAGTACCTTTCAAGTACTGACGAATACTCTGTGTTACATCTTCTCGTTATGTAGTTCAGGTTCTCAACTTCCAAATCACGCATCGATCAGTTTCTCATCTCCATTTAAGCAACATTAATGGTGAGTCCTAATTCTTCGAGGATAATAGTCATGTTATATTTCAGTTTTTTAGTCTTTTAGTTTCAGTTTTTTGTAGATTTAGCTTGAGCCTGTCCCAACACTTCTAGACAGTTAGCAGCTATTTTCAGACATAGTTAGATTCGGCTTAGTATTTGAGATTTATATTTCTTTTGATTTGATATATTTAGATTTATAATGGGTATTCCCCATCACTTTCATTATTATGATATTTAAACTTGCGCATTGGTTTTTGTTATCATAGTATAGTTGTTATGCTTGTAGGATTAGCTTGTAGTCACTTGTGATCCTAGGTCACGTGCCCGCGTGTTGGGGGTAGCCTTGGGGCGTGACATTAATAATTTACCTTCTCCATGCATTATAATCGTCACAAAATAATATTATTCCATAGTGGACGTTGAGGTTGCAAATGTATGTAATTACCGGTTAACCAATCTGGAAAATTGTCAATTTGGACGGTAAAAAATAATTGAATAAATAAATGAGTCATTGTCCAATCTAACCCAAAAATTTGTTGGATTAAAATAAGTTAGAGAAAAATATGATAAAAATGGGTCATAACAAAACCTTCCAAACTCCAACCATTATTTTATTTGATTTTTTATTTTTTAAAATAAAAAGGTCAACTCGTCATATACTAGAGTAATACAAAAAAAAAAAACTACAAAAAAGTATAAGGGATCTTTTGTTAGGGTGTATAAGAATAATGATGAATAGAGTGTCTAAGTAATGTTTGAATTAGTTATGCTAAGATTATTTTTTATGCAATATTTTTTATACTAAAACTTTAACTATCTCAAACAGTGACTTAATTGTTAACTTCCGTTCCTCCATGTGTTCATCTACAAGTATTTTTGAGGCCTAGTGTAGAATTTTATTCATTATTATTCATTTTTTTCTTGCACGTCCAATGATTGTAATTTTTTACGGAGATATTTTTATGCCTCAAAAGCCATTTGATTTTCCCTAAGCATCATCACGAAGGTGATGTTGTCACACCCAGTAAGTACCCCCTAGACGTAACCGACGTCATAGTCCTCGGAGAGGACTAAGACAAGCCTCTTAGCATTCATCATTAAATTTCATAGGTTAAAAGTGCCGAAAATTAAAACTTTTTATCTAACTCTACATTATGAGGTTTACATAGACCTCTCGCATACTCATAATAAATTCATAGCGAGTTTACTTAGACTCCTCGTATAAGAAGATTACATAGTCTTCTACTTTTATATCACATATATGTAAAATACACAATATAGTCTTAATAGGGATGTCTCATATTAAACCATCTAAACAGAATAGAACAATATGTGCATAGCCCTTACACAAATGTATAAATGCCAATGAGGGCTTACAACAATATCTAGAAACAACAATAGTGAAATGTTTGTCTTTACACTATAGCAATGTAACATAGGTAGAGTGAGAGAGAGGCATCATCCTCGGAACTTGAGGACATACACACACTTGGAGAAATGATCCAAGCCTTCCTTGCAAATTGGTCACGAACCCTTCAACGACACCGGAACCTAATATGTTGGGGAAAAAGGGAGAAACATGGGTTAGCACATCACTTGTACTAAGTATGAAAACATATACACACACAATATAGAAATCATGATAAAAGGGACATTTTGTTCAAAACCATGCAAAGTTACTTAGAAAAGCCTTATGCACAATCAAGAACACATATAAGACAATAACCACATATTCATTGAGACAATAGCATATTCAAAACAAGACCAACATCATCAAGTATAACCAAGAAAACATGTTTAATAGCATATCAAACCATAGACAACACAACATCATGTTATATCAACAAAGCATATGTAAGAGTTTATGTCATAACAACACATACAAGAACCTTAACCCACATCAAGTCTACAAGTGCAATGACGAAGTAAAAACCCATAACCTTACTCAATCAAGAAACCAAATAAGGGATCACAAGCAATGCCTAACATCACATAACATAGCATTAAGAGTAGTCATCATCATAGTTTATCAATAATAGACCAATAGCATGTTTATTCATAAAACCAACATCTTATAATATCATTAACATATAAAGTCAACACATGTATTTCATTTACTTTATAAAAGCATAAGAACATCCTCTTAAGACTTTCCTCAAGGCCAACTATGTATAGGTACAGTCCCATACCCCTACCTAGACTAAGTCAAGCCTCTTAAGTCATCCTAGTTAGAGTTCAGTTTATTACTTCATTTTACTTTCGGAAACACTTGCCTTAATCGACATAGACCACATGAGCTAATGTGGAATACGGTGTCATGAAACCCTACACCAAAATAAGGTGGACTACTTGCCAACGTAGTACCAAGACATGAACATAGCATCTACGTGGATCCACTAGCTAGTATTCCTATGGGGGCAACATAGTTCAAGAACTAGGACATATGTTTGGGACCCTCTTTATGCCACATGCATTATAGTCTCCAATATCATGAGTACAATAGTGAACCTACCTTCCCTATGTTGGAAGGGACACTCCTGAATACTATTTCACCCGGAGCTAAGCTAGAGTCCCTTTTTGAAATGTCTTTCTTTAACAATCATAACTTAGTTTAGGTCATAGGACAATAGCTTCTTGTATATTAATAGTCATTAGCTCAATAGGTGTTGCATGAGAACGTCTTTCATTACAACCCTCATATGTGAGATTAGCACATTAACATCATGATATCATAGTAAGGCACATAGGTAATTCATAACCAGCCTTATATCATTACATCTTAAGCATAACATAATCAAGAAATTTCAATTGCATCATCATACCACACCTACTTAATCAAATTACAAGTCATACTTCAATTTAACTTCATCACCGAGTACAAAGCCATCATAATTGAAGTAAAGGTTTAAGATATCAAGACTTACCCAATATCCTTCAAAAGCCATCATCGTGGTCTTACCATCAACCAATCAATTTAATCCAAGAATAGATGTAATAAATTTAATCAATTTTAATTAACACCATAACTAGGTCAACTATATCAATACAATTCAATTATATACTAGTTCATAACCTAGGGTTAGGGATTTGGAGTCAATTCATCACCTCTTCCACAATTCTAGGTTAAACATCAAGAACTACTAAAATTGAACAATAATATAACATTATATAGTCATAATAACCAAAATAAACCATATACAATACAATTTAGAAGATCAAATTCGTATTAGGAAGAAGCCCATATGAATTCATCTTTTTGAAAATCAATTTTGAAAGAACCCTCTGGGGAAAGGAGCAAAGGTGAAAAGTTCACATACCTTGCTAATTGTTGAAGATTGATGGAGAAAAGTTCTTTTCTTGCTGCCCTAATGATCTTGAACTTTCCCTTCAATGGAGTTCTTCTTTGGGAGAGAGAAAGTAGAGAGAAGGAAGAGCATTGGGCTTGGTAAATTGTGGTAGTTTGGTTAGTTTAATTAGGTTTAGGTCTTTATATAAATCCTTAACTAACTTAATTAGACCCCCATTAACCCCTAATTAACCAACTAATTAACTAACTAATTAAATGAAACTATTAAAACTTAACTGTGAAAACTCAAGCCTGACCTACGAAACCCCGACCTACGGTTCGTAGGTCAGTCGACGGTGCCTTGGACCAATCGTCCTGCACAACCGTCATTTTGGTCGGAGAGTTGTCAAAATGGCCATTTGGGAAAATTGTTAAGTGACCATGAAGGAGGCAATCGATTCCCCGTCAAATGAACCATGCCTCGTCGTCGGCATTGTTGGTAGACACTTTCCATGACAGCTTTTTGGTCAAAATGGAAGGGTCCTCCTCAAGGACCCCTAGGGTGGTCCTTCGGGAGTCGTACCCAGAATCTTTGACCCTAAACCAATTCTAATACAACTTAGACACCCTTCCATCAAATTTCATCAATTTCCGACTCTTAAAATCCCTTGAAATAGGCTAAGGCGCACTAGCACCTTTTGCACTAGTCTCAGGATGTCATGGACGTTCCTTGACGTTTTTACTCTAAAACTTCCTAAATGACTTTTATACACTTTATTGACCTCAAAACAGTGTTATAAACTTTATACACTCATGTGAGGTTCTAGACTAGGTCTTGTATTTTTGGAGTGTTACATCCCCCCCCCCTTAGGAACATTCGTCCCCGAATGACACTAAAAATGTTTTGAAGGGAAAGAATAGACTCAATACTAGCAGCCCAACCAACAACATGCAAAATCAACATGATTTACAAGTAAAATCAACATAACAACATGGCACTTACACAGAGTAACTCAAAATATCAAGTGCAACACATAAGAGCTCAAAATCGTAGCATGAGAAATTACCTTTTCAACAACAAGATGAGCTCAACACAATGTATGGAGTCACTTATGCCAAAATCTCTTTCAACACATATTAACATGCTCAATCTCATTTCTTATAGGCAACAAAATACCAAATACACAAATAAGTGCAAAATTGAGCAAAACAACATTTTCATATGAAACTTCATTTTAGCAAAACCTATTTCATAAATATGCACATCTTTGCAAAACAAGTCAAATTCAATTTATTCATTATTTTCATTATCAATAGTAACAACTTACCTTAATCAACAAAGATATGAGGGTAACGGGACTTCATGTCGGCCTCGGCCTCCTATATTGCTCCCTCAACTAGGTGGTTCTTCCATAACATTTTTACAGAAGTCACCTCCTTGTTTCTCAACTGATTCACTTGTCTATCAAGGATTTCAACCGGAACCTCCTCATAGGAGAGGTCTCATCCACACCTAGACCCTCAATAGGAAGCGTTGACTCGGGATCACCGATGCACTTCTTAAGCATGAAAACGTGGAACACCAGGTGAATCGAAACTAGTTCACTAGGTAATCTCAACTCGTGTGAAACCTTGCAAAACCTTTGCAAAATTACATAGGGACCCACATAACGAGGATTCAACTTCCCTTTCTTGCCAAATCTCATCACCCCATTCATGGGTGAAATTTTCAAACACACATTTTCACCTTCTTCAAACTCTAATTCTCTTCTCTTATTGTCGTCATATGAATTTTCCAGACTATAGGTTTTTTTCAACCGGTTCCTTATGATATGAACCTTCTCTAAAGTCTTGTAGATAAATTCGGGACCAAAAAGTGAAGACTCGCCCACTTCAAAACCATTCAATCGGAGATCTACATCTCCTACCATACAAGGCCTCAAAAGGATCCATGGATATAGTCGAATGGTAACTATTATTATAAGAGAACTCAACCAAAGGCAAGTATTCATCCCAACTCCCCTTAAAATAAATTACACCAAGACCTAAGCATATCCTCAAGGGTTTGAATAGTACGCTCCGCTTGACCATCCGTTTGGGGATGAAAAGTGATGCTTAACTTTTACTTGAGTACCCAACTCTTTTTGGAATGACCTCCAAAACTTAGATGTGAATTTAGCACCCCTATCTAATGTGATGGATAACGGAATACCATGAAGACACACAATCTCATCTATGAAGATCTTTGCTTAATCTTCTGCCGAGTGAGTGGACTTGATGGGAATAAAATGAGCGGACTTTGTCAATCTATCCATCACCACCCATATAGAGTCATTTTGCCTTCTAGTCCAAGGCAAACCCACTATTAAGTCCATATTGATGTCTTCCCACTTCCAAGTGGGAACTTTTATTTCTTGGAGTAAACCACGCGACTTTAGGTGCTCGGCTTTCACTTGTTGGCAATTTGTACACCTTGCGACAATTTCAGCTCTGTCCTTTTTTGAACCATCCCACCAAAACACCTCTCTAAGGTCATAACACATCTTAGTAGAACATGGATGAATTGAATAACAGGAACCATAAGCTTCCTCTAGAATCTGGTGCCTCAAATCACCCTTATTAGGCACACACAACCTCCCTTGGTAACTCAAAACACCACCACCCCCTAAGGAGAATGACTCATTAAACTTACCAAGAACAGATTCCTTCAAATCCATCAATGATTGATGAAGGTGTTGCTTAGACTTCACATCAACCACCAAAGACGATTTGGAGTTATGATGGACCATAAAACCATAATATGGAGAATCTTCTAATTGAACACCCAACCGAGCAAACCTAAGAACATCATTCACTAAGTCTTTCTTGGCATCTTCCACATGAGACACACTACCCATGGTCATACGACTTAGAGCATCCGCAACTACATTGACCTTACCGGGGTGGTAAAGAACACTCATGTTGTAATGTTTCAACAATTCCAACCATCTTGTTTGTCGGAGATTTAACTCCTTTTGAGTAAACACATATTGAAGACTCTTATGGTCGGTATACACATTAACATGGACACCATACAAGTAATGCCTCCATATTTTCAAGGCAAATACCACGGCTGCTAACTCAAGATCATGAGTTGGATAATTTTTCCCATGCACCTTGAGTTGTCTAGAAGCATAGGCTACTACTTTACCATGTTGCATAAGGACACACCCTAAGCCCACTCGGGACGAATCACAATATACAATGAAGACCTTTGTGACTTTCGGTAAAGTCAACACCAGAGCGGAGGTAAGTCTATCCTTCAAAATTTGGAATCTTCTTTCACATGCCTCCGACCACTGAAATTTCACATTCTTTTGGGTCAAGGTAGTCAAGGGAGAAGCAATGGATTCAAAACCATCCACAGACCTCCTATAGTATCCCGCTAGACCCAATAATCGGTTGGAGTAAATGGTATGGGCCAACTTTTGATCACCTCAATTTTCCTTGGATCAACCTCAACTCCCTCACTAGAGATGATATGACCAAGAAACGCCACCGACCTCAACCAAAACTCACATTTGCTATACTTGGAAAATAGTTGGTTTTCCTTAAGCACTTGTAACATCACCCTCAAATGGTCCATGTGTTCACCCTCTTTTCTCGAATATACCAAGATGTCGTCAATGGATACAGTGACAAATGAATTTAGGTAATTTTGAAACACTCTATTCATGAGGTCCATAAACGCCGCTGGGGCATTAGTGATACCAAAGGATATTACCAGGAACTCATAGTGACCATATCTAGTTCGAAATTCCATTTTTGGTATATCCTCACCTCTCACCCTAAGTTAGTGATATCTCAATCTCAAGTCAATCTTAAAAAAATAGCTAGCCCCTTGGAGTTGATCAAACAAGTGGTCAATCCGAGGGAGATGATATTTGTTCTTAGTAGTGACTTTATTGAGTTGGCGATAATCAATGCACATTCTAAGGGACCCATCCTTATTCTTCACAAACAAAACTTGGGCACCCCATGGAGATATACTAGGTCTAATGAAGCCTTTGTCTAGTAAGTCTTTGAGTTGAGACTTCAACTCTTTCGATTCGGTCGGAGACATCCGATAAGGAGGAATTGAAATGGGGTTGGTATTCGGTAGCAAGTCAATACCAAAATCAATTTCCCGTTCGGGGGAGATTCTGGAAAGATCATTAGGAAAGACCTCCGGAAATTCCCTCACTACGGGGACTAATTTAATCGGAGGATTTTCGGAGTCTAAATCTTTGACTCTTACAATATGGTATAAGAACCCTTTAGAGATCATCTTACATGCCTTTAGAGAAGAAATGATACGACCTCTAGAAATAGAATTACCCCCCCCCTTCCACTCTAACATGGGTTCATTTGGAAATTGAACTTGACAATTCTTGTTCTACTAAAAATGGAAGCAAAACAATCATGAAACCAATCCATCCCCAAAATGACATCAAAATCAACCATATCAAGTTCTACTAATTCAACATGAGTAACTCTATATGACAAATTTATGGGAAAATTTCTATATACCCTCTTTGCAACCACTGAATTACCTACCGGGGTAGTTACCATAAAAGGTTCATTTAGGACATCGGGAAAAATATCAAACTTCCTAGCTATCAAGGGAGTAACAAAGGTTAATGTAGCGCCCGGATCAAATAAAGCTTAAACATCAAAAGAGAAAACTTGCAACATACCGGTCACCACATCGGGAGAACTCTCTTGTTCACCCCTTGAGCGAAGCGCATAAAAGCGATTCTTTCTTGGAGCATCAACATTAGAACCACTTACTTGTGCTTGCCCACTAATCATGTCTTGCCCCTTTATATTAGGGCAATCCCTAACCTTGTGGACACTCTTGTCACATCCAATGGAATTGTCCGTCCCAACAAGGCACTCACCATAATGCTTCTTACCACACTTTCCACAAGTTGGCTTCTTACTTGGTGAATTAGTACCTTTTCCCTTTTGAGAATTAGGTTTAGACACCCTATCGTCACGAACCTTGGGAAATTTGGAATGAACTTGATTGGAGAACCTCTTCTTGAATCTAGGTTTATCTTGAATTTCCAACCTCCCCTTTGAAGAACCACCATCATAAGACTTGACCCTCTTGGCCTCTCAATTGTTCCTCTTTAGCCTACTCTCTTCCACTTGTTGAGCATGAACCATGAGATGAGAGATATTCATATTATCATGAAGTATAGCCGCAGTACATTCTTCCACCAAGTCATCGGACACCCCCGTAAGAAAACGACTCATCTCATCCCTTGGGTTGGAAACCAAGGATGGAGCATACTTGGACAACTTAGTAAACTTCAAGGAGTAGTCAAGTACACTCATACCTCCTTCACGAAGGTTGATGAATTCTTCCACCTTAGCTTCCCTCGTCTCTCTAGGAAAGAACCTATAACGAAAAGCTCTCTTGAATATCTCCCAAGTCACCGGACCACCTCTTAGCACCCTATTTTATATTCATTGTGTGTACCAGGCTTGGCCTACATCTTTGAGTTGATAGGCCACCAACTCGGCCTTCTCTTGTGGAGTCACACCCATAGAAAATAGGATCTTATAGACCTCATCAAGGAAATCTTGAGGATCTTCATCCGCTTTTGACCGAAAGAACATAGGTGGATTCATCCTAGTAAAGTCTCTTAAATGAGATGCCATAGTCTTGGATGGTGAGGCACACGGGGTCCAACCTCCCTATTCACTTGGGTCGTTATTTCTTGGACTTGATAAGGGATGGTATTAGATTGTGAAGTCATGGCTTGAGAAAAATTGAGAAAAGCCGCCCTTATCTCTTCATCGGTCATCGGTGGAGGAACAACCAGAACTTGATCACCCATAGAAACTTCTTCAAGTGGAGGGACTTGATTGTCTTGCGGAGGATCTTGGTTGTCATGGGCCCCCGCATTAGCAATCCATTCCTCGTCCCTTTGTGTCGCTTCCCTTTGAGTATTCATACTTATAACCACAATAAAAGGTTTAGGTGAAAGCACATAAAGTAAGACTCAAAAGTCACGACATAGGAGTACAAGAAGATGAGAGTTTCCTAAGCATCACATAGTCTCTCATTTATAAGTGTGGCACGCTTCACAATTATGAACAAAAATCTACATAGACGTGGTTTAATGAGACATCGACCCTAAAGATATTCAACCTCATGCTCTGATACCAAGTTTGTCACACTCGGGAAGTACCGCCTAGACGTAACCGGCGTCGCCGTCCTCGTAGAAGACTAAGACTAGCCTCTTAGCATTCATCATTATATTTCATAGGTTAAAAAGTGTGGAAAATTAAAACTTTTCATCTAACTCTACATTGTGAGGTTTACATAGACCTCTCGCATACACATAATATATTCATAGTGAGTTTACTTAGACTCCTCGTATAAAAAGATTACATAGTCTTCTACTTTTATGTCACATATATGTAAAATACAGAATATAGTCTTAATAGGGATGTCTCATATTAAACCATCTAAGCGGAATAGAACAATATGGGAATAGCCTTTACATAAATGTATAAATGCCACTTAGGGCTTACAAAATATCTTGAAACAACAAGAGTGAAATGATTGTCTTTAGACTATAGAAATGTAACATAGGTAGAGTGAGAGAAAGGCATCAACCTCGGAACTTGAGGACATACCCACACTTGGATAAATGATCCAAGACTTCCTTTCAAATTGATCACGAACCCTTCAACGATCGGAACCTAAAATGTTTGGGAAAAGGGAGAAATAGGGGTTAACATATCACTTGTACTAAGTATGGAAACATATGCACACACGATAAGAAATCATGCTAAAAGGGACATGTTGTTCAAAACCATTCTAAGTTACTTTGAAAAGCCTTATGCACAATCAAGAACACATATAACACAATAACCACATATTCATTAAGACAATAGCATATTCAACACAAGACCAACATCATTAAGTATAACCAAGTCAACATGTTTTATAGAATATTAGTACCGTAGCCAACACAACTCCAACATCATATTATATTAACAAAGCATGCATAAGAGTTTATGTCATAACAACACATACAAGACCCTTACTCCTAACCCCCATCAAGTCTACAAGTGCAATGACCATATAAAGCCCCATAACCTTACTCAATCAAGCAAACCAAATAAAGGATCATAAAGCAATGCCTAACATCACATAACATAGCATTAAGAGTAGTCATCAGCATAATTTATCAATAATAGACTAATAACATGTTCATACATGAAAACAACATCGTATAGTATCATCAATATATAAAGTCAACACATGTATTTCATTCACTTTATAAAAGCATAAGAATATAAGAAACTCCTCCTAAGACTTTCCTCAAGGCCAACTAGTGTAATGTATAGGTAGAGTCTCATACCCCTACCTAGACTAAGTCAAACCCCTTAAGTCATCCTAGTTAGAGTTCACTCTATTACTTCATTTTACTTTCGAGAACACTTGCCTTAAACGACATAGACAACATGAGCTAATGTGGAATCCGGTGTCATGAAACCATACACCGAAAGAAGGTGGACTACTTGCCAATGTAGTACCAAGACATGAACATAGCATCTAGGTGGATCCACTAGCTAGCATTCCTATGGGGGGAACATAGTTCACGAACTAGGAGATATGTTTAGGACCCTCTTTATTCCACATGCATTAAAGTATCCAATGTCATGAGTACAATATTAAACCTACCTTCCGTATGTGGTAAGGGACGCTCCTCACTACTAGTTCACTCGGTGCTAAGATAGAGTCCCTTTTTGAAATGTCTTTATTTAACAATAATAACTTATTATAGGTCATATGAGAATAGCTCCTTGTATAGTCATAGTCATTAGATCAATAGAAATTGCATGAGAACACCTTTCATTACAACCCTCATATGTGAGATTAACACATTAACATAAATATATCATAGTAAGGCACATAGGTAATTTATAACCAACCTTATATCATTACATCTTAAGCATAACATAATCAAGACATTTCAATTGAATCATCATATCACACCTACTTAATCCAATTACAAGTCATACTTCAATTGAACTTGATCACCGAGTACAAGCCATCATAATTGAAGTAAAGGTTTAGGATATCAAGACTTACCCAATCTCCTTCAAAAGCCATCATCATGGTCTTACCATCAACCAATCAATATAATCAAAGATTAGGTGTAATAACATCAATCAATAGTAATTAACACCATAACTAGGTCAACTACATCAATACAATTCAATTCTATACTAGTTCATATCCTAGGGTTAGGGATTTGGGGTCAACTCATCACCTCTTCCACAAATCTAGGTTAAACATCAAGAACTACTACAATTGAACAATAATACAACATAATATAGTCATAATAACCAAAATAAACCATAGACAATACAATTTAGAAGATCAAATTCGTATTAGGAAGAAACCCATATGAAATCATCTTTTCGAAAACCAATTTTGAAAGAACCCTTTGGGGAAAGAAATCCCAAAGGTAAAGATTTCCCATACCATGTTAGTGTTGAATATTTATGGGAGAAAAGTTCTCTTATTGCTTCCCTAATGACCTTGACCTAGGCCTTCAATGGAGTTATTCTTTGGGAGACAGAAAGTAGAAGAAGGAAGAGCATTTGGGTTTGGGAAATTGTGGCAGTTGGGTTAGTTTAATTAGGCTTAGGTCTTTATATAAGTCCTTAACTAACTTAATTAGACCCCCTCTTAACCAATAAATAACCAACTAAGCAACTAACTGATTAAATGAAACTATTAAAATTTAACAGTGCAAACTCAAGCGTGACCTACGAAACCCCGACCCATTGGTCGTAGGTCAGTCGACAGTGCCTTGGACCAACCGTAATTTTTGTCAGAGAGTTGTTAAAATGGCCTTTTGGGAATATGGGTAAGTGACCATCGACGGAGGCAATCGATGCCCCATCGATTAGACTACGCCTCGTCATCTGCCATCGTTGGTACACACTATCCATGACAGCTTGTGGTCAAAATGGAAGGGTCCTCCTCAAGGACCCCTAGGGTGGTCCTTGGGGAGTCATACCTGGACTTTTTGACGCTAAACCAATTCTAATACAAGTTATACACCCTTCCGTCAAATTTCATCAATTTCCAACTCTTAAAACCCCTTGAAATAGGCTAAGGCATACTAGCACCTTTTGAAATAGTTTCCGGACGTCATAGACGTTCCTTGACGTTTTAACTCTAAAACTTCCTAAATGACTTTTATACACTATTATTGACCTTAAAACAGTGTTATAAACCTTAGACACTCATGTGAGGCTCTAGACTAGGTCTTGTATTTTCGGAGTGTTACAGATGCTCTACTTTCACTTTAAAAAAATTCAATAATTTTCTCTTTACTTGTGGAACCATAGGAATATGGTTTACCGCTTAGTGAAAAGAGAATAACACCAACATCTGCTCTGGACCTTGTTGCAGGTTTATATACATTATGGAACAAGGTATTTTGTTCTTTTTAAAAAACTGAAAGTGTTTTTCCCAAACTTAATCAACATTGTTTCAATCTTCTACGTACTATTTGTAGTCCTATTTTTTTTTATTGTAGAAACAAATAATTAGAAAATAAAAAAATTGTTATTTTCTAAGAATTGCTCAGGACTTATCCAACAAAAAATATCGTATTTTCTTCTTTATTATTTCCTTTTATGATGGAAAACATGACAAAAAGGGATAAGCAAAAGACCAAAATAATATTGATAAGAGTCTAAGTATTCATGCAACGTTAGTTTCGCAAAAAGAATAAAATAATGTATTCCACAAGCAAATAAGTTTGCAACTCGAACTCGAGCGAAAGTTGGTGATATTCTTTTTTCACCAAGTGAAAATCATTTTCCTATGGTTCCACAAGTGTACAAGAAATAACTAATAAAATTTTCAAAATAAAACTAAATGATCGCCAACGCGATTATGCTTAGAGAAAATCAAGTGGCTTAGAGGCATTTGAAGATATTCGTAAAGAATTAGAAGCACCAAACGAGAAAGAATAAAAGTGAATACTAATGTTTAAGATTATGAATCTTGGTTCAGATGTACCTCCAAATACACACATGGAGGAGCCGAAGTTGAAAAAAATGTTGCGGGTTAAGAAACTTAAAAAGGAAAACAAAAACTGTTATTATGACCGAGCATCCCAAGTATGATATAAATGTTTCCCCTAAGATGGAAGAGTATGAGAGTTTTTGAACTGATAATTATTATGAAGTTTGTACTTAGAGTACTTGAAATTAGAGTTACACTTTGAGAAGACTTTACCAGATATCTGGCTTTCTAAGGGAATACATTCTTTTCCTTGTTATTAAGTCATATGTTATTGGTCTTCAATCATAAACTTGAACGAGGTTTAAAACAACAATATAGAAGGTTATGGAGTACTTATATACTTAAGATAGATTTATTATTAATTTACCTAGTAAGCAATCCACGCAGTACAATCTCCGCATAAAAAATTATCTCTACTATAGTGGACGTTGAGCTTACCAATGTATGAAACTACTGGTTAGCTAAACTGGAAAATTATTAATTTGGCCTAAATGGATTGAATCAATTAAATGGGTCAGTGTCCAATCCAACCAAAAAATTTATTGGATTGTGATGGGTTGGATAAAATATGATAAATAATGGGTCATAACACAACCTGCCCATCTATTACCATTATGTAGTTTGTTTGTTTATTTATTTATCATATCATATCATATCATATATCATATCATATCATATATTTATATAAATGAGAACTCTAACCCTGTCGTGGCGCCACAATAAATCAGCATTCCCAATAAAACTAATTTGTTTCCAAAACTAGCCTTTTTTTTTAATGAAAAGTTGTGTCATTTTTGAAATGTGACATTTTTGAAAAGTTGAGACTTTTATAGAAATTTTTTACTTTTATGAAATGTTGTGACCTTTCTGAAGGGTTGTAACTTTTCCAAAGAGTTATTACCTTTCCTATAAGACATAATAAATATTTGTTCACACTACCCTATGTTGTGTATAAATAGAGAAATTTCGTTCAACTATAATTTGTAGGTTTTTTTCCCGCTATAGGGTAGTCAAATTCAAATACATTAATTAAATTTTTATCAAGTTTGTTTCATTCTTGAAAGTTTTCTTGGAGCTTAATCTTTACTATAACTCATTGTGATTGATGTAACTATGGAAAAAAAAATCCTGTTTTTGTGACCTTTTTTTTAACTCTGTTAAAGATTCAGCAAGGATAATTGAAAATTGATCTACTCTTTTGTCCCTTTCGACAGGTTTATTCATATAAACAAAGAAAATTGATTTCAATTGCAATATGATACGCTGCTGAAATGGTTGATGGTTGAATTTATTACATTTGTTTCTTTAGTAAACAAATCTTTTATTTATACCATTATTATTTGTATTTTTTCGAATTCAAATATGTTAATTAATCTTCTTATAAGGTGTGTTTCATTTCTCAATGTTTTCTTCCTCCTATTTTATGAAGCTTAACTTTTTTCTTAATTATGTTCAAAATTGCAGTAAGGATGATTGAAAATTTATCTTCTCTTTTGTCCCTTTCTACAGGTTTTCTTCATATACTTTTTAGGAAAATTGCTTGTGGGTTGTGATACATTTGATAGCACAAAACATCAAATAATCATATATTTATATAAAAGAGAATCCTAGGTTTGCCTATGTGGCGTCACCACAAACTAGGATCCCCTTTTAATTTGTTTTATTTTTAAGACTAGCCTTGTTTTTTCATGAAAAGTTGTGTTATGGTAAAGTTGCGAATTTTATGAAAAGTTGCGACTTTTATGAAAAGTTGTAACTTCAACGAAAAGTTGTGACTTTAATGTGAAGTTCTAACTTTTACAAAAGGTTGTGACATTTCCAAATGGTTTTAACTTTTCCAAAGAGTTGTGACATTTTCAATAAGGTACAATAAGCATTTGTTTGCACTATCCTTTGTTGTCTATAAAGAGAGGAACTTTCTCCCATATATAACAAAAAAAAATCTGAACTACTTCTTGTGGACAGTTAAATTTTTGTGTACTTTTTTTCTCCTTTTGAGTGACTCACTGATACCATTGTTTTTTTATCAATACACTTGTAAATAAAAGTATTTTATCCTAAGATGATCTATTCCCTTAAACCTCGGGTACACTGTGCATTCAGTGAAGTCGATTTTTTTCTTTATATTGTATTCTATTAATACGGATCCTGGTATGCTTTTTACAGTAATTAATTATTGCTTATATTATTAATTGTTATTTTTGAATACATGCTTTAATCTTTGTTGTTTATGTTTCTGCAATGTTATTGTTATAAGTACAATATATTAAATAACAAACATTAATTGACTATTCAGACAAGTTTTCTCTACTGGAATTGTTGAAGGTACAGTAAAAAAAACTCTTACAAATCTCTAATTTCATCATCAACAATGTCATTCCTTCACATACATGATGAGATTTTTTTGTTCATTAAAAATTCATTTGAGAGTTAATAACTTTTCATGCCCATATCTTTTGGCATTTATATTGTAAGTTATCTATTTTTACTAAATTTTATCAGTGGGCATTATGCATACTTTAAGGACTGAAAGTTGATTGAAGTGTTGTTTATGATCTCCTTTTACAAAGTTCATCCTTTTAATGTTTTTCTTTTTTTTCCTTCTCATTCAACTCTTTTAAATATTTTTGGTGTGCGAAATGACTATTTTCAGCAAGCTTAATTTGAAAAATATGAAAGAAAACCTACTATAAATAAAGGTAATGTATGAAGCTACAAAATATATGTCTAGTAACATAGATTTGTTGGCTTTCATGTCCCAAGTTATTGCTGAGCATTTGAATTATCTAGGTTAGACCCATTTATAGTTTTTACATGTTCAAGAATATTTCTTTAACATGAGTCTAGAATCCAACTTTTGATCTACTTCTACTTTCATATTACAATAAGTATACGTACATATTTCTGAAAAAGTCGTAAACTTGCATTGATGAAGCATTTAGAAGGGCCTTCAGAGCAGCAGTTTAATGAAGAATGTATTTCTAAAAGGGACAACGATATTATTTTGTTTTTGTTTCAAATTTATTTTGCTCCTTCTATAAATTTGCTAGAGTAACAAAGTAACAATAACGAAATGTGTTGAACATTTGACCTCAAATAAGTAGATTTTCTCTCTCTCTATCTATCTATATATATATATATATATATATGTGTGTGTGTGTGTGTGTGTGTGTGTTTGTGGGGGGGGGGGGTTTGTGGTGTACATTTTTTAACGGTCTTCTAATCATAAATTATCGAATTATATATTTTTTATGTAAAAAATATAAAAAGTAATGTTTCATCGCTACATAAAAATAACAATTAATTTTAATAAGACAATTATATTAGCAAACATATATTATGATGAATTATCTAAAAGATAAGAATAATTATATATCAAGATATTTTTAATCATTAATAATATATTTACAATTTTTGAGATATGTGATGATGTCAAATCATTAAATTTCTGTTGAAGTGTACTTAAAACCTACTAAAATTTACTTTTTTCTTCTTTCTTATAATAGTCGATTATTGAAAAGGTTGTTCAGAAGCTTATAAAGATTATTTATGTCCGCGCGAAGCGCAGGTAAATTACCTATTTTTTTTAATCAAGCAAAAACTTTCATTGATAAATCAAGGTCAACTTCTCGTATACAAGAGTTATACCAGAAAAAGAAACCTACAAATAAAAATATTAAGGGTCGTTTGATATGGGGTATAAGAATAATGACAAGTAGAATGTATTAGTAATGTTTGCATTATTTTTTTTTCTAAAGAACTCTAACATCTTTCTCGGTCTTTCTAACCAACCTTTATATTTGAAATAAGATAAACAACTAGTTACCTCCGGAAGCATTTTAAAACAATGACTCCTGACTATGAGATTATATTATATAAGCTAACTCTTAGATTTTGCGCTTCCATTCTATATATTCAGATATTTAACCATTTCTAGTTGTCATTGGCAATCTGGAAAGGGGGTAAACAAAATGGAACCAAGAAACAGAGGTACCACATTGGGCAGGAGACTACACATAAGATGAGGGCTCAACCATAACATAGCAGATACATAATGGACTTCAACTTCAATAACACTATGCCTTACACCAGTAAACTAATGTCACAACTAACATGATCAATTGACGGTCATCTATACTGATATTCCTTGTGATTATTCTAGGGGCTAGGGAAGTCTTTCGTATTGGCATATTTCGCATAACGCGATAACACTTCAACTATACAAGATGAAGTTCATTGGACGAAAAACTCATTTATTCATCAATCAAAAGCGCAAATATAATATCATGTTATGTAAAATTACTACCAACCTCCAGATTTCTAGTTACAACAAATCATCTTGGTTGACATTTTCTACGGGCTGATTGATCGACGTCATCAAAGACACTTCATCCAATACTAGGCGTCGACGATCATTAGTCAGTATATAACCCAACCAAGGGTTAGGATCGTTCCCACGAGGAGGTACTGAGATTATTTCAGCCAAGCATTACCTAAGTCATACTATTCGTAGCTACACGAAATTATCGAATAAAAATATATTAAATTAAAGGGGGTGACGCAAGCATTAATTAACAATGGGGAGTGTTGAAGTCGAGATTAAACAACTCAAAATAGTAATGCAATAAGAGAGACTAATGGGGAAGAAGGATTCTTGGGATGTGATAGGAATACGGGATAAACTAAACTACTGGATACATGCTTTTGATGGTAAATTCGTTGAATATTTGTGACTAGGCTAGATTAAAGTTGGGATAAGTTTTCTTTCGAACAACTTAACCCGAATAAAATAGGTTTCTCTCGGACACCCACTTGCCGCAAAAAGAGCGACCTCTGCCTTAGCCCACTCTCTGGAGCTCTGTGTGTGGGAGAAGTACTATGGTTCACTCACTTGATTTGACCTCATGTAGACTCAATCACACCAACCATCAATTTAGTAGTCTTAGTTTTACGACTTATCTCACGAGCAAGCCAAAACATAAAGGTGAAATCGTAATTGCAACTACATTTTCATTAAGTTCCAACACAACTACTAAATGAAATCACATTTAAAAAATAAATAAACAATCAGCAAGCAAGACCGAACAACTAATTTAATCCACATTCACAAAATCACACCCCAAGAATTGGGGTTTTAGCTAGATATAAAGAAAAGCAAGAAAATGATACCAAATCGAAGTAACATCAACTGGGTATGATTTATTTCTGCTTCAATCAAGTCTAGGATGAAGAATTTCCAACACCCACTTTGAATTTCTTCAAGATGAGGATCTTCAAATCTCAAAGGTTCAAGAGCAAAGTTTCCCATTAGCTCTCAAAAACTCAAAATAGAAACAAAGTCTAAATTTTATTGTTCAATACTATAAAAATTGATACTAAACTAAAAACATTAACAGGTATTTATAGTTTTCAAAAAGTTATGTTACGAATGACTACTCGACACAGTTAGTCGGGATCGCCGATCAACTGGCCATCCACCCTTTTTATAAATTCATTGTCATCTGGTGTTAGCCTACAACATCTTCATGTTTTGGATCATTGGGCGACATAGTAATTCTTCGCGGAACTGCTCAGTCACACACCGTCTACTCTTTTTCACCGCTAATATTATCATTTACTTCAGGGCTCAGCTCAATGTAACAAAAGGCAAGGATGAGACCTTTTGGTGACTCACCGAATTGGTTCGGTTATCCTCAGGTCTTCATTTTTTCGTTCTTGTAGCTGCCTTTGATCCTTTTTGCTTGATGGTGTCCATTCTTTGTCTCAAAGCCTATATACCTGGAATTAAAGGTATTTTATCAGTTTTCAAGATAAAATATGCATTTGAGGACACTAAACCTATCAAAATATTGCCCTAAATGAGTCCAGATCGTGGACTCATCAACACCCCCAACTTAAACTTTTGATTGCCTTCAAGTAAAACTCAAGTTCAGAATTTCAAAAGGGATGTCTCAAATAGTGCTACACAAGACTCTATCATGAATGTACACAACAAAACTCAACTTACTCATGCAAAAAACAAATGTGCACTCAAACAATCAAGTTGTGACACACCATTATCAAAGATTTCAAACTCACAATACTTGCTTCAAATGCAAGTTCAAGTTCAACCAAAGTGATCAAATGACCTCATATAAAGAATGATCACATATTCACTCACAATGGTTCACAATATAAAGTTCCAGAATCAGTTTAAATGCTCACACTCGCAAAGATGAACACAATGCATGATTTCACCCATAGGTTTGCCCGTATTTTCTAATTAACTTTTGTTTCAGCTCACTCAAGTTCAAAAAGGTTTTTTTAGGCTTGTAATGCGGCTGAGTGCATAGGTATGGTCATTTAGGCTTGGTGACTTTCATCCTCATGAAATGCGGTACTCATAACACTTCATTTTTCCTTCTTTCATATTTTCTTTTGTGCTCATAAGTAATCCCTTTATTCACTTTCCAAGGATTGTCTCGGGAACCCCATTTCTTATTGTATTTTCATCACTTTATTATATGATTTTCTCTTTTTCATTATGTTCTTCTATTTTTCTATTTCTTTTCTTTTTTTTTGTATGTAGGGATTCCATTTTGCTCAACACCATGGGTTAAGGGAGACTATTCTTGCACTGTTTCACTTGCCTTCTCTTTATATCACGTCCCCAACTTAGGATTTTTGGACTAAGTTGGCTATTCAATCAACAACAAATCAAGAGGATTATGGGTAGAGGATTTAAGAGATGTCATTATTTCATCAAGTTTCATTCAAAGAAAGGTAAAGCTCAAGGGGTGTTCAAAAGAGGCTCGCACACTCACAATTTAAGGCACAAAAGAGGTATATGTCAAATTGGTTCACACTCTTTCGACGGTGCCTAAGCTCATGTCATGAAATTACATAACTTAGTAAATCGGACTAACGGAAAAAATTCTAGGTGTCAACATGCATGGTTCACAGTAAGCTTAGCAGACAAGGCATTTACACCAAAGTCAAACAAGACTTTACAATTTTGCAAGTCTGCAAAGTTCATTGCAAGAAACTCAATTTGATAATTGTTGAATCACATCGAGAGCAAAGAGTTGACATATTGTTTATGCAACTTCATTTGGTCTTGTTGTAGCCGCACATTCAAGTTCGTTCGATTGAAATCTCTATTTAAGTCATAAATATTGATCATACCGAGACTCAAATTTAACAAAAAAAAGACACATTCAAGTACATGCAAGAGGTGGCGAAAAGAAGAGAAAAAATTTGGTCGGGTCAAAATATTTGCAAGTTAAACATAAGGAGCCACAAGCTCAAACATCTGCAAAAAGCAATATAAAACAAAATTTGAGACAAAACAACCCAAATGTATCAATAAAAAATAAAATAATAATAGTCGGACAAAAGTAGGCCTCACCCCACCACAAATAAAAAGACATTTGTTCTCAAATGCAAATTCAACAGTAGATGCGAGGTTTTTGCAAATTAAAACAAAAAGGTAATGCTAGGCGGCAAAGTGATCCAGCTCCGAGCAAAAATATCACTAAGAATGCGAAAATATAGGTACTAACGTGCATGTGTGGATTTAAAAGAAAAGAAATGAGGAAAGAGTTGAAATTTGTAAACATGTGACTTTTCAGTTGTCCATTCTCGCCCATTTGGCGACAAAAGTTGTGGTGGCCGATTTATTTGGCGTCTTGCTGAGTGATATCCCTTTCCATGTTATACCAATCTCCCAGTTTATATTGGGAACTTAAACAAAGGTACAGGTCACGATCGCTGATCAATTGAGTGATTCGCCCATAATTTCATATGCTTGCCAAGTTTTACCGAATCCAAATCCAGAATGGGTTGAACAAATGATGGAATGATTTAAGTCGGGGATTGATTCGGCGAATCTCCAACCGAACTCTTCTTGACCGGCACTTTCCACATTGTTGTCAAAATTGGACGGCGAGGTCATTGTTGGGATCGAATCTACACACACACTTTTCGGATGAAGAACACAAGAATTTTGAGAGAAGAAAGATGAGAGATCTAGAGAGAGAAAGAGAGAAACTACTTTCGTGGTAACAACCCGTGAGTCCACTTCCACGGCGGTGCGATATATATATATATATTAATAAATCAGAGTATTTTTGTTACAGAGAATAAATGGAGAATAAATATATATGACAGTATATCAAATATTAATCAGGCTCCACAACCTAACAATTCTCCCACTTGGAGACTGATTCAGTCATCCAAAAAAAAATACATTCTCAAAAAAAATATCTCTCCATCATCAACATCTTTACCGCACCGCAACATCTGTAGCAACAACTACAGAAGATCAACCGAGGTTTTGCATAACTCTAGTTTCCCAACATCAACACATTTCGTCAACATGTCTGCCGGGTTCTTTGCACCCTCTATCTTCTCCAAACACATATCACCATCCTCTACTGCTCTGCGAGTGAAATGGTATCGCCTTCTGATGTGCTTTGTCTTCGAATGATAGACTGGATTTTTCACCAACTGTATGGCACTCTGGCTATCTGAATAAAGAATCTTCTCGCTCTGCTTCTTACCCAATTCCTCCAGAGAATCTACCAGCCATATCATCTCTTTCCCAGCTTCAGCTATTGCCACATATTCAGCTTCAGTAGATGAAAGAGAAACACACTTTTGAAGTCTGGACATCCAGCTCACTGCTGTTCCACCTATGGTGTAAATGTACCCGGATGTACTCTTGCTCGAGTCAACATCTCCACCAAGATCAGCATCCACAAAACCCTGTAGAGTCACCTTGCCTTTGCCAAAACAGAGTGAAGTACTGGATGTACCTCTCATATATCTCAGAAGCCACTTCACGGCTTCCCAATGCTCTTTCCCCGGGTTTGCCATGTACCTGCTAACAACTCCCACTGCATGTGCTATGTCAGGTCTTGTGCAGACCATAGCATACATCAAACTCCCAACTGCTGAAGCATATGGAACAAGTGCCATATGCTCACGCTCCTCGGCTGTCTTGGGTGACTGCTCCTTTGACAATTTAGAGTGATTTGCCAATGGAGTAGTTCTGGGTTTAGCATCATTAACCCTGAATCTGCTCAACACCTTCTCAATGTACAACTCCTGAGATAGATTTAAAGTGCAAGCAGATCTATCCCGAGAAATCCTTATCCCCAGAATCTGCTTCGCTGGACCCAAATCTTTCATCTCAAACGCTGCAGACAACCTTGTCTTCAGATTGTTAATCTCCCTCATACTAGATCCTTCAATCAACATATCATCCACATACAAGAGTAGAAAGACATATGAATCAGTGTATTTCTTGAAGTAACAACACGGATCCTTTTCAGCTTTGCAGAATCCACTCTTGGTCATGAAGGAGTCAAACTTCTTGTACCACTGCCTTGGTGCTTGCTTTAGTCCATACAAGCTCCTGGTGAGCTTGCATACCATGTGTTCCTTGCCTGGAACCACAAATCCTTTCGGTTGCTGCATGTAGATCTCTTTGTCCAGATCTCCATGTAAAAACGCTGTTTTTACATCCATTTGCTCTAGATGCAAATTCTCTGATGCAACAATACTCAACAGAATTCGAATAGAGGTTAACTTCACAACAGGAGAGAATATTTCAGCATAATCAATACCTTTCCTTTGTGAATATCCTTTAACCACTAAACGAGCCTTGAACCTTCTTTTGCCATCTGGTTCAGTCTTGATTCTGAACACCCACTTGTTCAGCAAAGCTCCCTTCCCTGCAGGTAACTCAGTCAACACCCATGTGTCGTTCTCCTCAAGTGACCTCATCTCATCATCCATGGCTTGCTCCCACTTGATCGAATCCTCCACCTGTAGGGCCTCATCAAAAGACTCTGGTTCCCCCTCATCAGTCAGCAATAGATAATGTAATGAAGGTGAATACATATCTGGTGCCCTGATGGTTCTGGATGATCTCCTTAACACCTGCTCAGGTGTAGCATGCTCCACTTCAGATTCTTCAGTAAGAGTTGGTTGAGTATCTGCTTCGACATCTCTGGGGTTACTCTTCTCCAACTCAACCTCAACTCCCACTTGCTTTGTAATCTCAAGAACCTTCTGCTCTCTATCCTTGTACAGGACAGACTCATCAAACGTCACGTCACAATGTCTCAGGATCTTTCTGTTCTTGTCATCCCAAAACCTGTAACCAAACAAATCAGAACCATAGCCTATAAAGTAACATTTACAGCCTTGGCATCAAGCTTGTCTCTCTTTTCTGGATCAACATGAACATAAGCAGTGCAACCAAAAGTCCTCAAGTGTGAGTACTTGAGTTCTTTTCCTGTCCACACCTCCTCTGGAATCTTGAATCCTAAAGGAACTGATGGTCCCCTGTTGATCAAGTATGCAGCTGTGCTCACAGCATCCGCCCAAAATGTTTTGGGCAGCCCACAGTGTATCCTCATACTCCTCGCACGCTCATTCAATGTTCTGTTCATCCTCTCAGCAATTCCATTCTGCCTTGCCTTACCAGGAACTGTTCTCATCAATCTGATTCCCTCAGCTGCACAGAATGCCTTGAACTCTGATTTGTCATACTCTCCTCCATTATCAGACCTTAGGCATTTGACTTTCAAACCGGTCTGATTCTCAACTTCAGCTTTCCACTTCTTGAAGGTTGCAAACACATCTGACTTATGCTTCAAGAAGTAAACCCATACCTTTCTGCTGTAGTCATCAATGAAGGTAACATAGAATCTGGATCCTCCAAGTGATGATACTGGAGATGGTCCCCAAACATCTGTATGGACCATTTCCAACCGCACTTTCTTTGGCTCTCTAGGAGTCTTTGTGAAGCTTACTCTTTTCTGTTTGCCCATAACACAGCTCTCGCAAAGACCCATATCAACAGACTTCAGACCCTCTAATGCTCCTTTTGCAACCAGCATCTTCATTCCTTTAGCACTCATGTGTCCAAGTCTGTTGTGCCACAGACATGAACCGGAAGCACCTTCAGTAACAGCGGCCATGTTAATACACCCATCAGTGGTGTACAAGGTTCCAGATTTGGTGCCACGAGCTACTACCATAGCACCTTTCACAATCTTCCACGAACCTTTCCCAAACTCTGCTTGAGTATTCTCTTTAATCCATCACATTCATCGTTTACTATTTTAGAAAAGTCTTCATTTGATTTACTAATTAAGACAACTCATAATATCATAGACATTAAAGACGAAACAAACAAAAAAACTTACTTAATTTCATAAGAACTCCAAAACCTTCTATTTTGTGGTCTAAACCATCGTATAAATGGATGACTGAAGATTAACGACAACTGACATAATAACAAAGACTAGAATTGATCATATTAAAAGATTCGATCAGTGGCTAAGTCTTCTCCAAGCATAACTCCAATTTCAAGAACTCCAATAACAAACTCCATGATAAATAAGAGTTGAAGAACTCACTTGCTTTTCTGGCTTAGGGGCAACATTTAAATAAAACTTGAAATGCTCTATCAAAGTACCACTTTTTGTTTCTTCTAGAACTTCCGCTACCTGCTTTATTGCCAGCTTTTGGTCCTTCGTGTGTTTATCTGGAGGTATTTCGCAGCGGGGTGCATAACCTTATACATCAGTATTTGTTTGTTTCTTTCTTGTTCCGTGCTTCTAAATCTTTATGGAGATCTTTCAATGCCTCAAAGCCATTTGATTTTCCCTCAACATATTCACGTTGACGATTCTCTAGTTTCATTATGAAAACTTTATCAATTATTTCTTCTATATTTGTGGAAAACACATGTTTTTCCACAAGTAGAGAAGAAATAATTGATAAATTTTTTTAACTGAAAGTAGAGGATCGCCAACATGATTATGCTTAAGGCAAATCAAATGGCTTTGAGGCACTGACGATCATTGTAAAGAATAACAAACATTTAATGAGAATAACAAATACTAATGTATAAGAATATACACACTAGCTCAGAAACACCTCATGATAAATATATTGAGGAGTAGAAGTTGGCCATTAAGTTTTATGTGGAGAATGTTAAAGAAGAAAAAAGGAGTTGCTTTTTTTGCTGACTATCTCAAATTTCATTTAATTGTTCTCCTTGAGCCAGAAGAGAAGATCTTTTAAGCTTATAATTATCATGGATTTTGTAATTTATGTTCTTTAAGTGGAGTATACGTTACCAATCATCGAATCTGTTTGCTATATAGAAAATAATACGAAATGGAGGGAAGATGAAAAAAGAGGAACTTGAAGAGTATGGAACTTGAAAAGTTCTCTAATGCTTTAGTTAAAAGGCACTTTTCCTTCGTCGGTGGTGAAAAGAAAAATAGAAGAGAATAAATATAGAACACTCCTATTAATTTTTAGAAGGGTTGGAAAGAGGCACCCCCCTCGCATTGTCGTTGTCGTCTTCGTCGCTCGCTCTGCTCGGCTTCGACTTTGGCCTTAGAAAATGACTGATCGAGAGATTATCTTTTTGGACAAATTTTTTGTTAATTATTTAATTAATTAATTAATTAATTAAATTAAATGTCCAAAACATTTTCAATTAATTAGTTGATAACCGAAACATTATCAATTATTTAGTTGAGATTAACCAAAATGTTTCAACTTTTTAGTTGATTAACCGAAACGTTTCGACCCAACTCGCATCACAGCGACCCATTTTTAAAAAAATACTTTTCCCTTTTATTTAAATTTTCCGCCGTTGGAAATGACTGTTCTGAAAGTTTGAAACTTTTAGAAACAACCAGGACCGTTTGAAAGATTGCAAACTTTCATGAATGGTCGTTTGGGTTTCGAAAGGTTTCAACCTTTCGAAACCAGTTCCTCTTGTCTATAAATACCACTGTATCTTTAGATTTTTTCCTTATGGATTTTTTTGATGTCTTCTTCTTCTTCACAAAGTTTCTTTGTGTACTTTACTGCCGTTTAGTTGTTCGCTGACACCAGCATTTTGGGTATCAATACACTAGTTATTGAGTTCATTCTATCCTGAGAGGACATATTCCGAATCAAACCACGAATACTAGAGGGGAATAATTTCCTTAAGGGGACACTGTACATTCAGTGGTCTTGATCTTTTTCCATTTTGATTTTCCAGATTCCAGTATGCTTACAGATTTTAGTTTTTTTCAATTAATTTATGTTCTTCTGTTCTTACTGGTTCATTAAACTTTGTTAACTTCTTATATCTGCAAAGTTTGTTGAAACAAGTAATTCTGATTTTAAACACAAATTGGCAACAAAATCTTCTAATTTGGTCAATCTTTCTTTTTATTATTAACTCATCCATTTATACGAGATTTTAATAAGATTGTTTTTTAAATAATGAATGTGTATCATATACCTATTGTTGGATCTGATACACAATGCTCCACTTATAGAACATTACGATTTATAAATCAAGATTATTATTGGATAATATGTACATATACATCGCATTCTAAGTTGGGTGGACTGAACAAATATTAAAAGGGTGCAGATACATAACACACAACTGATTTATTGTTCTCTATATAGCCTTTCAAATTTGAATAAGATTGATGATACATTAAAGAACTTGATACATGTAAATAATACGTCATGTAGTGTTTATGTATCAACAGCATTTATATTGAACATGATAAAACTAATTGAATATTCAACAACATTAGGGTTATACATCAACACCTTAAATATGAATATGATACATTGCATAAAATAAAATTTACTGTGACAGGATGTATCAGATAGTGATGACACTAACAAATGGTAATTTAAGAATCAAAATAAATAAGATGAGAGAGAATAAATCTGAAAATTAAAAAATGAAGGAAGTAAAGATTGAGGAGTGTATATAGGAACATATTGAGTGAGTGAAAATAGGAAGACATTAGGGAGTGAAATAAGGAGTAAAAATAGGATGAGAAACGTCTAAAACTTTATGTATCCGAAAGAATGAGGTTGGAAAGGAAAACAGGGATTTTGGAAATATTTTTAAATGATAGGGAATAATAAAAACTATGAAAAATAAAGATTTGTAAATAAGTAATTTATCCAATACAATTAGCCAGTTTAGCTAACATGTAGTTTCATACATTTGCAAGCTCAACGTCCACTATGGTAGAGATAATTTTTTATGTGGAGATTGTAATGTATGGATTGCTTATGAGGTAAATTAATAATAAGAGATTGTTATTTAGTGATTAATAGTTTAGAGATTGTTATACAGAGTAATTAATTAATTACTTTGAAAGAATGTTTTTGTCTATAAATAGTTACTATCTACATTACTAATCCACATATTCCTACTCCACATTCTATCAACATAAAATAACACTAAACGTTAATTAATGTTTTATATTCTCATTACAAGAGATTCCACATTCTCATGGAGAGCTAGCTCAGGTGTAACATGTATTTGCACAATTCTCCCTAGAGTTGGAACCATGACAGAACCTTATTAAGTCCGTGAGTGTTCTTTTTGATCAATCCGTTTCATTGTTCACAGGCTTAAAAAAGGATTTAATTGATTTACTAATTTAGACAACTCATAATATCATAAATATTGAAGATGAAACAACCAAAAAATTACTTAATTTCATCTATTTTCTGATCTATTAAATGGATGACTGAAGATTAACGACAACTAACTTAATGACAAAAACAATAATTGATCATATTAATGGATTCAATCACTGGTTAAGTCTTCTCCAAGCATAACTACAACTTGAAGAACTCCAATTACCAACTCCATGGAATTATGAGTTGAAGAACTCTCCTCCTTTTCTGGATAAGGGCAACATTTAGATCAAACTTGAAATGCTCCATCAAAGTAGCACTTTTTTTCTTCTAGAACCTCCCCTACCCGCAACTTTGTTTCATGCTTTTGCTCCTCCATGTTTTTATCTGGCGCTATTTCTGAGCCGGGGTGCATAACCTTATAATTTAGTATTCGTTTGTTTTCTTTCTCGTTGCATGCTGCTAAATCTCTATGGAGATCTTCCAATGCATCAATGCCATTTTATTTTGACTCAACATAATCACAATTTGACGATTCTATATTTTCATTTTGTAAAAGTTATCAATTATGTCTTCTATACATGTGGAAAACAGATGATTTTCCACAAGTATAGAAGAGATAATATATAATTTTTGGGCTAACCCATCGGCGCCCCCCTAAAGTTGGCATCAACTTTCACTTAGACACCTGAACTAGGCTTTGTTCATTTTAGACACCTCATGTGAGGCCCTAATATGTCATTTTGACACTTTTTGTTGATATGGCATAGTGAGTGTGATCCACTCATTAACCGCGCGTCAGACTCTTTTTTAGCCAATTTTATTTTATATTTCCTTCTTTTTCTCCATTTTTTCAACCACCATTTTCTCAAGCTTGAACTTCTTTCATGGTGAAATATATTCGATGATGCCACAAACAAGGAATCTAATTTCAAACGTCAGAGCTTTCCCAAGATTTCCAAGGATGATGCCCTTCTTCCTCAATTTAATTTGAGGAAAAAAGACTGAAATTTGAAAAAAAATATATGTGAAAATTTGGGGATGAATAAAAAGTCACTAAAAAAATGAGATAATCTCCTTAAAAGAAACTTAACAATGTGATATGAACACGTACACATTTGTATTTTTAGAAGTTCATTGGATCTTAGATTTTTTCTTTTAAGCAATAAAATTTGTGAAGAAGCATTTATTTGAATAAAATTTGAGTTACACAAGTCCACTAAAGTTATATCATAGAAGGATTGAACAATATTTAAGTAAAAGAGATAGAACCTTTTTTTGGTATATGGTAGAAGATAAATGGGTGTGTGCAGTGAGAAGACCCCCTAAAGATTTTTTTAAGGTGATTTAATCCTTTTTGTTATTATTTGGAAAAAAATGCCACGTGTCATCGATCCATTGGCCATCTTTAAAAAAATAATTGATACTTTATTATTTAAGAATTATTTTGAACAAAATGACAAGTGCCCTCATATAACTTGACACTTTACACTCATCCGTGAGTGGAACACACTCCCATCATATTTTTGTTGACTGTAAAAAAAGTGTCCAAATGACATATCAGGACCTTACATGAGGTGTCTAAAATGAACAAAGTCTAGTTCAGATATCTAAGTGAAAGTTGATGCCAACTTTAGGGGGCCACCGATGGGTTATCTCTATTATTTTTTAAAAGTGAAAGTAGAGAATCTCCAACATGATTATGCTTAGGGCAAATAATATGTCTTTGAGGCACTAAAGATCTTTTTAAAGAATTACAGACATTTAATGACAAAAATGAATATCATATACATATACAAAAGAAAACCCTAGGCCCGCCTACGTGACTCCACCATCAATCATAATTCCCTTTTAATTTATTTATTTCCAAAACTAGCATTCCCTTTTCATGAAAAGTTGTGACTTTATGAATAGTTATGACTTTTAAGATAAGTTGTGACTTTTATGAAGAATTACGACTTTTATGAAAAATTGCAACTTTTATTAAAGGTTGTGACCTTTTCGAAGGGTTGTAATTTTTCCAAAGAGTTGTGATATTTTCGATAAGGCACAATAAGCATTTGTTCACACTACAATTTTTTTTCTATAATATAGGGATTCCATATCACTATTACTTGTAGATTTTTTTGGCTATAGGGTAGTCAAATTCAAATATATTAATTAAGTTTCTTATGAAGTTATTTTCATTCCTCAAAGTTTTCTTTCCTCATATTTCATGAAGCTTAAAATTTACTATAAGTCATACTGATTCATGTAACTATAGAATGTATTTTGCTATTTTGGTAACTTTTTTTAAACGTTTTTAAAATTTCAGTAAGGTTGATTGAAAATTGATCTTCTGTTTTGTCCATTTCTAAAGGGTTTTTCATATAATATATGAAAATTGATTTTAATATCAATGCGACACAACTACTCTTGCACCTCTCATGTCCACAACTCATAACATTGCTGAAATGATTGAATTAATTTGTTTTGGTTCTTTAGTAAATAAAACTTTTATTTCTGTCACTATTATTTATAGGTTTTTTTCACTATTAGGGAGACTAATTCAAATACATTAATTAACCTTCTTATGAAGTGTGTTTCTTTTCTCAAAGTTTTGATTCTCCTATTTCATGAAGCTTAATCTTTTATTTTAAGTCATAGTGATTCACATATCTATTGCAATTTCTTTTTGCTATTTCGAGGACTTTTTTGAACTCTTTCAATTAAATTTGTGAACTATAAACTTGGATATAGCCCGACCGACTATCTTTCTGAAAAATATGTTAAGCAACATGTCTTTTTCTTCTTGATTGTTAGGAAAGTAAGAGCGTCTTCATTATTATTTTTAAATATTTGTGAGTTTAAGATCTCACAAAATTATGTTGAGAGATTTTAATATGTTATGTGTCAAAAATTTTATTTAGAATACTTGTTGTGAACAGTTCCATTTGGATAACACCCATTGCATTATTTATTTGAAAATGCATACTATAACCATAACAATAACTATGGTTCAATTCCAAATAAGTTGAGGTCGGTGATATAAAACTTAAGCAATAGTAATGACTATTCTCAGACAATGACAAAAAAACATTTATGATACTAATTAACAATTTTAGGATAATTTTTAACATATACATGATACGACATACTATAATAAAAAAGAGATTAATGGAGGTTTATAAGAAAGGAGCCGAATGTCCTCCATTTGAATTTATTTAATTATGTTCTTGTATGAACGTGATGTTCCACTTTAGCTGGGAGTGTTGTTGTTCTAGAATTTTCGGTCTATTCTTTAATGTCTGATGTTGTTCTTTATAACTTCTTAGAGTTTAGAAAATTTCATTACTTTTGACACACTATTTTCATAGAGATTTTCTTAGACATCTTTCTTCTGCTTAAAATCTCTATATGACTCATAATTTTTTGTATAACAAAAATGAAAGTTAAAAATAATATAGCCCTTCATGATTTCAGAGAACACTTTGCCTTAAGAAAAAATATTTTAGACAATGTAGCGTATGTATCAAAAATATGAATATTATCGAATGATTGTATGTAATCTTAATAAAATAGTTCAATCACGTGCAAAGAACGGATATTTTACCTAGTTAATGTATATGATTATACACCCTGGCTAAGAAACAAGTCAATATAAATGCACGGAGGAGTAGAAGTTGGCCATTAAGTTGCATGTGGAGAATGATAAAGAAGAAATAAGGAGGTGCTATTTTGGTCGAGCATCTCAAATTTGATTTAATTGTTGTCGTTGAGCCAGAAGAGCAGTCTGCTCTTCATCTTATAATTAACATTTATTTGGTAGTTGGTGTTCTTGAAATTGGAGGATTCCTTACCAATGATAGAATCTTCTTATTTCAATCTTTGTCTTTATTATTAACTCATCCATTTATACGAATTGTTATACATGAATTACTTATTTTAGTTGATTGATTTTGCATTTAAGTAGTTAATACCAACATTATTAATTTAGTAATTTAGTTTACACAAAATAGGAGCCACAAAAGTAACAAGTCGAATTTGAAAAAGTACATTCCAAGGGCACCCGAGGGTGTGGTATTAGAAAAAAATGTATTAAACACTTATTTTGAGAAAGGTAACAATGATATTCATAGAAAAATTTGTAGCATCACATTAGTGTTATTGGGAATGACACAATAAAGTGCAATACAGGAAAAATGATTGCTTTGGCCTTTGCAGTCTGTAAAATTAAAAGTTTTTGTCTATAATTAATGGTTACTAATTAGTATTTGATATTTGTTGTCACGCCCCGAGGCTACCCCCTGGGTGCAGACACGGGACCTAGGATCACGAGTGACCCCAAACTAACCCTACTTCATATCATAAGCATACTAAAGATACACTTAAAAGGGTAAATATTGTGCGAAAGCTAAATCATAATGTAAATAAACTGAGACGTCGGAAAATAGCCATATACTAAATCAAAATATATGAAAACCGGGAGTTTGAGTACAAATGAAGAGGCAAACTCTAACACAATAGATAAATCTAACTATGTATGAAATAAGCCTCTAAAATGAATAGAAGTGATGGGACAGGCCCCATCTAAATCTAGCAAGATTTAAACTAAAGACTAAAAGCATAGAAAATAACTTGTCTGTTTTCCTCGAGGAATGAGGACTCACCAGTGATACTCCTAATCTAATGATCGAGAATCGATCCATGCGTGATCTGGATATTGAGAATCTAGACCTACTTCATGAGAAGATGTAACGCAGAGTATGCGTCAGGACCTAAAAAGTATTGAGTATGTAAGATAGAATGAAGTTGAATAATAAAATAACTGAACAAGCAATAAAGCAATGATATAATCTGAACATGATAAGGATACTAAAAATGATGTACACGACTAACTGAATATTATGAAAAACTTTATAACATGCTGACTGAATACTGGACTACACTAATAACATGGTCAATGCACTAGAATATTACTAAACTGTAACGGAGTTACTAATGACCGACATAAAACTACATGAGCTAAATGTGGAGTCCAATGTATACGCCCCATCGAGAGGACCCAATATACACAGCTAGAGATATAGAGGAAAACCAGCGTGATCACAAAAATAATGCCCACAGAGGGGACTTACAACCTACGGGGCACGTAGTTCTTGGTCCTGAGGGTTACTGACCCTAGTCCACTTGATAATAAGCTTCTCCCACTTGATTTAAGTAATTTAACATTTTATTACTGAAGTTCTATTATACTGGATAGCTCAAACACTGACATGCAAATTCTGAGAATGTAATAATTTTTACTGATAATGTGACATTCACAAACCTAAGCATGTGTATCTGTGAAATAACAGAATAGTCTAACCTAGCATGCATAATTCATGAACTAACGAATATAAACAATTAGGGTTCTGAATATCATACGAGAAACTGAGCAATAACATGATAATAAAATTTGGATCAATAAAGTAAGTAATTTATAATAATCTACTAACGTTTTAGAATCCCTAAGTCTAGATATTAAGGGAATCAAGATACTGTCTGAAATCTAGGGGGCCAATGGGCGAAAGGAGCCCTCAAGTGAAATTCGACATACCTAGTAACGAAATTCACAGAGAAATCTTTATATTTTGGGGCTAGAACTGATGGAACTTACTGTGTTCTTGAACTGGGGTTGTTCAACCTCTTTCTCCTCTTGCATTCTTATTTTCTATGTTTGGTGAATGATTTGACTTGGATAAGTTCTTATTATGTTTCTAGGATAAAACTAACCAAAACCACGTATTCTAGGGTTTAAACGACGTAGTTTAGGGTTCCAACGCATAAGTAAAAGACCAAAAGACCCTTGACTTAACTATTGTCGGGGGTCACCGACGGACGGGACCGAAGGACCGTCGATGGAGTGACGGTCTGTGCCGGTCAATCATCAGTCGTGACAGGGGATGAAATTGGGGGAGGGGGTCTAATCCACGATTACGAACCACAGTCTGTCGCCTAACTTGCGGTTCATGGGTCCAGCCGTGGGTTGATCCTTAGAATATATTTTTTTAACTTCTGGGGAAGGGTCGCATGTTGTGCACCACAAACCTGCAGGACGGACCGTGGGTCCTCCTTTGGTCTGTGAATGGTGCCCATGGGTGCCACCTGCAACAGCTGAAATCTTAAATTCAGTTTGTTCTAGCATACAAAGTGTTTTATTTAAAAATCTTAAAATGAATGGTTTTAAGAGTCACCACTTAATTTTTAGAGTAAAATTAAGAAAACTATTATTTTCAAAAGACTAAAACAGAAATTAGATGAAAATATTTAAAAGGGGTTGGGAGTTCATATTAGCATTTCAGGAAGGGTTTGAAAGCATTCGAAATGCCCGCTAACATGTGGTTATCCGACAATTAAAATATTTTGCTAATGTTTTAAAAGATAAGCATGCTTGACTAAGTGAAAGTAAAAATATTTACTTGATTTTAAATAGTTAATTAAAAAATGGCTATCTTTGGGGCATTGATCAGGTAAATCTTAAAATTAAATAAAACATAAAACAAATGATAACAAATAAATGCGTAAAGAGAGGAAAAGTTTGGGCCCAAGTCTGGTTCTATTCGCCTGGGCCAGCACTTGTGCCTATTCAGCATTGGGCCAATGGCCCGTTTGAACCTGTCCTAAGATGAGGTAATTTCTTTGTTGGGCTTTAGGCCCACTTGTTGCATTTGGTACCTTTCCTAAAAACTAATAATAATAATAATAATAATAATAATAATAATAATAACGGAAATAAAAGGGCTTAAGCCCAAACATAACAAAATACAACTTTAAGCAACAAATGAGAGGGCTTTTGGCCCAATCCCGTGTACACTAGGTGCATACTAGTGTATACATTTTGGTATATCCCTTCAAACACCTGTTTGTTAATTTTTCGGGGAGCGTTTGTTTGATTCCATTAGCTGGCCGACTCGGAAGGAATTAAGCCTTTATGGCTCTCTAGAAAATGTAGAGGGAAGAAATAGGAATTCATGATGAACTCGGGCAGATTTCACATGCATAAACAAAAGAAAGAAAGGCGAACATTAATAAGCAATCTGATCGGAATAAAGAGAAAAAGTAATGCCAACCAAATTTATAGAATATATGTACCGGATCAGGAAAATAATAAACAATCCCATATAATCACAGAGAGGTTCACTGGAAACTAATAAATCTTAACGGAGAAGATTAAAAAAAGTTGTGGCTAATTCATACAAACATACAAATGTGGAAGCCAAGTAGAAAACTTATTAACAGGGGACAAGAGGAGATACAATCACTCTCACATAGCATGTTAACCAAATGATGGCCGACAACAGATATAAATTATTACTCCTAAAAAAAATGCTATGTGGACAAATTTTCGGTCAAAGCAATGAAAGTTTTCATGAAAATAACACTAACTAAACATGCTCACAAGATAAAAAGAACTACTGATGCTCACCTATACATTTTACAGTAAGCAAAGTTAGAGGAAACCCGCGTCAAAAATATAGAGAGGCCGATAAGATCTACTAACAACACTATTTGATACCATGGTCTATGAAATCTTTCATCAAACATCACGAGAAAGTAATTAAGCATGAACTAGGTTCTTGTCAAATTTCAAAATATTGCAGCTATCCCAAAATGCCAAATAATGTAAACACATATACAGATAAAAGTTTAAGAAATCAAAGCTAATGTCAACTATTCAAGCTAAACTGAAGAAGTAGGCGAAAGAGTATAAAATAAATAAGAAAAAAGGAGAATCACTGTCACTATAGAAAGAATGTCACCCATTTGAGTTGAAATGTAGCATTACCACTTTTCAATGGCAAGAAGACGAAACTTTATTAAAACACGTCATATTAGGCAGTTAGACAACAAAGACATTCAAGAAATAGATAAAACTAAGCAATTAGAACAAACATGTGATTATGCCATATATGCTAACCATTTTAGTTAATTTGAGGACTTGAACTCAGATGAATAACATCTTTAAACGGCAATAAGTCAAACAAAGTGACCTGCTATTTAGACGAAGCAGAACAGCCCCAATGACATTAAACAGTAGACCCGAGGAAGCAATAACGGACAGAACTCATAGAGCAGCCAAGAACATCAACACTAACTACAAATTTGCAATCCCCAACTCAACCAAATAACTGAATCATGCAAGAACAAATATGTCGCATTGAAACATCGATGAAACAACAATAACTAACAATAAGCAGCCGCCAACATCGAAAAATATCACATCGAGATGGAAGCGGAGGCGAGGAGAATGCTGAAAAGGGAACAAGTATGACCTTCTTAGGGGCAGCGGCTGAGACGAAAACGAGCAGGGGCGACTTCACCACTACACAATCTCGAACTCAAACAACGAATAAGAAGTCTAGGCGGAATCCGGGCAGCAATGGTTGATACCGAAAACAAAACGAGACAAGGAACTTGCGAGTGAGCAATGGATGATACCGAAAACAAAACGAGACAAGGATCCTAAACGGGTTAACTTCTCTATTTCGGAGTGTATTTTGAATGTATTCAAGCTACTTCCTGCTTATCTATTCTCTGTATTTTCGTTCAATAATACAACCTCAATATCAACTATCTCCAACCATTAGTATGGAAAGGGTCAGACTTTTAAATTGTAGAAGATAAGGATTGATTTAAGGGGGAACACATAAGGAAAAGAAAAAAAGTCCCCCGACTTAACTACTATCGGGGTAACCAACGGACCTGACTGGTTGACCATCGATCGACTGATGGTCCGCGCTGGTCAACCGTCAGTCATGACTGGGGCTTAAATTGAGGGCTTAAATTATTTTTTTGGAACTTCTGGGGGAGGGTCATATGTGGTGCACCACAGACCTGTAGGATGGACCATGGGACCTCCTATGATCCGTGGATGGTGCCCGTGGGTTCCACCTGCAACATATAAAATCTGAAATCTGGTTTGTTCTAACATGCAGGGTGTTACATTTGTCACATATGATTGTGATCGTTGTGGAGATGTGATCTCAGAGCAAAAATGTGTTACTAATTTTTAAGGCAATGAGGTCTCAGAAGAATCTAAAATGAGCAATTAAACTAATGGAATAACTAAAACCAATCTTCAAAATCAATTTGAAGTTGTTTTTTGTAAAGATTTAAATGGATGTTTTGTTAGGTTGGCTCAGCAAATGTTTGTGATTATACTTGTCAAAATGATGGACGATACAGGGAGGTGTCACAACATTGTACAAAAGACTATGATGCGATACCAGGTTTGAACGGTGAACAAGATGCTACAACACTCAGAGAGCTACTATTTGTTCATTTTTTATATTTCACTGATTTTGATGGTGGGCATCTGATTATACCTTGTTGTAAATTTTTTATCAACCTTAGAGAAGTGCTATGTGCGAAAGGATAAGATCTTGGGGGCGTGTGTGCAATGCTTAGTATTATTTTAACGAGTATTATGATGACAGTGACCGAGAACAATCAGAAAAGCAAATAGAAGTTCTGCAGTGGTTATGTGTCAATTGTACCATGATCAATGTAGGATGTTGGTGACACCTTCGATGAATGTTCGGACCACTTAAGCCAAGATCTCCAAAGATGTGTGGAGACAAACTTAGTCCTTAAATGGGAAAATATCACTTAATGGTTAAAGAATGCATAGTTCTTGGGCATAAAGTTTCGCAAAAGTGGCCGGAGGTTGATAATGCCAAGATTTAGGTGAGTTCGTAGTTTCTTTTGGCATGCCGGTTTCTACTGGAGGTTCATCAAAGACTTTTCCAAGATTGCACATCGCTTGTGCAAAACACATAGAGAAAGAAGTGAAGTTCTGATGCTTGCATGATAGCTTTCAAATGTCTTATAGATAAATTGGTGTCCACCCCAATTATCATCATCCCCGATTGGTCTGAATCCTTCGAGGTAATGTGTGATGCAAGTGGCATAACATTGGATGTTGTTTTGGGGCAAAAACCCAACAAACTCTTCCACCCCATATATTATGTAAAAAACCTTGAATAGTACACAACGTAACAATACAGTTATCGAACAAGAGTTGCTTGCTGTGGTTTATGCATTCGAAATATTTCGGGCATACTTACCTGGTACTAAGGTGATTGTCCATACTGATCATGCTGCCCTACAACGTTACCCTATGGAGAAAAGGATGAAAAGACAAGGTTGATAAGATGGGTGTTGCTTCTGCAAGAATTTGACTTTGAGGTCAAAGACAGAAGAGGTTGTGAAAATCAAGTAACAGTCCACCTATTGAGATTGGAAGGCAAGGAAAATGAAGAACCAAAAGTTGAAATCAATGACGTTTTCCCGGATGAAAGTTTCTTCATTATAACTTTCAGTCAACCTCCTTGGTATGCAGATTTTGCAAATTATTTAATTTGTGGGCTAATGCCAGAGAAGCTTACCTCCCACTAACGGAAGTGATTCTTGTTCGATGTGAAAAACTATCTTTGGGATGAACCATATTTGTTTTGGAAAGTGCTGACCATATCATTTGAAGGTGTATTCCAAAGGTGGAAGTGTTTGATATACTCTATGCCTTTCATGCTTCACCTGTGGAGGGGTCATAAGAGTGGTGTGCGCGCTGCAGCTAAAGTCCTCCAAAGTGGTTATTACTGTCTCTACAAAGACGAGCATGAATTTGTGAAGAAATGCGTCCAGTGCGAAAAGCAATGGGAGTGTCCAAAAGACACGAATTACCTCTCACTCCCATTTTAGATGTTGAACTATTTGATGTTTGGGGTATAGATTTTATGTGCCCGTTTGTGAGTTCGTTTGTTAATGAGTATATTTTTGTGGGCAGGGATTATGTGTCTAAGTGTGTAGAAGTTGTTTCTTTTCCTAACAATAAAGGGAAAACTATAGTTCAGTTCCTGAAAAGCAACATTTTTGCTAGATTTAGTACACCTCAGGCTATCATTAGCGATGGTGGAACAGATTGTTTTCTGTTGAATTGAGTAAATATGGGGTGAAACACAAGGTGGCAATGTCATATCACCCACAAAAAAGAGGTCAGGTTGAACTGTCCAACCGGTAAATTAAAAGTATCTTAGACAAGATACTGAACGCAAACAGAACTGATTGGTCTCGAAAGCTTGACGATGCCCTCTGGGCATATCGTACTGCATACAAGACTCCCACCGGTATGTCTCCATATAAATTATTCTTTGAAAAGTCTTGCCATCTACCAGTCGAATTGGAACACAAAACTATGTGGGCATTACAAGTACCAAACTTGGATTGGGTGAAGAACTCAAAAGATAGAGTGGATCAACTGATAAGTTGGATGAATTCAGATTTAAAGCTTACGAAAGTTCAGCGCTTTACAAGCAAAAGATGGAATGATTCTAAAATACTCAAGAAATAATTTAAAGTGTGGGATTGGGTGCTATTATATAACTCCCGTCTAAGACTTTTTCCTGGAAAACTCAAGTACAAATGGTCAGGACCATTTAGAGTGACACAAGTGTTCACTAATGGGGTCATTGAAGTGGAAGGATAGGAAGGGCCTGCTTTTAAGGTGAATGGGCAGCATTTGCAAGCATACTATGGCGAATGCCATGAGATATCCTTGATTGAAGTAGTGTACTTCGAGGAGGCTTGAGGGCCACCTCCACGTCATGTCGCGACATTAAATAAGGTGCTAGTTGGGAGGTAACACAAGGAGTAGTATGTTCCATAATCAGTGTGCTAATATTGCAGGTGTTGAAAAATATGAGGAAAGCACTTTTCACGTATCGTTGAGGCTATTAGCCGAGCGCTACTTTGTTCGCCATTGGAATCGAAACAAATATTCAGACATAGTTCTGACATATTAGGAGGTGTTCCGTAGCCCATCGGCGTGTTTCCAAAGATTTCAGCTATCATCTTCTCCGTCACCGCTTGACTTCTCATTAAGATGCCACTCACTGGAACTTTAGGCACAGAGTTCACTCATATGGAGTATCGCTGAAACACTCAGTGATTAGCCTATGACTGTTAGGTTGTGGAGCCTGATTAATATTTGATGTACTGTCATATATATTAATGTTTACGCGGTTCAAATGGGTTGTATTATTTATTCTCCATTTATTCTCTGTAACAAAAATACTCTGATTTATTAATATATATATATATCGCACCGCCGTGGAAGTGGACTCACGGGTTGTTACCACGAAAGTAGTTTCTCTCTTTCTCTCTCTAGATCTCTCATCTTTCTTCTCTCAAAATTCTTGTGTTCTTCATCCGAAAAGTGTGTGTGTAGATTCGATCCCAACAACTGGTATCAGAGCCAGGTTGATTCAACACGATCACTGAAGATGGATAGTTCGAAGCTTGGAATCGAGAAGTTTGATGGATCCGATTTCAGTTTCTGGAAGATGCAGATCGAAGATTATCTGTACCAGAAAGGTCTTCACGAACCGTTGACCGGGGTGATGCCGGAATCCATGACGGAGGAGAAGTGGAAGCTCAAGGATCGCCAAGCTCTTGGGTTGATCCGGTTGACTTTGTCCAGAAACATGGCGTTCAACATCGTGAAGGAGAAAACCACGTCCGGTCTGTTGAAGGCACTGTCAAACATGTATGAAAAACCATCGGCGATGAACAAGGTATATTTGATGCGTAGATTGTTCAATTTACAGATGTCTGAGAATGGATCTGTTTCTGATCATATAAATGAGTTTAATATGATTGTGAGTCAACTCAATTCTGTGGATATTAATTTCGAAGATGAAATTAAGGCGTTGATTTTGATGTCATCTCTGCCCGAGTCTTGGGATACTGTTGTTGCTGCGATTAGCAGTTCCACATAATGGTCTTGGACAAGACCTAGGAACTCCACATAACACCTTCAAAGTCTATTGTGCAATGTCTAGATAGCGTCACATACCACCAGCCAAACCTCATAAACTTATCTAATGCTAAAAGGTATTCCACATGATTAGAATAGGCAATAACCGACATAGACCATGATAGAAAGACATGGAATCCGAAGTTCTATCCTACTTCGATGAGGTTGTTCTACTTGCCAATAGTAGAACATGGACACATCCCATGTAGGCACATGGTTAAGGAATATGAAGGGCTTCTTTGTATTCTAGCCTCATACTTAGCTAGAACTACTTCCCTTGCCATACTCACTCGGTGCTAGCCTTCTTTCTCATAGAGTATTTCATACATTAGGTTTACATAAAAGGGTTCCATATCTAGTTCATAACCCAATTACATTTACCCTACCAAGGAAGGTCCACTAGGGCAACCTCACAATGGCGATAAGAAGCTCATGATGACTTTCCTAAGTGTTAATATGATGCCGTTCCAGCCAACTAACCTTAAGTCCATCATTCCTTTACCTTGAAGGATACCATTACGGCTTACACTTCAACAATCTTTAACCTTACCCTTAAGTCAAGGTTTGCACATAAGAGACTCTCATAACATCATTTAAAGTCACATGTCATTCATGCATTCAAGACTAAGAGTTATAACACCCTAAATCAAGACATCATATATCCATAATCATATATACATCAAGCAAGAGATACAAGTCAACCAAGACAAGACATCACATACTTCACTTTTAACCCATAATACAAGTCATTCTAGAAACACCTCTAAAACAACCTAACATCTTCAAGTTATCCTATATATCATCATAACATCATTAATATACTCCACATAGACTCATAAAGTCAAGTAGGAATAACCAAGACTTAACCTAACACTACATTCATAATATCAAGTCAAAGTCTAACTTGATCACTTAAGGCAACATAACTAGAAGAATACATACATGACTATATAACTTCACATGTAGATAAGTAATGACATACTCACATCATCAACTACACAAATAGCCACATAACTTCAAGTAATTTCCAATAAGGCCATGCTCATAATATTGCATAAAGTAACGCCGATAAGGCCACATCAATTGCAAGTAAAACACATAACACTGCCACCATAAGTGGACCATACCAATTACAATAGAATCGAAGTATAATTAATATCAAATTAAGGAAAACGGGGCAGCATACCTTCATACCCATATCCACACTTCAATTCAATGCCAAATCAACCAATTCAACATCACAAGGCCCTTACCCATGGCCATGAACAATAATTCAAAGCAATAACCATAAAACTCAATGAATCTACATCAATTCAATCTAGGTTTAGCAATATAAGATCAATTATATATCAATTGAATACAATTCTTACATCATTAGAAAGCCCATAACAAACTACACAACAATTCATCAACATTAGCTTACCCGAAATGACCCATTTCGCAAGGGTCACTCCACCCGAGTTCGAACCCCATTAGAAGCAACAAATTGGTGATTTACTTATTAATTAAAATCTGATTTTTTGTAAGGGCAAAATGGTCCTTTAACTTATAATTAATTAAATCAGATTTTTAAGTATTAAGGAGAGTCCTAAATTGACTAAGTCTTCATCTAATCCTAAACAACTTCACACGTTTCACTCTCTCACGTCTATCACATCCTCATGTTCAAAACTCTCTTGTTCTCTCTGCGAAATTAACCTGAAGAACAGAGAATATAACAAAAGTTCTTCACACTTGAAGAACTCACAGAAAAATCTAAGAAAGCAAGCTAATCAAAAACGTTAAGGCAAAGAGAAGTTGTCCGTCGAGTGGTGTGGGCGTTGAGGAGGCTTGGACTGATTTTGGAGAGTGAAGACTTCATTGTACAGTGAAGTGAACTCACTGTAGAGTGAGTCTTTAAATGTTATTTTTGATTAAATGTTATCTTATGTGTTTCTTAATTGCTAAATGACGTTCTTATGTTTAATCTATGATTTCCAAATGAAAAGATGCATATTTCCAATAAAGTCCGTTTTCATGATTTTATGCATATAGCCATACTTAGTACATGTAGTTGTACTAATTCCATACTTTATTTTCTATCTATAGTCCTTGGTTGGTAAGGAGCTTTTGGAGAAGAAGACTTGGGCTTAGAAGAATCGTCCGAGTAGAAGAATTGAAGTATGTCCTCATTTGTATCGAGGGCACATATGTCGTTTTATGTTTCTTTTATGAAGTTTTGTAATAGACTATGAGTATTTCTATTTTCGTATTGAAGTATGGGCCGTGTCCCAAAGTACTCTTTTGTCTTAAGATGATGAGATTGAGACTTAGCATTTCTATTACTTTTATATGAAAGAGATTTTAAAGACTATATTATGTTTTGTGAAAAGTTTTAATTCCGCACTACTTTTCACTATGTATATGCAATGAATGATATGAATGAGGCTTGTCTTAGAACTCTGAGAGTTCGTCGACGCCGGTTTCGGGTTCTGACTTTTTGTCTAAAAATTGTCAAGAACTTGTCCTTTTCCATCATGGTTAATCACTGATATCTATATGTCTAATCTAACGATGGAATTTTTGACATGATGAACTACATGTTGAGGCAACTGCATTTGCATTTGCATTTGTCATAATCCCAACCATCTTCATGCATATAGGTGTTAATATTTGTCAAATTGTTCCAGGTTTGCAATTCTCTTGGTTGTGAAAATAGAGGACCTAACCTTATCCAGTTATCAAACAATATTGAAGATGTGACACCTCTAGGTTCCAACAAAATAAGTTGTTCAAAGATATCCATGTTCATCACATATTTGAGATCCTCCTCGCCATTGTACCAAACTAGGGATTTGTTTCTTACATTATTTATTCCACATGATATTTTCCCATAAAGTGTTTTGATTTCTGAACCTCCACTAGAAGTTTAGCATATAAAGCTTCAGACAACACAAGACCTAAAACCAAGACTACCCTCTTGTTTTGGCAAGTAAAATTCATTTCAAGCAGCCCAGTGCTTGCTCTTTCCTAATACTTTATTACTCCAAAAGAATTTAGCAAATACTCTATGGACTTCTTTGAGGACACATATAGGGGGCACAATAGCAGACAAGACATGAATGGGAACACATTTCAAAACACTATTGATTAGAACTTCATTACCTCCATAGGATAACATATATATTTCCTTTCTAGGCTTGTAATTTAGGTTTGACGCTTGTCATAAGACCAGAGTAATGCTTCTTCTTCTTCCTGGTATGTGATATAGTACACCCCAAATACTTGAGTAGAAATTTACCTCTATTGAAACCTGTACACTCCTCAACAAGCAATATGTCAGCAGTTGCTGCATATAAAAGGCACTTTTATCCTTGTTAATATTCTGTTCTGATTGAATTTCATACTTCTTTAAAATTTACATGATCTTTACAAGTGAGTATCTATTAGTAGATGAAAATAATAGTATCATCTGCATAAGCAAGATGGTTTATATTGGTACTCCAGTTTGACATCCATACCCCCGAAATATATCATCCTCAAATAAATAGTTTAAATACCTAGATAAAACTTCAACAAATAGAATAAATAGGGCAGGGGATAGTGGATCACCTTATTTCACACCTCTAGTAGAGTGAAAGAACCCATGTGACTGCCCATTATAAGAACTGAATACCAATTGTTTGCATGCAAACTCCATATTAAATCCACCTCTAATTCAGAAAAACCCATCTTCCTTAACACTTTCGTCATAAAGAATCTAGATCCTCTATCTTAAGCCTTTGCCATATCAAGCTTATTTACAACATTAGAAGGCTTATCCTTTTTCCTGCTGTCTGAGACAATCTCGCGTGTTAGAAGGACATGTTCAATAATGCTTCCACCTTTCACAAAGCCACATTGATTTGCATAGATGAGTTTAGGTAACATACCTTCTAATCTCTCATGAACAACACTAGATAGAATCTTTATTGATAAAATTACTCAAACTTATTGGCCTCAAGTATGCAAAGGTGTTAACTCGGTCTTTATTGGGAAATAGACTTAGGGAGAGTATTACCAACAATGAATTCTTGAACTATTCTGAAACTATCTTGTCCTACAATCTCCCAACAACATTTATAAAAATTACAATTTAAGTCATCAGGACCTCCAACACTATCTCCATTCAAATTGAAAACAACTCTCTTTACTTCCTCCATATCTGGATCTTTACACAAACAAATATTTTCCTCTTCTATAACAATAGTAGGAATATGTCTCAACAACGAAAAGGATGTAGCATCTCTATCTTGGTGAAACTGATCCTCGAGAATTGAAGAGCTTCAGCATCTATCTCACTTTGCTCCACCAACCACTCCCCTTGTCTATTTTGAATTCTATTTAGTTGTAGTTTTTTCCTTCTACCATTAACAATGCTTTGAAAAAATGTTGTATTACTATCCCCATTATCAAAACGAGTCATACCCAGCTTTTTGTTGCCAAAAAACTCCTCACAATGTAAGTACTTCTCTGTCCTCAAATAGTTTTTCTTTAATTTTGACAATAAATTCCCTTATTAGTAACTGCTGAAAAATATCACCATAAACTTCCTTGCAAATTTGGTCAAAGCATATTTGACCTTTTTAATGTTTTCTTTTAAAACAAAAATTTGATTTTGGGACACATCTATACACCAATTCTGTCTAACTACCCTAATAAATTGGTAATGGTCAATCCAGAACCTAATAAACCTTAATGGTTTCCTATATGTATCATTGCCTCTTCCTTGGTCAATAACATTGGAGCAGGATCTAATCCCATTCTTGTAAGATGTTTAATTTTCATAAAATTAAACCAGTGCTGATGAGAGAGAATCTTATCCAATCTTTCAAAAATACAATCATTTCCGACTCTTCCACTCCATGAGGTGAAAGGGCTTCCTTTGAATTGAAACTCTGATAAATCACAACTCTAAATACATGTCTTAAAGTCTTCATAATCAATATCTTGAACAGGCAGCCCCCCAATCTTTTCATTATCATTCAAGACTACATTAAAGTCTCCACCAATTAACCATGCACTATCAATAGTTGTTGTCATATAATATGTATCCTCCCATAGTATTTGTCTATCCTCAACATTACATTTAGAATAGACTAAAGTGACATGAAGACTATTAGACTGTTGCTGTTTTGTTAAACACAATATCAATTGTTTCGCAGTATCAATCACCACGGTAACATCAAACTCTGAATTAATGTAACACCAAATATTTCGATTGCAATTTGCTTTACTAGTGGCATCTTTAATCTTCTTCTATATTTGTTGATATATTTGACATGTTGAAATGGTTCCACCAAGCCAAAAAAAAGAAAATTTATGAAATTTATGCAGCATTTGCACTCTATGGAAAGCTTGTTGGGACTTTACATAAAAAATGGTTCCAAATTAGAGTTTTCATAAATTATTAACTGATTTATTTCTCCTCGGCTTCTTCCTGATGGAATGATGTAGATCTCCATTTCCTTGCTTCTTTCCTGTTTTGGCAGATTTAATCAATCTTGGAGACATACCTGCCTCAATAGGCAGATTATCTAGATTTTCTTCAAAACAATCATTTTCCGGAACCCCTATTGCTTGAGCCTCCTCTGTGCTACAAATAATCGTGTTCAAAAGTTATGAGTGAAAATATCATGCATAACCTTTAGAGGGGATAGCAATTGAATAGCATCTACTTGGTTAGGAATGCTAATGATAGCTTGCTCATTACGAATATTCTCCTAATGATGCTCTTGGTCAGCATTAAAGTTTACTACTGCTTTGCTCACTTGAAATATACTTGCATCAACTATGTTTGCATCCTTCATTGTGTCATTACTAAAAACTCCAACCTCTTTATCATTAATTATTGCCATTTTTAACATCGACATCATCATTAATACAAAGAGTGGTTAGAGAAAAATTCTTTCAGAAGAATTGAAAATAACATGAAGTATCTAGCTAAGAATACCATTTAATAATACATGATTGTTCAGTTCTCACCGTGTTTATACTTGTCAGGTAAATTAAGCTTTTTAAGGTGATCAAGACTCTAGTAGTAGGATATTTGATGTCAAATCTAGGTCACAACTTATCATATTTTAAGAGCGAATATTACCAAATACTAGACAAAATTCTCCTTATAGTGTAACTCTGAATGTCTCCTTATCAAGATTTTAAGTAATGGACATATTCTTGGCTCACATTTTAATCAACATAAAATAATACTAACCGCTAGTAGATGTGTTATATTCTCATTAAAAAAGATTTTATCATCTCATAGAGAGCTAGCTCAGGTGTAACATGTATATGCACCAATCTCCATAGAGTTGGAATAATGTCAGTACCTTAATGAGTGCATGAGTGTTCTCTTTGATCCATCACTTTCATTTTTTACTATATTTGAAAAAGCTTCAATGGATTTACTAATTTAGACAACTCATAATATCATTAATATTAAAGATGAAACAGATAAAAAAACTTACTTAATTTCATAAGAACTCCAAAACATTCTATTTTGTGATCTAAACCATCGTATAAATGGAAGACTGAAGAATAACGACAACTAACTTAATAACAAAGACAAGAATTGATCGTATTAAAAGTTTCGATCATTGGTTAAGTCTTTTCCAAGAATAACTCCAATTTTAAGAACTACAATTACCAACTCCATTATAATTATGAGTTCAAGAACTCTCCTCCTTTCTGGCTCAGGGTCAACAGTTAAATCAAACTTGAAATGCTCGATCAAAGTAGAACTTTTTGTTTCTTCTAGAACTTCCCCTACCCGCAACTTTATTGCCAGCTTTTTCTCCTCCATGTGTTTATTTGGAGGTAATTTTGAGTGGGGGTGCATAACCTTATAAATTAGTATTTAGTTTGTTTTCTTTCTCGTTCCATGCTTCTAAATCCTTATGGAGATCTTCCAATGCCTCAAAGCAATTTTATTTGCCCTCAACACAATCACGTTGACGATTCTCTAGTTTCTTTTTTAAAAAATTATCAATTATTTCTTCTATACTTGTGGATAACACATGGTTTTTCACAAGTATAGAAGAGATAATTGATAAAAATTTCAAAGTGCAAGTAGAGGATCGCCAACATGATTATGCTTAGGGCAAATAATATGGCTTTGAGGCACTAAATATCTTTGTAAAGAATTACAAAAATTTAATTAGAAAAATGAATACTAATGTATAAGATTATACACCCTGGCTCATAAACACATCATGATAAATATATGGAGGAGTAGAAGTTGGCCATTAAGTTGTAGGTGGAGAATGATAAAGAAGAAATAAGGAGGTGCTATTTTGGTCGAGCATCTCAAATTTAATTTCATTATTGTGTTTGAGCCAGAAGAGGAGAGCTCGTCAGCTTATAATTAACACTGATTTTGTAGTTGGTGTTCTTGAAATAGGAGAATACCTTACCAATGACCGAATCTTCTAAATTGGTCAATCTTTGTTTTTATTATTAAATCATTCATTTATACGAATTATTGACACGCAATTTTGGCCTAACATTTTCAAAATTCATGACTTTTAGGTTTTATTTATTTAATAGTTCAAAATAATTTTTATTATAATTTTAAATAAGTTTATTAATAACTATATTTATTTATAAAAATTTACGATTTTTTATTACTAATTTTTTAAATTGCATTTTTACATGCCATTAGTTACGTTCATTATATTATTTTAATATTCATTTATTTGTTACATTTATTGATATTTATGTTTATATCTTGCACAATCTAGAAATTCATTTAAATACCGATAAAATATGCATACACAGTGGATCGATAATTTTGGGCCACAATGTCAAGCCCACAAAATTTGAGCCCATTACATAAACATTTTTTCTATTTAAATTTTATTCGGTCAACAATTAAGGTGGTGGTGGATTAAATTTTAGAATTTGGGGTTCAATTTTTAGATTTCATACTTTGTTCTTTTTTACTGTTCATCCTCCTTCTCCGGCGATAAATTCGCCGGAGCTTCAGCCAGTCACCACCAGAAAAACCCCACTGGTCGAACTTAATATTTCTCACTTCTTTTTCCGGCAACCAAGCCACCCAAAACCACAAATAACCGACATAAATCAGCTCTAGACTACCAAACCAAAACCCCATTTTCCCTTTCTTCTCCGACCAAACGCCACTCCGGTAAACCACCCTCAGGCATTTCCTCTCAAACAACACCATCAACCCAACCATAAAACAACTCCAAGGCCCTCTTCGTTTTCTTCTTTTTTCGGTGAAATAGTCACCGGAAAGGGCCCCCATTATTTTTTCTTCTGGTCTCCACCAAACAACCGAAAAATCCACTTGAAACAACTCAAAACCCAACCTCCAAACCACCATTAAACCATCACAGTCTCCGTTCTCTTTGTCCGGCGAAACACCATCACAAAACTCCACCAAAAACCACCAGTATAACACCACCCAAAACCTCTCTATTTTCCTTCTTATCTCCCAGCGAACAACAACCCAAAACAACCACTTAAACTTCATTTTGGACCTGCACCACCGGAGTTCCGAACAAAGCCAACAACTCCGGCACGAACCTCATCCAAACAACTTCTCCGGCAGACCAGTTCCAACCACCAAAATACCCAACATTCCAACAATAACAACAATTTTTCCTTTCTCTCTTCCTCTTTCACGGTTTTCTTCTGTTTTCAGGTGTCTCAATACAAAGCTATAAAGCTCCAGTGATACTACGAGCTCTGAGCTCCGACGAGCTCGTCAGCAAGCAACCAGACTCGCCTCTTCTTCTCCAACTTTGGTAATCTCTTTCACGTCGTATTTCTTTTAAGATCTGGCCGGAGGGGTTTAAACTCCGGCCATCCCTATTGTTATTTCGTGATTTTTAGTTACTAACGATTTTCTGGTGAACAAAGTCCTTTCCGTCATGATCGCGTTGTTTAGGCTCTTGAACTGTTATTTTCCGTTGATTTTTACCAGCCTGATTATTTATCTTTTCTACTATTTTGTTTCATATATTGTTTGATATTTGTTTTATTGTTTTTCTTCTAAACTTTAGTCATTGCTGCTAAGAGAATATATTAGATTTGTTGGATTGTTTATTATGATTTTAATGTTCCAATAATGCGTAACATGTTTTGCTTTCTACTGTTTCTATTATTATTTTTAGCTTTGTTAATTGCATATATCTTTTATTGAATTTTATGTTGCTAATTATTCATTTTTATAACTTTATACATCTCTTTTGCTAAATCTTTATTTGTTGTCGTGATTTTGATTATTGTTATTTTATTATGTTAATAATTTATAGATGATTTATATATATCTTTTGTTGGGTTTGTTGTTGTTATCATATTGGAGTGATATTTTGATTATTTTAGTTTTAGTTTTCATGCTATTATTGTTGTACTCTTGTGTTAATTTTAGAAATAATTTTTATTTATTTATTTATTTTATTTATTTATCTTTATTTAATATGGAATAGAGGCTAAATTCAGTTGACCAATGAAAAAATCTCTCCATCGGTTTTGGAGGTCTTCCCACATTAAAAGACGGAAATTTATGTTTAAGTTTATGTTTTTATATGTTAAAATTGGCCAATGAAAAAATTTTTACGTCGGTTTTCGAGGTCTCCCCTTTTTAAAAGACAGAAATTTAGTTTAACTTTATACATTCTTGTTTGTTAAAATTGGTCGATGAAGAAATTATCGTCGATTTCTAAGGCCTCCTAGGTATATAAGACGAAATTTTATTTTAAGTTATTTTTTATTTCATTTATTCTTTTTCATATTTATTTAGTACTAACATTTTTACTAAATATGTTTATAGGTGCACGGAGATGCTTTCCATTGGAGCTATTTGAATAAAGTTCAAATCATATTGTTTATTTATTATTATATATAATTTCGATGTTAGGTAAATTTTAGGCCGTGTCATATATTATTATTATTTTATTTTATTACTCTATCCGTTCTACAAAGAATGACCTGGTTTGACTTGACACGGAGTTTAAGAGTATAAAGAAGACTTGTGTATATTGTGGTCCTAAATTAAAGTTGGGTTAAATGTACAAATTTTGTACTTTGATCTTGTGGCCTTAAACATGTCACGTGAAAAGTTGATTTTAAAATGTTACCAAAAAAAGAAAGAGGTCATTCTTTTTGAAACATACTAAAAAGGAAAGGAGATCGTTCTTTTTGAAATCGAGGGAGTACTTGTTTATAATGTCTGTTTGTTATACTTGTATACTACTTTGTCTCCTCCTCAATTTGAAAAAAAAAAAAGAATTCAATCGGGACCCATATTTATGGATTTCGAAAGATGTCTAATGCCTTCCCTTCGAAATAACCTGAACCCTTATCTAGAATCTAATGATTTCGTAGATCACTTTAATTGGTTTTTTTGTTTTCCCTAAAAGTAGGTGGCGACTCCTTTAAAATTCGTTTATTATAAAAATTCTTTTAAAACTGATTTAATTTATTATTTTTTGAGTCAGCACGACATTTCGCCCTATTTTAATAGAATAGAGATGTAAACAAGAATTGTTATTCATGAATTACATATTTTAGGGGAGTTGTTTTTTATTTAAGTAGCTAATACGAACTTTGCTAATTTAGTAATTGAGTTTACACAAAATAGGAGCCGAAAAAGGAATAAGTCGAATTTGAGAAAGTACATTCCAAGGACACCCGAGGGTGTGGACTTAAATACAAACGTAATAAACACTTATTTTAAGAACGGTAACGGTGATATTTATAGAACACTTTGTAGTATTACATTAGTGTATAGGGAATGATACACTAAAGTGTAATACATGAAAGATGAGTGCTTTGGTCTTTGCAGTCTGTAAAATTAGAAGTTTTTGGCTAAACTTCATGCTACTAATTAGTATTTGATATTTTGCACATGTGGTTGTGATCCTTGTGGAGATATGATATCACTGCAAAAATGTGTTATTAATTTTGAAGGCAATGAGGTTTCAGAAGGATCTAAAATGAGCAATTTAACTGGTGCAAAAACTGGAAACAATCTTCAAAATAAATTGGAAGTTATTTTTTGCCACGATTTACATGGAAGTTTAGATGTGGTTGGCTCAGCAGATGTTTATCATTATACTTGTCATAATTATGGACGATTTGGGGAGGTGTCACAACTTTGTACAAGCGACTTTGATGGGATCTCCAGTTTGAACGCTGATCAAGCATCTACAGCACTGAGGGAGCTTCTATTTGTTCATTTTATATATTTCACTTATTTTGAAGGTGGGCATCTGATTATACTTTGCTACTTTTTTTATCAACCTCAGAGAAGTGCTAAGTGAGAAGGTGTAAGACCTTGGAGGATATGTAAAATGCCTAGTGTTGGAATTTACCCCCAAATTTGTCTTGGAACAGCTTTATTCTATATGTTTCTTTGCAGAATTACTGCAGTTACGTTTTGTGAAGCAAATAAAATAATGACACAATATTTTATCGCGGAAAACCCCCAACTCACAAGGGTAAAAACCACGACCTACACCTCTGTAGGATTTAACTCCACTTTATTAAACTTCAAGTCTCAACAAAAGATTACAAAGCTATGTAACCTAAGGAATTATAAACTCTAATTCCTAGAGGAATTATAAACTCTAATTCCTAGCTAAGAAATTATAAACTCTAATTTCTAGCTACCCAAAGACACAAAAAACCCCGATTTTATATCTTCTAATGTTCTTCAAGTTCTACAACTTGTCGAACAACTCCTACTCACAAAACTCTGATTGTAAACAAGACTCTTGAATACAATCTTACAATTTTTCCTCACAAATTGCAACACCCCAATAAATTCAAAACTCTCTCAAACCTCTTGATTGTGTTTTGATCTTCTCTCTATGTAAGTGCGCAATTTTTTCTGATGCAAATAGCTCCCTATTTATAGATCAGAACTTCAACAACTCCTTGTATAATTCAACTTGTATTTGCCTTCTACAAATCCTTGTTGACTTCTACTTGGACTCCTTTTCTACATAATTTCCTTAAATAAATAAGAAAGCACAATTTCCTTAAATAAATAAGAAAACACAATTTCCTTAAATAAATAAGAAAACACAATTTCCTTAAATAGATTTCCTTAAATAGGAATTAGTTTTCCTTCTTTCACTTGGCTTTGAACTCCTTTATAAAAGGAAACTTTTTGTACTGGTTACTTGTCGAAAAAATAATAATTTCACAGCTTTATAACTTCTAATTCACGTGGTTGATGTTCTCCTTATCCAAGTCGAATTCGTTCTGTAAGGAACACGTCTGCACAAGCTGTTTCTTTCATCTGTTCCTGTATTTGTCAATTCTCAAAATCTTTCTCATTCTAACAAATTCCCCTTTTTGATGATGACAATTATACATTTCGAACTCAGCAAATAAGACACACATCTTCCTTCTTTTGCCATGTTACTACTACAACTCCTTAACTTTGCCATACTTCAAAACAACGACACTTTAACAAATTCCCCCTTTTTGACTATGGCAAATTTTATCTGCTTGCATTGAATAGGTACACATAACTCATATGCAGCTGCTTCCCCCTTTTGACATTAGGCAAATTCGATACTCATGGCCACTGGGGCTATCACTTACACAAACACTTAAAAATCAAGAACTCAATTAGCTATAGCAAAGTATTTGCACAAACATAGGAGATAGACATTAACTTGAAACTCAAACCCAACATTAGCATTAATCAAAAGCATATACACCACAACTATAATCAAAATTAAAGATAGAATCAAACACTTGTGATGAGAAAAAAAATTGGGAAGTCAAAGGCTAGAGTGGCTAGGTAATATCAAAAGATCGGGCTTGAGAGGGTAAGTCATTTTTCAGCAGCAAAACATATCTTTTGGGTTAACAAAAATAGCAGTCTTCTCAATTTCAAAGGTCGCCTTGGCCTATGCAAGCTCAATATTTTTTTCTATATCACTTTTAAGGAACTTGTTCGATCAGTCGTGTACCCTCTACAGAAACAATAGTTCACTCATCTTTAATTTCAATAGAGACAGTAAGAGGAACACATTTTCTTAAACATCATTTGCAGAGGAACATGTTTTCTCAATCTGTTCCCTGGACGTGGTACTATCAGGTGCAGCACCAACTATAATATTATCTTTTTTATATCAATCTGAAATTTTAGTTTATATGGTTCCCAATAGAAGAACTAGGTTCCAGAGATGTGTCTCCCATCGATTCCCCCTCACTAGATGCACCAAAGTTGAGCCTAACAAGTGAACTTTGTTCAAGTGTAGGGTCCCCAAAATATTCCCCCTCACAATGTAAATCCTCCAAGACTTTACTCAATACAAAAGATTCCCCCTAAGAACCAGCACACTCTACTTTCTTAATCTATATTTATAAGGCACCAAAGTAAAGGTTTCCTCCATCAAATTCATCTCAACCATAGACCATCACATTGGGATAAGGCTTTTTAAGAAGATATTTGTTTTGGTAGTATTTAGGGCATGAATATCTTTTGGGACAAGTGGAAGAAATAGGTTCAAGTGCATTGACTTTATATTTAATCATGAATAATTGTAGTGCACATACCTTAGATATATGGATAATGCTGAATTTTGCTTCAATTTTACTAAGTCTCTCTCCCGTGCTAGATGCAACTACAACGTTATAGTGCATGAGTAGCATGACCTTAATCATCCCCAAGTTCCAAATTTTTCCTTTTGAAAGTGTTTTCCTTGGCTGATCATATTTTTGATTGATTGATCATCTAAGAGCACATAACTGTTACATACTGCATAGGTTGGACCTGTTCCTTTCACATGCTTCTTCAGTCTTTCTTTTTTTTTTTTTTTTTTCAAATTTTTTTTTTTCAAATTTTTTTTCCAGTCAATGTTATTCATCCATTCTTTTTTTTTTCAAGTGAGAGGAATTTTTCTAGTTTCAATCATGCATCTGAAGCAACATGTTCAATTGGTGAATGTTGCATGTTTCCTCTCACTTTTTCTGCAAATTCAAAGGTTAGATTTAGGAACCCAGACTAGCTTGGGTCCTTTGTATTGATAAAAAGGATGAATAAGATCTCTATAAGCCCACTTGGGCAGATTATTTTTCCTTTGAGTATACATGTTCCTTTGAACAGTTTTATAAGTTCCTCTTGCATTATTTTCTGCACTAGCTTTGTATTTAGGACAATATTATTTAGAGTGACCTGACATACCACAAATAATACGGAACATAGGATTCCCATTTATGGGTTGTTCATACCCTATTCCAGTTTTAATGTTCCTATTATTGTTACCTAGATGTGTTACTATCATGGAGGATTTTGTCCACTTATTTGCTCTTTCCAGATCACTTCTCATCCTAGTTAATTCCAGATTTATTCTCCTAGAGTTTTCCTTTTCTAGTTTTAAGTTATTTTTGAGTTTGTCGACCTCAAGTTTTTGGTCAGGCAGGCCACCCCCTTTTTCTTTACCAAGACTTTTAGTTTTAGATTTTCTGTTCTTAGTTCCAGATTGTGAGATTCAAGTTGCTTGATTTTCCCTTGAAGGTCATGTTTGTTCTTATTAAGATCAATGTGCTCAAACTTTAAGCTAGACAGGGAAGCAAGTAGTTGACTCTTGGTGTTAACAAGTTCTTGAATTGTGTCTATGGAAGCAAGCAATAGGAATGAAAGTTTTTTCTTAGAGAACTTTACTAGTTTATCTTTTAGGTTAAGAAAAATTACCTCAGTTTCTTCAGAGTCTGATTCAGGTTCAGCATCTGATTCTTCTATCGCCATCAAAGCAATGTCCTCATCATCTTCTTCATACATGTCCGATGAACCTGTTCCCCAAGCTGCATACATTGCTTGTTCTTTTTCTTTGTTTTACATTTTATTAAAGAGTTCCTTCCTTTCTTTTTCAGCTTTTTCCTTTTTCCATTCTAATTCCCACATTGGGCAATGCTTGATCTGATGATCTGTCTTACCACACTTGAACACCTCCGCTTTGTGGTCTCTCAAGATTTCTTTCTTTTTGGGGTGGTGATTTCTTGCTAGCGTTTAATCCCCTTTTTAAGAGTTTCTTGAAGTTCTTACTTATCAGAGCAAGATCATCATCATTATGTCAGATTCATCACTTTCAGTTGCTTTAAATCCAAGATTTTTCTCTTTGTTTCCTTCACCTTTTTGTCAACATTCATCTCATAAGTTTTGAGATTTCCTACTAATTCATCCAAAGTCATATTGGTTAGATCCTTGGCTTCTCTGATTGCAGTAACTTTTATTTCCATGATCTAGGCAGAGTCCTTAGTACTTTGTCTACCTGTTCCTCAGTGGTGTATACTTTGCCAAGATATTAACTCATTTACAACAGTGGTAAATCTGGTGATCATATCTTGAAGTGATTCTCCGGATTTCATCTTGAAGGCTTCATATTCAGAACAAAGTCTGGCAATTCTGAATTTACGAACTTGAGTTGTACCTTCGTGAGCGTTTTTTAAAGTGTCCCATATTTGTTTTGCAGAGGTACAACTAGAGATGCGGTTAAACTCATCAGGTCCTAATCCACATACGAGAATGCACTTAGCTTTTGCATTCTTTCCTAACATCTTGTAATCGGCTTCCCCGTATTTTTCTGTAGGTTTAGGTACCTTATTCCCTTCACTATCAGTAATAGTAGGAGTTAATGGTCCATTATAATTCTAACCCATAGTTCGTAATCTTCAGCTTGAATAAAGTCTTCCATTCTTGTCTTCCACCAAGAGTAGTATTCTCCATTAAATAATGGTGGTCTGTTGATGTGTTGCCCTTGACCATGCCCAAGAGGAGGTGCAGAATTCATTATGATCTTATCTTGAGTTGTTAGACTCTTCAAAGATAACCTGCTCTGATACCAATTGTTGGAATTCTGACCCCCAAATTCGCCTTAGGAACAGGTTTATTCTATATGTTCCTTTGCAGAATTACAGCAATTACGTTTTGTGAAGCAAATAAAATAATGACACAATATTTTATCGCGGAAAACCCCAACTCACAAGGGTAAAAACCACGACCTACACCTCTGTAGGATTTAACTCCACTTTATTAAACTTCAAGTCTCAACAAAAGATTACAAAGCTATGTAACCTAAGGAATTATAAACTCTAATTCCTAGAGGAATTATAAACTCTAATTCCTAGCTAAGAAATTATAAACTCTAATTTCTAGCTACCCAAAGACACAAAAACCCCGGTTTTATATCTTCTAATGTTCTTCAAGTTCTACAACTTGTCGAACAACTCCTACTCACAAAACTCTGATTGTAAACAAGACTCTTGAATACAATCTTACAATTTTTCCTCACAAATTGCAACACCCCAATAAATTCAAAACTCTCTCAAACCTCTTGATTGTGTTTTGATCTTCTCTCTATGTAAGTGCGCAATTTTTTCTGATGCAAATAGCTCCCTATTTATAGATCAGAACTTCAACAACTCCTTGTATAATTCAACTTGTATTTGCCTTCTACAAATCCTTGTTGACTTCTACTTGGACTCCTTTTCTACATAATTTCCTTAAATAAATAGCAAAATTTCCTTAAATAAATAAGAAACACAATTTCCTTAAATAAATTAGAAAACACAATTTTCTTAAATAAATAAGAAAACAGAATTTCCTTAAATAGATATCCTTAAATAGGAATTAGTTTTCCTTCTTTCACTTGGCTTTGAACTCCTTTATAAAAGGAAACTTTTTGTACTTTGCTTGTCGAAAAAATATATAATTTCACAGCTTTATAACTTCTAATTCACGTGGTTGATGTTCTCCTTATCCAAGTCGAATTCGTTCTGTAAGGAACACGTCTGCACAACCTGTTTCTTTCATCTGTTCCTGTATTTATCAATTATCAAAATCTTTCTCATTCTAACACCTAGTATAAGTTTAATGAGTTCTATGAGGACGATGACCTAGAACCATCAGAAAAGCAAATAGAAGTTCTGTAGTGGTTATATGTCAATTGTACCATCATCAATATCGAGTACCTTGATTATTTTTTTCGGCTATTCTCTTTGTGCTCGTTCAGGAAGCCCAGTCCCCTTCTG
>CM040618.1:50691207-50771947 GCA_022817965.1 Solanum lycopersicoides
GAGTGTCCAATTGTCGTGGGTTAACAGTAGTGGACAATTGGGCTATTTGTAACTCAAGATGCTTAATCGAGACAGCGTGTGCATCAACCTTTTGTCCAATATTAGCCAAATCACCTTTCAATTCCTTGGCGTGCTCATCACTACCACCAAACCTTCTCATCATCTTTTGCAACATATATCAACTCGCGCCATACTACCTCCACCATCCCTAGGAGCAACTTCCCAATTTTGAGGTGGAACATAGGGCCCACTTCGATCATTTCTGTTACCATAGTTACCCCGGTTGAAGTTGTTGTCGCGGTTGTAGTTTCCATCTCGAACATACTGGACCTCTCTGTTGTAATTCCCATAGTTTCGACCTTGATTTCGTTGACTTTGACGCCAATTCTCCTGATTGGAGCCTTGGGCGTTTGGTCGGAAACCCCCCGTCTAATCATTCACTGCATAAGTATCCTCTTTATAATAGTCTTCATCCGCAGGTGGTGGTGGTTTATTCAAGTAATTCACTGCATTTACCTTCTCTGCACCTGCAGTGACATGTTTCAATACCAACCCAAGCTCAGTTCTCATTTAAGTCATATCTTCATGAGTCTCATCTGCGGCCGGATTGTGTGTAGCTTGCTCTGCAATGGTGTTTCTTCCAGTGTACGACTTACTAGTACTCCAAGCCTAATTGTTGCGAGAGATTTTCTCCAACTTCTCTGCGATCTCTGCATATGTGCACTCACCAAGAACCACCCGCAATAGTGTCGAGCACTGCTTTATTATTATCATCTTATCCCCGATAGAAGTACTCTTTCAATGAGTCATCATCAATGCGGTGGTTTGGGACACCTCTCACGCATGCAGTAAATCTGTCCCAAGAGCTACTTACCGACTCCCCAGGTAGTGCCACAAAGTTGTTCACTCTATTTTTGTGGTTGAGCTTTTAGGACACCGGGTAGTACCGCGCTACGAACACATCCCTCAACTGATCCCAGGTATAAATAGAATTATAGTGAAACTCAGTAAACCATATTGTGGCCTCTCCCATCAGCGATAGAGGGAACACTCTCAACCCGATGACGTTCATGTCTAAGTCTGGCCTCCCCACACAACTCTTGCACACCAACCTCAGTTTGGCTATGTGAGCATGGGGATCCTCAGATGGTAGCCCTAAAAACAAACCCCTTGCAATGAGCATCTGCATCAAGCTACTAGTTACCACGAACATGTGCCCCTGCGGTAGAGGAGGTAGGACAAGAGGCCCATCAGAATCAGTGATATTGACGTTGCCTCGATAGAACTCTTGAGGGCGTGGGACAGGAGCAACGCATCATCAACTGGATTTTCCACAACCACTTGATTGTGAGAATCAACAGGTGGTGAGGGCTGATTAATGATCCCATCACCTAGATTAGCTGGGTTCTGCTGATTATTCATTCTTCAGAGTGTCCGATAAAGTTCAGGATCGCAGGAAAGTATTGGTTCACCTCGACTCCGTGTACTTGGCGTACACTAGAGCTAGACCTGCGAGAAACAAAAACAAAAGAAAAAAGTAAAATTAGAAAATTGTTGACTAAAATTCGATAATGTTATTAAACTTAATCTAATAGCCACTTTCCCCGGCAGCGGTGCCAAAATTTGATACGCTCAAATTATACCTCCCAAAAGAAGTATAAATGGTTATATTAAGTAAAGAACCCAACTATTAGGTTGGGGTCGATCCCACGTATAAAATTATTTAGACTTAACTTCAATGTACGATTACTTTTATTTAGTCAAGTCCTTACCGAAAACAGGTAACTAAATGGGGGGGGGGGGTTGTGAAACAAAAGTATTTTAATATCTCTAAGTAAAACAATTGACAGGATTAAATCTTTAGTGTTTATCAAGTTGTGAGAGAAACTAGGGTGCAAGTGTTGCCCATAGGTTCATGACACCGTATACCTAGCTATAACAATTCTTCCCTAGTATTTTGCATGCAAAATGATAAGTTAGGTATCTCTAAGTCCTTGGTCCGGCACTTAGAGAATTTCACCCTATACCTTGGTCAGGCTACATGTGTCTAAGCTACTAACTCTTACCTTTACTTCATATTAAGCATAATATTTGATGTATAACTTAGTTATTACTTTGCACCAATCGAAACTATCCTATTATATAGTGTCCCACTAAATCTATGTTGATAATTCTTTTCCTATTAACTACCTCCTTGGTCCGGCAAGTAGCAATAAGGTGTGTTCTACTGCGTGCACTCGTTAAAGGGATTTCTAAGCGAAAGAATTATCAATGCATGCAATAACCTAGTTGAGAATTGTTATTATGCTAGGTAACTTTGTTAATCACCCATGGTTTCCACAATCCTAGTTGTGGATTTAGTTAACCATGCATAGAAAAACACAATTCATGGTGGATAAACAATAAATCATGAACTTACTTTGACAAATTCAAAGAAAATTTAGAAATTCAACTTGAAACAACAAGAAATCACTTAAAACAAAATCCGGAAATTTGAATTAATGCCAAAGTTCCAAAAAACCCATCTCCAAAGACAAACTAAGAATAGTAGTAATAGAATCCAACCTCAAAAATGAGGTTTTACACCCTATTTATAGAAAATAGTGTCCTAAATTAAAATGAATTAAAATAAGGAAAGTTGTCCAAAAACGCGGCTGTAATCGACGACCCCCACATACGGTCTGTCGATGAAACGACAGACCGTCGACTGCCTCCGTCAGTCCAAACATAGCATTTTTTTTCTCCTTCAACTGGCATCTTCTCTGAATCAATCGATGGACCAAAAGCACGGTCCGTCGATGCCTTTCGTCGTTCCATACTTGGACTTTGTTTAACTTCGGGTACTGGGACTATCTCTGATCCAATCGACGATTCAACAGTACGGTCCGTCGATCCTTCCTTAGCCCCACACTTGGTCAGATTTCCCCGAGTTTCTCCAGAAGCCTGAACTTTCAGTCGACGTTCACCATCTACGGTCCGTCGATGTGACGACAGGCCGTCGATGCCCTTCGTGGGTCACCTCAGCAATAAATCTCAGCTGCCTTTACGTTTTGGTTTCGGACACCTTTCCTGCAAAACAAAGATAAAAACATGTTAAAACTACTACAGAAAGGCTCTAGACACACATTAATCTTAAAGAAAAAGAATTGAAAGTACCATGAAACCACAGTACATCAGTTCCACACTTAGTGAGACTTCCCTAATTTTCCTCCCATGCCTGAGATGTTCATCTACGATCACCACTTATGGACCGTCGATTGCTTCTGTAGGTCTGATTCTGCATTATTTTCAGTTGTTTCCTTCTATTACTACCCGAACAACATTCATGCAAAACAAGACACAAAACTTGTTAAAGCAACTACAGAAAGGCTCTAGACACACACAAATCTTAAGTGAAATGCATTAGAAATTTCCTGAAATCACAGCACATAAACACCCTCAACTTAAATTCGTTGTTTGTCCTCAAGCGAGAAGCTACGACCCTAAACGACACTTGCACAGAAGTATGCACTTTTAAGCTCTAGCAATGACATGAATATCAATCCCGACTCTTTCTTGATTGAGTGCAGGCCTACGCCCTCACGCTCGACAAGCTAACTCACGGGGATAACATCATGACACAAATTCACCATGCAACAGACACCACTACTATTTTTTCCTCTCACCAAGATGCCAACTTTCTCATAATGCAACTAATGTAGAAAGTGACCTCGTCTTGGCCCTGACCCGACTTCGATTATTGTGTACCTCAACCCATGGTAAAGCCATGAGTTCAGGGTGGCTATTATGAGAGAAGACCCAAAAATAGGTATGAAAAGTGTTGGATGTTGAAAAGAAAAGCTTAAGTAAGCGAAAGGTGTGACTTGTCCAAAAAAATGAAAGAAAAGTTGAAAAGAAGAGTAAAAAATTTTGAGAAAAAGATGCAAAAGAAAAGTGAAAGTCACATTTAAAGAAAATGGACATAAGGCAAAGGAAAGAAGATATAAGAAATAGGGGGTCAAAAGCAATAAAATAAGGAAGAGAGCTTAGCGGTAATGTCAAGGAGGGAAAAAAGTCACTAAATAAACCCCAATGTACCACACCTGACCATGAGCCTACGTTACAATCCAAGAAAGTCATATCGTGATCCTAGAGTCTAGTGTGGTGAACCTAAGCAGCGAAACTAAGGGCAAGCCTATGGTGTGGAGCACTAACTGTATTTGAACTTTCTCCTGAGTGCGAATGTTGAAACAAAGTTCCTTTTACCCAAAATTCATAATCAATCGACGGACCGTAGTCCACTTCCATTGTTTGACACTTACGATTATTTTTGGGTGTTTCAATCGATGGACTCCATCAACGGCCCATCGCCTGATCACGGTTCGTAGACAGGGTCTTGTACTGTGGGCCTGTGACACATTTCAAGCCGCATTCAAGCGCCATTTCCGAGTTTCTTTAGTGACCCATTTAACACATTAAGGTATAAACATGCTTTTTAACACACCATATGCTAGTTCGTCATTCCTAGGCTTCCTTTTTTTTACAAATATCCAACCCAATCGAGTAAAAAGTGGAAACCTAGGTCCAAACGTTCAGGAAGACTAAGACACACAATGATTTAGATAGTTAAATTTGCTACACAACCACTGTCTTTTATCCCAAGGGAAGTAACTACGCTACTTTTAGCATGCAAATTAAATTAATTCAGTCCCAAGGTCAAGACCCACTCCGACTTCTTATATTCAACTATGAACGAGAATTCAAAGTGAAAGAAAATCGAAATACCTTTCAAGCAGTGAAGAGTGTTGTGGTTGTGTGCCTATAGTGATATGCAACGTGAAGAAGTAGCTGACGTGGTCCGAACCCGATCACTAGACTTTGGATAATGGAAGATAAGGGAATTCAGGAGAGAAGATGTTTGGAAATTTGAAAAAATGATGGGACATATGATTTTTGGAGATGGGGAATTAATTGATGAGTGAAATAGGGAGGAATTGGATGGGATGAAACATTTATGATAGGAAATTTTAAAGAAAATGGAAAGAGGGAAAGAATTTGAAATGTTGGGTTTTTAATATAACCATCCGGGTTGGGTCAGTTCACTGGCCATCTGGATCCATGAGACCCTGTTGATGGTCCGTTGATTAGGATCGTTGTTCAGACTTAGACTTAGAAACTTTTCGAATCATACGTAGGATCTACGGACACCATTGACGCTCCGTCGATGGGGTCCGTAAGCCTCTGCACCAGGCCATTTTCTATAGAATTTTGATCTTGCCTCCTGCACATGTATCACCAATTAGGTCATTCTTTTTGTGTTTTTCTAGACACTTTTTACACATGGACCCTACACTAATCTCTAGCCAACACTAGTACGCAGCAGAATAAAAAACTACACCTAAACAACAACGACTATTTCTACAGAGAAAATAAAACCTATCGTTGGCTAGAGGGTAGACCTTAGGTTGCCTCCCAAGTAGCACATGATTTAACGTCGCGGCATGACGCAGACCCCTTTATTACTCAGACTTCATCAAGATGGTAGGCCTCGACCACTTCGTGAACACTCTCTGCATGCCCCAAGTTGATCTTTATCCTTTGTCCATTGACACCTTCCTTGTTCTCCAGCTCAACCTCTCCATGTGCGAACACTTTAGTGATGAGGTATGTCCCTGACCACTTGGACTAAAGTTTGCCTAGAAATACGCGCAACCTAGAGTTGAATAGAAGCACCATATCACCAACCGTGAATTCTCGCTTTTCAATTCTTTGGTCATGATACTTCTTCTTCTTCTCTTTTTAGATGGATGAACTTGCATAGGCCTTTAGGCGAAAATCATAAAGGACATTCAACGCATTTAGCCTCTGTTTTGATGCTCTGGTCCAATCAAAATTCAATCTCTTCATTACTCACATCGCCTTGTTCTCTAGCTCGACCGGTAAGTGACAAGCCTTCCCATATACAAGTTGGTAGGGAGACATACCTATGGGGGACTTTTATGAAATGCGGTAGGCTCAAAGATCATCATCTAGCCTCCTTGACCAATCCGTTATATTGGCATATACAGTTTCGCCGGAATCTGTTTGATCTCCCGATTGGACACCTCAACTTGCTCGCTAGTTTGTGGATTGTAAGGAGTAGCCACATTGTGGCGAACACTATATTTTTCCAGCAGCCCTTCGAACAATTTATTACAAAACTGTGAGCTACCATTGCTAATGATGGCCCTCGGTGTACCAAATCTGCAGAAGATGTTCTTCTTTAGGAATACGGTAACACTCTTTCTTTCATTGTTGGAGAGCGCAATAGCTTCCACCCATTTCGGCACATAGTTAACCGCCACAAGAATGTACTTCAATCCATGAGAATTCATAAGCGGTCCATGAAGTCAATGACCCATAAATAAAATAGCTCAATCACCAAAATGGGATTTGATGGAAGCTCTGGCCTATTTGAAATTCCTCCATCTCGATGGCACCAATCATATGATTTGGAGAAATCATGAGCATCTTGGTGGAGGGTTCTCTAATAATACCCATTCACAAGATCTTATGCGCAGTTCGGATACCACTATGATGCCCACCCACAGGCAAGGAAAGACACGCCTCCAGAACACTCAGCATCTTAACCTCAGGTACACAACAACGAATAATCCTATCGGTACAACTCCAATATAAGTGAGGCTCATCCCCAAAGTACTTTTTCACATCATGCATGAACTTCTTCCTTTGGTTAAAGGTCAAATCTGAGGGGACGAAATCACTTGCCAAATAGTTTGCGAAGTCTGCGAACCATGAGATCAGATCCTGACAAGAAGCCAATACATGTTCATATTGGAACGCATCATCAATTTTGGCCTTTTCTCTTAATTCATGCATAGCTTCATCCTCCAATCTAGAGAAGTGGACGGCCACTTGATTCTCAGTCCCCTTGCTATCTTTCACCTCAAAATCAAACTCGTGGAGCAACAATACCCATCTAATCAACCTTGGTTTCGCATTCTTCTTCGACATCAAATACCTCAAAGCAGAATGGTCGGTACGAACTATGACCCTCGTGCTAAGCAAATAGGAGCAAAATTTCTCGAATTCAAACACCACCACAAGAAGTTCCTATTCAGTTACCGTGTTGTTCTTTTGGGCTTCATTCAAGGCTTTATCGCATACTAGATGGGGTGAAGGATTTTATACTTTCTCTGTCCCAATACCACACAACGTGCAACCCTACTCACATCGCATATCACCTTAAATGGCTCGCTCTAATTTGGTGAAATAATAGTGGGAGCGGACACCAACTTTTCTTTCAACACTCCAAATTCTTTCAGACAGGATTCATCGAAATGGAAACTTACATTATTTCTCGAGCAGTTTGCACAAAGGGTGTCTAATTTTTGAAAAATCTTTAATAAACCTACCATAGAAGCCAGCATGCCCAAGAAAACTTCTCACACCCTTGCGAGAGATGGATGGAGGAATCTTCTCTATCACCTTAACTTTGGCCCGGTCAACCTCTCTTCCCTTCTCTGAGATTTGGTGGCCCAACACTATGCCCTCTTTAACCATAATGTGACATTTCTCCCAATTTAGCACCAAATTACAATCCTCACATCTTTTGAGCACCTCAGCCATACTATTCAAGCACCGATCACAAGAGTTTCCAACTACATAAAAATCATCCATTCAGTAGTGTCCTCCACCATATCATAAAATATAAACATCATACAACGCTGGAAGGTGGTTGGTGCATTACATAACCCAAACGATAACCTTTTGAAAGAAAAATTCCCATAGGGACAAGTGAAGGTGATCTTATCTTGATCTTCTAAGGCGATAGAGATCTCATTGTATCCCGAATTGCCATCAAGAAAGCAATACCAACCCTTGCCTACAAGTCTGTCTATCATATGATCCATTAAGGGCATGGGGAAGTAGTCATTTTTAGTCCAAGCGTTCAACTTTCGGTAGTCCATGCAAACTCTCCAACCGGTCACTGGCCGCATTGGTACAAGCTCGTTCCTTTCATTAGGTACAATATTCATCCCACCCTTTTTAGGCACGCACTGAACAGGACACACCCAACTGTTGTCTGTGATCGGATAAATGACTCCATCATTCAACCAATTTATGGTCTCCTTTTTCACTTCTTCTTGCATAGGTTTATTCAACCTTCTTTGGTACCCAATACTCGGTTTTTGATCAGGCATGAGTTTGATTTTGTGGGAATAAGTATCGGGAGGGATCCTAATAATATCCGCAATAGTCCAACCAATGGCTCGTTTCAACCTCTTCAACACCACCTCTACGTAATCTACTTGTTGCCCATTCAACTCCGCTTCAATAATCACCGGCAAAGTGTCATCTCTACCCAAGAACACGTATCTCAGATGAGGTGGTAGAGCCTTAAGATCTAATTTTGGGGTCTCCACAATAGATAGTCTCACATGAGAAGACTAGTTATGTTTTATATCTAACTCCAATTTCTTCGGCTTTGACCGATATTCCTTTCGTTCAAGTGCAACCACCAAAGCATCATACTCTTCAATACCATCACTATCAAAATTCTGATGACCGCTGCTAGTGCCTCAACACCTAGTCTCTCTTCAATTTGCACTTCTGATACACTTTCAACCTTGTAGGATATAGTAGATAAAGTTTGGATCTCACCACTCTACTTCATGGACCTACAGATATTGAAAGTTCCTTCTTCATTATTCAATTTGAATTTCATCTACCCTTTTTCCATTTCAACCATTGCACGCCCAGTGGAAAGGAATTGTCTCCCAAGAATAATGGGAACCTTAACATCAACCTCACAGTCAAGAATCCTAAAATCGGCGAGCAAGATGAACGACTCCACTTTCACAAGCACATCATGGAGTGTACCTACGGGCCTCTTCACTGTTCGATCGGCCATCAGTAACTGCATCGTAGTAGGTTGTGGGTCACCCAAGACTAACTTCTTATAAATGGACAGTGGCATGATATTTATGCTCGCACCAAGATCACACAGCGCATTAGCAAAGTGTAGCAACACTATAGTACATGGAATAGTGAAGTCACCTGGATCCTCATTCTTTTGCACAAGTGACCTTGTAGAAATATCACTACAATGCTGCATTCTGTCATCATCTTCAAAACTCACCGACGTATTCTTTGTCACCATGTCCTTCATAAACTTATCATATCCGGGCATTTGCTCCAAATATTCCATCAACGGAACATTGATGGAAAGATGCTTCAACATATTGATAAATCGGAGATATTTACCATCTTCCATTTTCTTCACTGATCTCGGTGGAAATGGTGGTTGAGGTCTAGGGATGGGGACCACTTTTTGAGAAAACTTTGCTTGTTTCGTTGTTGAATCACCCAACTCTCCATTAGCTTCTACTACATCATCCTGCTTTCTCATAACACCTTCTGCCACAGACGGCATAAGTGGATCATTGGTCTGCTTACCTCCTCGAGTAATGACTGAAATGAAATACCCATCAATCTTTCGATTCTGGATAATGTTTCTTGGGAGACTGCCAGGTTGGTTTGGGTTCACTGTAGTAGACAACTGAGTCATCTGTGGCTCAACATGCTTTATCGAGACCGCACGTGCATCCACCTTTTGTCCAATGCTAGATAGGTCACGTCTCATCTTCTTGACATTCTCATCATAAGCCTCAAATCTCCTCATCCTCTTCTGTATCATATCCTCAATCCTCGCCATACTACCTGTACATTCTCTAGGGGCAAGTTCCTGATTTTGAAGGGGAATACATGGCCCAACCCAATTATTCCTACTACCGTAGTTGTTCCGATTGAAGTTGTTGTCACGGTTGTAGTTCCCATATCGGACATATTGAACCTCTCGGTTGTAGTTAAGATAATTCTGACCTTAGTTTCCTTGAACTTGGCTCCAATTATCTGCATTGGAAACTTGGGTGTTTGGTCAGAAATCCCCCGTCTGATCATTTACTGCATATGCATTCTCTTCATAGTAATACTCATCTACCGGTGGTGAGGGTTTAGTTAAATAGTTCACAGCATTTACCTTCTCTGCAACCCCGCTCACATTCTTCAAAACCAACCCTAACTCAGTTATCGTCTTCGCCATGTCTTTACGAATCTCATCTGTGGTTGGGTTGTTTATAGCATGAACAACCCACCTTCAATAAAATCAAGCACCCCTTTATTGTTGTCATCCTGAAATATATAGAAGTATTCCTTCAGTGACTCTTCATCAGTGCGATGATTCGGGACAACCCTCATGAACGGAGTGAATTTGTCACAAGAGCTACTCACTGATTCTCCAGGTAATGCCACAAAGTTGTTCACCTTTTCCTTGTGATTGAGCTTCTTGGACACTTGATAGTACCTTGCTAGGGACAAATCTTTCAATTGATCCCAAGTGTAGATACAATTGTAGGGCAGCTCACTGAACCATATAGCAGCATCTCCTGTCAGTGATAGAGGAAACACTCGCAGCCCGATGACATTCATATCCAAGTCTGGCCTACCCACACATCTTTAGCAAATCACCCTCAGCTTGGCTATATGAGCATGTGGGTCTTCCGGCACCACAAATGTTTGCCCAGGGGGTAGTGGGGGTAGGGCAAGAGGTCCATCAGAGTTTGCAATGTCAATGTTTCCCATATAGTAATCCTGAGATCGCGGGGCTGTTGGAAGTTTCACCCTCAAGGCGTATCCTAACTGATTTTCCATGTGAGCATGGTTTTGTGCCTCAATCGGTATTGGAGGCTGATGGCCTGCTCCGTCGCCTACATTTTCTCTGTTTGGGTTAACTGAGACCCCTTGATTTTCCATTCTTTGCAATGTTTGATTTAGTTCGGGATTGTAATGAGTGAGTGGTTCCCCGAGGCTCTGTGTACTTGGCATACACTAGATCTATACCTAAGAGAAACAAAAACAAAAAGAAAAGTAAAATAAGGAAATAGTTGACTAAATGTCAATAATGTAATTAAAATTAATCTTGAGAGAATTTGTTATATGCTCATGAAAGTTCAATGTGCTTGTATCAAAGCTTCATAAACTTAGCATAACCAGGCATTTTCTCCAAAGCTTCTATCAAAGTAACATTGATCGAAAGTTGTTTCAACATGGTGATAAATTGGCGATATTTACCTTATTTCATTTTCTTCACTAATCTCTGTTGGAATGGTGGTGGAGGTCTAGGGATGGGGACCACTTTCTAAGATAACTCTGCTTTTTTCATTGTTGCATTACCTAACTCTTCACCAACTTCTGCTACATCATCATCTTTTCTCGTGTCACCTTCTACTACAGACGACACAGATAGATTAATGGTCGGCTTACCTCATCGAGTAGTGATTGTCAAGCAATGCCCATCATTATTTTGATTCTGGATAGTGTTGCTTGGGAGAGTACCAGATTGGTGTGGGTTCACAGTAGTAGACAACTGATTCATCTGTAACTCAAGATGTTTTATCGAGACTGCATGTGCATCCAACTTTTGTCCTATGCCAGATAGGTCACTTCTCATCTCCCTTACATTCTCATCAGTATCCTCAAACATCCTCATCATCCTCTGCAGCATATCCTTAACTCGCGCCATACTACCTCCACCGTCCCTAGGGGCAGCTTCCTGATTTTGAGGAGGGACATATGGCCCACCTCTTTCATTCCTCTTACCATTGTTGTTTTGGTTGTTCTCGCGATTGTAGTTCCCATCTCGGACATTGACCCTCTCGATTGTAATTACCATAGTTACGACCTTGCTTTCCTTGACCTTGGCGCCAATTATCGTGATTGGAACCTTGGGTGTTTGGTCAAAAACCCTCCGTCTGATCATTAAGTGCATATGCATCCTCTTTGTAGTAATACTCATATGCTGGTGGTGGTGGTTTAGTCAAATAGTTCACCGCATTCACCTTCTTTGCGCCTCCCCTCACATGCTTCAAGACCAACCCTAACTCAATTCTCATTTGCTCCATCTTTTCACAAATCTCATATGCGGTTGAGTTGTTTGTACCCAGTACCGCGAAGGTGTTTTGCCAAATTTCCGACATTCTAGTGCTCCAAGCTTTATTGTTGCGAGATATCTTTTCCAACTTCTCTACAATCTCAGCATATGTGCATTTCCAATAGGAGCCACATTCAATTGTATCAAGCAGCGGTTTGTTGTTGTCATCTTGACCTCTATAAAAGGACTCCTTAAGTGACTCATCATCAATGCGATGATTCGGGACACCTCTCACGAATGTAGTAAATCTATCCCAAGAGCTACTCATCGAATCTCCAGGTAATGCCACAAAATTATTCACCTTATCCTTGTGGTTGAGATATTTGGACACTGGATGATACCTTGCTAAGAACATATCTGTCAACCGATCCCAAGTATAATAGAGTTGTAGGGCAGCTTAGTTAACCATATAGCACCATCTCCTGTCAATGATAAAGAAAACACTCGCAGCCTGATGACATTCATATCCAAGTCTGTTCTACCCACACAACTTTTTCAAACAGACCTCAGCTTAGCTATATGCGCATGTGGGTCTTCCGACAGCAGTCTCGAAAACAATACCCTCGTGGTGAGCATCTGTATTAAGCAACTCGTCACCATGAATGTTTTCCCAGGGGGCAGAAGGGGTAGGAAAATAGGTTCATCAGACTCTGCAATATTCACGTTGCCCCTATAGTAATCTTGAGATTGTGGGGCTGCTGGAGGTTGCACCCTTAAGGCATCACCTAACTGATTCTCAATGTGTGCCTGGTTGTGTGCCTCAACTTGTATGGGGGGCTGGTGTCCTGCTCCATCACCTACATTTGGATTAGCTGGGACCTCTTTATTGTCCATCCTTCGCAAAGTTCGATTCAGTTTCGGATCGTATAGAGGGAGTGGTTCCCATCAGCTCTGTGCACTTGTCTTGCACTAGAGCTAGACCTGAGAAAAACAAAAGCAAAAACAAAAAGAAAAGTAAATTAGGAAATAGTTGACTAAAGTTCAATAATGCAGTTAAAATTAATCTAAAAGACAAGATTCCCCGGTTGCGGCATAAAAATTTGATACACTCAAGTTATACCTCCCTAAAGAAGCATAAGTGATTATTATCAAGTAAAGAACCCAACTAGTAGGTTGGAGTCGATCCCACAAGGAAAATGGTTTAGACTTAACTTTAACCCACAATTATGTCCGTTTAGTCAATGTCTTTCCAAAAAAGTAAAGAAAGGGGGGTTTGTGAAACAAATTCCTTCAACAGTATAATTATCAAGTGAACATTTTTTTTTTATGAAGATGAGAGAGTACCTAGGGTGTATGTGTTGATCCCGCAGGTTGATAACATAGTTTTCCTAGCAATAACATTTTTTTCCTAGTGTACTGCACGCAAAACGATAAGTTAGGTATCTCTAAATCGGTTGTCCGACATCTAGAGAATTTCACCCCGCACCTTGATCCTGCTACGTGTGTATAATTTACTAACCCTTATCATTACCTCATATTAGACATCATAATTGATGTATGGCTTCGTTAATACTTCGCACTAATCGACACTAGCCTATTAAATAGTATCACACTAAATCTATGTTGATAATTCTATTTTTATTACCTACCTCCTTCGTTCGGCAAGTAGCAACAAGGCGAGTTCTAATATTGGCCACCGTTAAAAAGACTTCTTAACGAAAGAATTATCAATGCATGCAAAACACTATTCAAGAATTGCTTAATTGCTAGTCAGACTTTGTTAATTAACCATTGTTCTCACAACCCTAGTTTTGGATTTAGTTACCCATGTTTACAAGATAACAATTCATAGTTTTAGATGAAGAAATCATGAACTTACTTAGCAAGAAGAATAAACCCAGAAATCACACTTGAAATTGCAAACAAAATCTTTTAAACATAACTCAGAAATCAATTAATTGCTAAAGTTGTAAAAATTAATCTCCAATACAAAAATTATAACAAAAGTAATATTAGCTAACCCCTAAACAATGTTTTCTACATATAGAAAAACAAGGCCTTAATAAAAAAGGAACTCTAATAAGGAAAGTTTTGTTCAGGTACGCGACTTCAATCGTCAAACCAACTAATGGACCGTCAATCAATCAACGGTCTGTGATTTTTTTCTGTCAGTCAGGACATAAATAATATTTTCCCCACCGGATGGCACCCTCTCTAAATCAAACAACGGACAAACAGGATGGTCTATTGATCCATCTATGGGCCATCGATGCTCCTCCGTAGCTCCATACTTAGATCTTCAAAAATCAGGCTCTAAAACTTTCTCTGAACCAAATGACGGCTCACCAATACGGTCTGTCGATCAATTGACAGACCGTCGTTGCCTCTAGTGGTTCCACACTTAGTCATACTTCCCTAAGTTTCCTCCCATTCCTGAGCTTCTCATCTACGATCGCCACCTACGGTCCATCGACTGAAAAACGGATCGTCGATTTCCTCCGTAGGTCTGATTCTGCATATTTTCAGTTGTTTCATTCTATTGCTACCTGAACATCTTTGCTACAAAACAAGACACAAAACTTGTTAAAACCACTACAAAAAGTCTCTAGACACACACAACTCTTAAGTGAAATACATTAGAAATATCGTGAAATCACGCCACATCAATGAGACCTACTCTGATACCATATTGAATTAGGTTTTAGGATTAACTCACACCCCAAAAGCTATCTCAAAGGGAAGAGGATTACCCAAGCCTTATAATGAGTCCATCCATCTCATTAAACAACGATGTGAAACTTTTTTCATTCTTTAATACCACGTTAAATTAGGTATTAGGCCTAACTCATACCACAAAAAGTATCTCAAAGGGATGAGGATTACCCAAGCATTATAAGGAGTCCACACATCTCATTAACCATCGATGTGGGACTTTTGTCATTCCTTAACAAGAATGAAATTGCCTGTCTGAATTTGAATTGATTCACTACAATATGTTACAACTATTCCATTTATAATTATGTTGACGGCTATCAATTGCATGATGTTTTCCATAAGATAATTCAATAATCGGAATTGAGTTATGCAGTATATCATTCATTAATAAGTTTAGGTTTGACAGACTGTGTTTCTGTAACTAGGTGATTTAAATATTAATATTTTATTATCATATTATGATTAAGTTTTGATCTATTGAGATAGATAATTAAATATTAAGTTTATTGTATTATGTGAATTCCATTAGAGTTATGTTATTTGGACTACATGAAAGTTAACCCTAGGCTTGAATATTTTTGAACGAATGAGACTTGATATATTAGTTGGTATCAAAATTTAGGAATTTGATTAAAGATATGGATGAGGTTAGGCAAGATATATAGTAATATGGATGTCTACAAACTCGTTTACTGATGAATATTGTATAGCTGATAGATTAGAGATGTTCTGAGGCATTAAGGAAAGAAAATATTTGGGAATTAGATTGTTTTACTTTTATTAAGGTAGGTTATGGTTTATTCTATGTAATAGAGTGAATATTATTAGTGATTTATAGTCATTGGGTAATTAGATGAAATTTTCTATGTACGTAAGTGTTGTGCTTAAGATTATTCATGTGTTGTTTGTGATTGGTATGTAATCTGAAAACCGCGAAATCGATAATATTGAACTTATTTTATTGATGCTATTCTTTGAATAATGAAGGTTTGGTGAAAGTGTTATTGAAGTGATAAGTGGTGAAAATAATGAGGAGTTAACTATCGTGACGCCTCGTCACACCCGATCCAACAACATAGTTAAATCATCATTTTTCATCACTTTCCACTTCATTAACACTATTTCACCAAATTTTCTTTATTCAAGGCATCACTTTAATAAAATAAGTCCAATCCTATGGATTTCATGGTCTTGAGATTACAGACCAATCACAAACAACACATGATCATCAAAACCACAACAATTAAGTTCATAGAAAATTTCAAAGAATTACTAAATGACTATAAATCACTATTAAGATTCTCTCTATCACACAGAATAAATCATAACCTACATTCACTGAAGAACCAAAGTCAAGCAAGTTAATTCTCCAATGCTTTTCCTTAACTCAATGAATCAGAATGTTTCCAATGTATCCCGTATACGATATTCATAGAAAACGAGTTCATAGACATCCATATTACTATATATCTAGCCTATTCTAAAAACTCACCCAAATCCATAATCAAATTTCTAAATTTTGATATCAACTATTGTATCAAATCTCATTCATTCCTAAATATTCAATCCTAGGGTTAAGTATCAATTCATCCAAATAACATAACTCTAATGGAATTCATATAATACAATACACCTAATTTTTAATTATTTATCTCGATATATTAAAACATAGTTTATAATATGAATACAAAATAATAATATATAAAAATTGATTTCACCTAGATATAGAAACACAGTTTTCCTAACCTAACCTATTTACAAATAATGATATACTACGTAACTCAACCTTAATGATTGGATTATCTATTGACAATCAGTGTCAATCATCACCCAACTGACAGCCCCCAATATATATCGGTAAAAGACATAATAGTAACACATTATCGTGCATAATCAAATTTTCTTATTCACGTCGGCAATTTCATTCTCTCTTATCTAATATAATAATACTATCCAACCAATAAACAAAAAACAAATATTTACAGAGGTATTTATTTACCAAATTGTCGATCTTTTCCTCTCCCATTTTTCCGCTCGGTAAGTTTTTGTCTTCCTATTATTCTCTTTCTCTCTCTTTTCTTTTCTACAGATTATTTTTTTTGAATGTAAAGTACTTTTTTGAAGATTATTTACTACCTTAATTATTATAAATGACTAATTATAAAAGTGGTGAAAGTGACCAACTACTAATTTCAACGTTATTTTCATTTACCAACAAACATAATTAATTAATATAATTACCCCATTAACTATAATTGTTGTTACGAATAGTCCAAAATATATGTATTATTTTATGATGTTTAGAATGTGGAATAAAAATATATGCATTAGCTAGGATGCCCTTAATGTTGAATAATACAATCTTACCTTTTTTAAATTTAAAAAAAAAATGTGCATTAGCAATGTAGATATTAACAATATAAAGACAAAAATATTCTTTCATAGTTATTAATTAATGTATAATAATCTCTAAACTAATAATCACAGAAAACCAATCCCTTCATTAATTGTAACACCTCAAAAACAAGACCTAGAAAAAAAATTCAGAATTTTCCGTGAAGTAGTGAGCCACGTGAGGGTTCATGGACTGTGACAGGGACCACGGTCCATTGACCAGCCCGTGGTGGGGAGTTGGGATCACCCAGGCCCTGCCACAAGACCATGAGACTCTTCACGGGTCGTGGTCTTGATGACGGGTCGCGGGGGCGTCGTGAAGATTACGCAGTAGCCCCCCCTTAGTCAGCCTCTAGACACCCCCATGCCTAAATGAAGACCACGAGGACCTTCACGGTCCGTGGTCCTTCACAAGGGCCGTGGGATGGCCCGTGAACCAGGCCTTCAGACCACAAGACCAAATGAGGACCACGGGCAACTTCACGGTCCGTGGTCCTTCACAGAGCCCGTGGTAGGGCCTGCGAACCAAACCACTAGAAACACTAGTTCACTTGACCAAGGACCACGACCCTCTTCACGATTTGTGGTCTCTTTGACAATACGTGGAAGTGGTCGTGGTAAGCCTTTGTAAGATTTTAAATATGGTTATTTTGGTCTTTTTCTATTTCGTTGGAACCCTAAATTACGTCGTTTTGACCCTAAACTACGAGGTGTTTTGTTAGAGTTAGACTAGAAACATAAATAGAACTTACCTAAGTCAAATCATTTACTAAGACCTATAAACTTAGAGCGTAAAGAGAAGAAAGAGGCAGCCAAGCACTAGTTCAAGAAGGTAGCAAGGTTCCATCAGTTCCACTCCAGAAATTGAAAGATCTCTCCTTGAAATTCGTTACTACGAATGTGGGATTTCACTACTTGGTTCCTTTCGCCCATTAGGTCCCTAAAATTTAGTGAGATTCTTGATTCCCTTATTATTAACTAGATATAGGGTTTCCAGAACATTAGCAGATTATTATAAATTAGTTAATTAATAATCCAAATCAGTTCATCATGGATTTTAGAATGTTTTAGTATAGATTCCTTCATAATTTACAACCCTAGCTATGTAGTTCTTTAGTTCATGAATTACACATTCTAGGTCAGCTATTTAAGATAGTTCAGCTATTTCAGACATGTATGCCTCAGTTTCGAATGTGTCATTATCTGTTTATTAATGTTGCGTTCTTAGATTTTGTATTACAGTATTTTGAGCTATCTAGTACTACTATCCTTACGATTCGGAGTATTATCCTTTCTAGTTTCGCATGTGGCTATCTATTTTATTTGCTATCTCATTTATATCTTGACGATTATCATGAACCAACATTATTGTGTTTTTATACTTACTTCTCTTTATTCTTCTTTCACTATCTTTATTTTCTTCATTATTGAATATTGTGAAGACTCTCAAATGTTCAAACATTCTAGATTATGTAAAATCTATTGTTGTGTTTATAAAAAGATCAAATGTGTTCTTGTTGTCTTATTCAAATTTCAAGCATACTATTTTATTATTATTTATCAACTTAACAAATTCATCCCAACACTATTTTAATATCATTGTATTTTTAAAAAAAAATTGAATCATGCTTTATTATTCTAACTTGATATTACATAATTTCCATTGAAATTTACATTATTTGCATTCTTACTTCATAATGTCTACATATATCATGTTTCTCCAGACCTTATTTGTAGGATTACACTGAATATGATATAATTATCCAATTTATATTTGTCAACTAAAAACAATATATAGGGCCTCTATATAAAATTTGTCTTTAGGCCCCTAAACTTGTTGAGACGACCCTGTGCTACATCTTCTCGTGATGTAGGTTCAGGCTCTTAGCTTTCAGATCACACATAGATCGGTTCACGATCTCCAGTTCAGTAGCATCAATGGTGATTTCTCATTCTTCGAGGACAATAGTCATGTTATTTTTCAAATTTTCAAACTTTTAGTTTATGTTTTTGCTATAATTGGTTGGGGCCTGTCCCAACACTTCTCGACAATTAAAGGCCATTTTAGGACATAGTTAGATTCAGCTTGGTTTACTTTGTATTAAACTCTCAGATTTGATATATTCAGTTATAGAATGGGTAATCCCCATCACTTTTATAATAATGATATTTGCGCTTACGCATTAGTTTTGTTATAATAGTATGCTTGTTATGAAAACAGGGTAAGCTTGGGGTAACTCGTGATCCTAAGTACCGTGTCCGCATCTCGAGGGCAGCCTCGGGATGTGAAAAACATAATATCATAGAATAAGTTTTAAGTTTCCTAGGATGTCTTAAAATCCTCACTAAGTAGAGTCTTTTTCTTGGGTGTGATGTTTACCACATCTAATGATAGGGAGGCTACGAAGTGTTTCAAAAAAATCTTTATTTTCTTGTTACTCTTATTGTGTGTAAGGTATGATTTAATTCCTCATCTCTAACTCGACATTCTATGTTTCAGATCATGCCTGCTCATAGATATAACGCCAGGAATGTGAATACAAGGAACACAAATGCAACTCGTCCTGTTCGAGATCAGGAAGTTTTGAATGTAGAGTTTTGGAACGTCATTCAGATATTGTCTCAGAGTGTGGCCAACCAGAACAATCAACGGGTTCTAGCTCCGACAAATGTTAACATTGCGTCAACTACAACTAGAGTGTGAGGTTTTTTAAGGATGAATCCGCTTGATTTCTTAGGATTAAAGATTGGGAGGATCCTCAAAATTTCATAGATAAGGTCAAGAAGATCTTTGAAGTGATGCAAGGTAACTGGGAATGATCGGGTTTAGTTAGCATCTTACCAACTTAAGGATGTGGCTAATATTTGGAATACTCAGTGGAAAGAGAACAGGGGTATATATGTCACATCCGGGGACCACCCCCTAGAAGTAACCAGCGTCGTTGTCCTCGGAGAGGACTAAGAATAACCTCTTATCATTCGTCATTAGATTTATAGGTTAAAAAGTGAGAAAAATTAAAACTTTTTATCTACATCTACTTCATGAGGTTTACTTAGACCTCTCTCTTACACATAATATATACATAGGGAGTTTACTTAGACTCCTCGCAATAAGAAGCTTATTTAGTCTTCTACTTTTATGTCACATATATATAACATACACAATTTAGTCTCAATAGGGATGTCTCATATTAAACCATCTAAACGGAATAGAACAATATGGGCATAGCCCTTACACAAATGAATAAATGCCACTTAGGGCTTACAACAATATCTTGAAATAACAAGAGTGAAATGATTGTCTTTAGACTATAACAATGTAACATAGGTAGAGTGAGAGAAAGGCATCATCCTCGGAACTTTGAGGACATACCCACACTTGGAGAAATGATCCAAGACTTCCTTGGAAAGTTGTCACAAATCCTTCAACGACCAGAACCTAAAATGTTTGGGAAAAGGGAGAAATAGGGTTTAGCACATGACTTATACTAAGTATGGAAACATATGCACACACAACATAAAAATCATGCTAAAAGGGACATTTGATAAAACCATGCCAAGTTACTTTAAAAAGCCATATGCACAACCCAAGAACACATATAAGACAATAATCATATATTCCTTATGATACAAGCATACTCAACACAAGACCAACATACTCAAGTTAAGCCAAGTCAACATGTTCATAGCATAGTAGAATTCATAGCCAATGCAACCCTAACATCATGTCATAACCACAAAGCATGTTCATGAGTCCATAATATTACAACATAAGTAAAACCCTTACCCATAACCCTTGACCAAGTCTACTAGTGCAACGGTCAAGTGAAGCCCCATAACCCCACTCAACCAAGCAAACTAACCAAACAATCATGAATAATGTCTAACTTCACATATCATAGCATTAAAGGTATTCATCCTCATATTTAGCAATATAGACCATTAACATGAATAATCAACATAAGAATAATATTTATTTCATAAGAGCATAAAAACATAAGAATCACTCCCTAGGATTTCCCTCCAGGAAAACTAGTGCAATGTATAGGTAGAGTCTCATACCCCTACCTAGACTAAGTCAAACCCCTTAAGTCCTTCTAGTTAGGGTTCACTTTATTACTTCATTTTACTTTTGGTAACATCTTGCTTTAACCGACATAGAACACATGATCTAATATGGAATCCGGTGTGTCATGGAACCCTACACCGAAAAAAGGTGGACTACTTGCCAAAGTAGTACCAATACATGAACATAGCATCTAGCTGGATCCACTAGTTAGTATTCCTATGAGGTCAACATAGTTCAAGAACTAGGAGATGTATTTGGGACCCTCTGTATGCCTTTTGCATTATAGTCTCCAATTTCAAGAGATCAATAGTGAACCTACCTTACCTACTTGGGAAAGGACACTCCTCACTACTAGTTCACTCGGTGCTAAGCTAGAGTCCCTTTTGAAATGTCTTTCTTTAACAATCATAACTTAGTTTAGGTCATAGGAGTATCTCCTTGTATAGTAATAGTCATTATCTCAATGTGAATTGCATGAGGACACCTTTCATTACAACCCTCATAGGTGAGATTAGCACATTAGTATAATTATATCATAGTAAGGCACATAGGTAATTCATAACCCACCTTATATCATTATATCTTAAGCATAACCTCACAATTAAATAATCAATATATTTAAATTGAATCATCATACCACACCTACTTAATCCAATTACAATAAATACTTCAATTGAACTTCATCACCAAGTACAAGCCATCATAATTGAAGTAAAGGTTTAGGAGATCAAGACTTACCCAATCTCCTTCAAAAGCCATCATCTTGGTCTTACCATCAAGCAATCAATTCAATCCAATAATAGGAGTAATAACATCAATAAATAGTAATTAACACAATAATGAAGTAAATTGCATCACTACAACTCAATTCAACACTAGTTCACAACCTAGGGTTAGGGACTTGGGTCAATTTCATGATCTATTCCACCTACTAGGTTAACTCATCAATAACTAGCATAATTGAATCATAATACATCATAATCTAAGAATAATAATCAAAATAAACCATAGAAAATACAACTTAAAAGATCAAATTCGTATTAGGAAGAAACCCATATGAAATCATCTTTTTGAAAACCAATTTTTCAAGAATCCTTTGGGGAAAGGAATCCAAAAGGTGAAGAGTTCCCAAACCTTGTTAATTGTTGAAGATTGATGGAGAAAATAACCCTTCTTTCTTCCCTAATGACCTTGACCTATCCCTTCAATGGAGTTATTCTTTGGGAAAGAGAAAGTAGAGAGAAGGAAGAGCAATTTGTGTTTTAGAATTTGGGGGTGTTAAGTTGTGTTTAGGCTTAGGGTAGGTTATATAGTTAATTAACTAACCTAACTAACCTCCACCTAATCACTAATTAAACCCCTAGCTAACTAACTTAATTAAATGAACTTATTAAAACTCACCAGCGAATTTGCATGCCTGACCTACGAGACCATGACCTACGGTCAGAAGGTCAGTCGAGGGGGCCTTAGACCAATCGTCCTGCAGATCGGTCAATAAGTTCAGAGAGTTGCCAAATTGACATCTTAGTGAAAAAGGATAAGTGCCATCGATTAAGGCATCGACACCCCGTCGATCCCGCATGCCTCATCGGCTGCAACCGTCAATGGCTACTGCCAGAACTGCCTAAATTGGCAGCATTGGGTCAAAATGAAAAGGTCCTCCTCAAGGACCCTTAGGATTGTTCTTGGGAAGTATTACCCGGACGTTTTGATCCTAAACCTACTCTAATATGCGTTAGACACATTTTTACCAAATTTTATCCATTTCCAACTTTTAAAACCCCGTGAAATAGGCTAAGTCACACTAGCACCTTTTTTACTAGTCTATGAACGTCATTGACGTTCCTTGGCATTTTGAATCTTAAACCTCCCAAATGACTTTTATACATTATTATTGACCTTAAAACAGTTTTATAAACCTTAGACACTCATGTGAGGCTCTAGAATAGGTCTTGGATTTTCGGAGTGTTGCAATATATGCATCTCTTATCACTTGTAATTGCTTTAGTGAAAGTTTTTAGGATAGGTTATTTCCATGAGAGATAATAGAGCACAAGCTCAGGATTTTATGAACTTAAGGCAAGGTAGCATGACATCCCAAGAGTATGGACTCAAGCTCATCCAACTCTCAAGGTATTCTCCTCACATGGTTGCTGATTCCAGGGCTCAGATGAATAAGTTTCTATACGCAGTTTTAGACTTGGTTAAAATAGAGTGTAGGAATGCTATGGTGATGGAAAATATGAAAATCTCTGTGCTCATGACTCATGCTCAGCAGGTTGAGGGAGATAAGATTAGGTAACATGCTAAGGATAACAAGAAGTCCGGGACTGGGAACTATGAGTTTCCTCAACAAAAGTTTGTTGGTTGAAATTGCTCGTAGGGTCAGAAAAAATTTTCAGCCCCAGACCTTCATTAGCAAGTGTTCCATCCTCCATGTTTATACAAGAATAGAAAGGTAAATCATCGGGCTCTAAGTCTTAGGGGAGTGTTTCAGGTACCAAAACCTACCCAACTTGTCCTAAGTATGCAAGCATCATCCAAGTGAGTGCCTCTCAGGGAAAGAATGATGTTTTGGGTTTGGTTAGTCTTATCACAGGTTGAGGGATTGTCCTTCTAGACATGGTCAAGGGGGTAATAATGGTAGAGCGCAGTCTACAACATTAACAGCGTTAGCAGGTTTGCCGAATTATTAGGGTAACTCATTTAGTATAGATGGAGATCATCGCCAAAAAAGCCTCTGTGCTCTTCAGGCTCGCAGCATCACGAAGATTCTCCTAATGTAGTCACTTGTACTTTACGACTCTTTAATCTTGATGTTTATGCTTTGTTAGATCCAGGGGCTACTCTTTCCTTTGAAACATCTTATATAGCAATAAGGTTTATTGTTAGTCCAGAAACTCACTCAGAACCGTTCTCAATCTCTACTCTAGTTGGTGAACCGTTATAACTAGACCAGTATACAAAAATTGCCCTGTCATAGTCTCTCAGAAAGTCACCTCAACAGATCTTGTAGAGTTAGGAATGGTAGACTTCGATGTAATTCTAGTAATATTTTGGTTACACTCCTATTATGTCTCAGTCAATTATAGAACTAGGATTGTTCTCTTCATCTTTCCAGATGAACCAATCTTAGAATGGAAGGGTAGTAGGTTAGTGCCTATGGCTAAATTCATTTTTACCTTAAGGTCAGAAAGTTGATCTCTAAGGGTTGTATCTATCATCTAGTTGAACTTAAAGAGTCAAGCTCAGAAACCCAAACTCTTGAGTGAGTTCATGTAGTTAATGAGTACCCAAAAGTGTTTGAAGAAGATTTTCTCGGAGTTCCTCCCAAAAGGGAAATCGACATTGGAATTGATCTCATTCAAGATACATAACCTATTTCTATTCCTCCTTATAGAATGTCTCCAGCTGAGCTTAAAGAATTGAAAGATCAGTTCAAAGACCTTCTGGATAAGGGCTTCATTAGACCTAGTATTTCCCATGGGGTGCACCCATGTTGTTTATGAAGAAGAAAGATGGCTCACTCAGAATGTGCATTGACTATAGGCAGTTGAATCACAATCAAGAATAAGTACTCTATCCCACGACTGATGACTTGTTTCACACCCTTCAGGGTGCTAGTCATTTCTCAAATACAGACCTAAGATCTGTTTACCGTTAACTCAAAGTCAGAGATAGTGACATTCAGAAAACAACCTTCAAAACTCGGTAATGTCATTATGAATTTATATTTTTGTCGTTTAGACTAGCCAATGATGTTGAAGCTTTCATGGATTTGATGAATAGGGTGTTCAAGAATTATATGGACTTGTTCGTTATCGTCTTTATTAATGATATCCAGTTACTGTAGGAATGAGGAAGAACATGCGAATTATTTGAGACTTGTGCTGTAAACTCTCAATGATCGATAGTTATTTGCTATTGTTAGCGGAAACGTGAAATTAAAGAACAAGGAAGAACAACAATATTTAACGTGGTTCGGATCAAATGATCCTACGTCCACCAAAGAACAACTGCACCAATATTTATTTCACTCTACAAAGAATACAAGTGAAATACTACAAGAGAGAGAACACAAATGCCTTAGAAGGTGAGAAGGCAAGTGAGAGGATGATTTGAAAATGAATTAAGAGCTACCTATTTATAGGAATAAATTCATCCTATTGATGTCATCCATGACATCACTATGTGTCAAAATTGTCAAGGTTAAGATAGCAAACCATTTTATGGTTTGCCTAACTTTCACCTACCAAGATACAATCTTTGACTTGTATTTTGTACTAATTATCTTCCTACCAAATATTCATATTAATTCATCTTCCATTTAGTTTGATTCCACAAAAACCAAAACCAACTCTTTCAATCTCCACCTTGGTTTGTGTTCCAAGCATGCGTATAAACAACTCCGGCCAAAACTTCTAAGCTTACTGGGCAATCCCATTGTAAGAAACAAGAAGAATCAAACCTTTGTTGAACATACCAGCTCCACCTAGCAGTTGTTCTCTTAGAGTTGCATCAATTGATGCATACTCCCGCCAAGTCCTTGCAGTGTGCAAACTTGGCAAGCGGGACTATTTTGGTCAACATGTCTGCAGCGTTATCGTCTGTGATAACCTTCTCAACCTTGATAGCTCCCTTTTCTACGACATCTCGAATAAAATGAAATCTGACATCAATGTGTTTGGTGCGCTCATGAAATCTTTGATTTTTAATCAAATGAATAGCACTTTGACTATCACATTTTAGAATTGATTTAAGCTGAACTAAACTCAATTCTGCCACCAAACCTTTCAACCAGATAGCTTCTTTCACTGCCTCCGTTGCTGCCATATATTCTGCTTCTGTTGTAGACAAAGCGACAATCGACTGTAAAGTCGATTTCCAACTAACGGCACTGCCAACGATAGATATATCCAGTTGTGGACCTCCTTCGATCAAGATCCCCTGCATAGTCAGAATCAACATAACCGAGAATTGAAATACCTTCACTTTTCCGAAATGTTAGGCCAACATCAGGAGCTCCTTTGAGATATCTCAATATCCACTTGACAGCTTCCCAGTGCCTTTTTACTGGATTTGCCATGTACTTGCTTACCACACTTACAGATTGGGCAATATCTGGACGTGTGCATACCATAGCATACATAATGCTACCAACTGCACTCGCATAAGGAACCTTTGACATATGCTCCACCTCATCCATAGATTGAGGCATTTGTAACTCTGAAAGCTTGAAATGAGAAGCTAACGGTGTACTTACAGGCTTGCTCATATGCATATTGAATCTTTCAAGAACTTTTCCGATGTACCTCTTCTGAGAAAGATGTACAACACCATTTTCTCTTGAAATTTCCATTCCAAGGATTTTCTTTGCAACTCCTAGATCCTTCATGTCAAATTCCTTGCTCAACAGTTTCTTCAAAATATTTATCTCTGTGATGTTGTTAGCAGCAATAAGCATATCATCAACATACAACAATAGATAAATCATAGAGTTACCAGACATCTTCTTGTGATACACACAACTATCAAATGCACTCCTCGAAAATCCATGTGTAGTCATGAATGCATCAAACCTCTTGTACCACTGTCTAGGGGATTGCTTCAAACCATACAAAGACTTCTTCAGTTGGCATACATGGTCTTCTTTTCCTTCAGCTAGGAAACCTTCAGGCTGATCCATATAGATTGTCTCTTCTAGATCACCATGTAAGAAAGCAGTTTTGACATCAAGCTGTTGAAGCTCTAAATCAAATTGTGCAACCAATGCTAGTAGCACGCGAATTGAGCTATGTTTCACGACTGGAGAAAAGATCTCATTGTAGTCAATTCCCTCCTTCTGACTGAAACCCTTTGCAACCAATCTCGCCTTGAACCTAGCATCTTCCACTTCTGAATACCTTCTTTCTTTCTGTAGACCCATTTGCATCCAACTGTCCTCATCCCCTTTGGCCTTTTAACTAAGACCCATGTATCATTTTTGTGAAGAGACTCCATCTCTTCCATCATGGCTAACTGCCATTGTGCAGCATCTTTGCAAGAAGTTGCTTCAACATACGAAGAGGGCTCGAGATCCTTAATCTCTTCTTCTGCAGCTACGAACGCATGTGCAATCAGATTTTCTTGCTCTATAAGACGTTCCGGTTTCCGTATCTGCCTTTTGTCCCTTCCCTTCGCAATTGTGTATGGTTCATTGGAAGCAAGTTCTTCAAGATCTGCATCTTTTGACTCATCAATTTGAGTCTCTTGATCCCGTTCCTTGGTAAGCTCCACCGGTAGCTCCACCTGCTCGTTGTTCTCGTTTCTAGATAACTCCACAGAAACTTTACGAGGATCAAGTATAGAGGATTCATCAAAGGTAACATCTCTACTAACTACAAATTTGAGTAAAGACAAACACCATAGTTTGTACCCTTTTACTCCATCTACATACCCTACGAATATGGCCTTTTTAGCCCTTGGTTCAAGCTTACCTTCATTAACATGATAATAAGCTGGACACCCAAATATTCGCAAGTATGAATAGTTAGAGGGTTCACCTGACCAGACCTCATTCGGAGTCTTAAAGTCAATCGCTGATGCTGGAGACCGATTGACAATATGAGAAGCAGTATGAACTGCTTCAGCCCAAAATACTTTGGACATCTTAGCTTGTAAGAGCATACAACGAGCCTTCTCAAGAAGAGTTCTGTTCATTCTCTCGGCAACTCCATTCTGCTGTGGTGTGTGCCTGACCGTCTTATGCCTTGCGATCCCATGAACCTTGCAGAAATCATTGAACTCTTCACTGCAAAACTCCAAGCCATTGTCCGTGCGAAGATACTTGATTTTCCTCTCCATTTGATTTTCAACCAAAATCTTCCACTCTTTAAATGCTTCAAAAGCATCACCTTTTGTCTTCAGGAAACGCACCCAAACCTTTTGTGAAAAATCATCAATGAATGTGAGAAGATACCTCTTTCCTCCCTTCGATGGAAGCTTAGAGGGACCCCATAAATCTGAATGGATGTAGTCTAGCACCCCTCCCGTCTTGTGCTTGCCAGTGCTGAAGCTGACCTTTTTCTGCTTCCCTAAGACGCAGTGCTCACAAAATTCAAGTGTGCTGATCTTCTCACCATTCAAAAGGTTGCGGTTGCTCAACATCTCCAATCCTCGTGCGCTCATATGGCCTAGTCTCATGTGCCATAATTTTGCCTTGTCATCATTAGATAACTGCACTGTAGATGCATTTACAGAGCCAATAATGGTGTTTCCCGCAAGTGTGTAGAGGTCATCCTCCAGCTTGGCCTTCAACATGACTAAAGACCCTTTAGTCACTTTCATACTTCCTCCTTCACTCATGTACTTATAGCCTTGTTTATCTAAAGTACCCAGGGAGATCAAATTCTTCTTTAGATCAGGAACATGACGGACTTCTGTAATAGTCCTCACAATTCCATCATGGCAGCGAACATGAACTGAACCAATGCCAACTATTTTACAAGTTGCATTATTGCCCAGTAATACAGTTCCTCTGCTTGTTTCATAGCTGCTGAACCAATCTTTTCGGAATGTCATATGCAGAGTACAACCAGAGTCTAAGATCCATTTGTTGTCATAGACTCCACTATTGCATGATGTTGTTAGTACATAATCATCATCATTATCATGTACTTGCTCAACAATGGATGCGCTCGCCTTTTCTTTGGACTTCGACATAGGGCAATCTCGTTCAAAGTGCCCTTTCTTGTGACAGCCCCAATATTCCGCATTCTTTTTGTTCACACGAGACTTTGATCTGTACTTCGATTTGCTCCTTCCCTGTTGTCTAGTACGACCTCTTACAAAGAGTCCACTAGCTTCATCATTTTTGTCTCCTTCAAAATGCATCCGCACATCACAAGAGTTTAGTGCTTGCCGCACTTGCTCAAGTTTAATAGGTTGTTTGCTATACATCATTGAATTCTCAATATCACGATATTTTGAAGTCAATGAAAATAGCAAAGAACATGCAAGCGTCTCCTCGTCCTTTTTAATTCCAGCAGTTTGTAAGTCCATCACAAGTTTATTGAACGCATCTAGATGGTCTTGCAACAAAGTACCTGAATCCATCTTAAATGTATGAAGACGCCGTTGTAACAACATCCTTGTTGTCACTGACTGGTCCTGGTAAAGCCCTTCCAGCTTTTCCCATAACTCTTTGGCCGTCTCTTCGGTACTTGTACTCACTTCACAAAGTACGTTAGGTGCAAGGGACAGTTGGATTGCACTCAATGCATCTCCTTCAATCTTTTCCTTGTCGGGATCCGATATCTTATCGGGGTACTTTCCGTCAATATCATGGATTGAACCTTCCCTCCGCAGTAACGCTATCATCTGGATTTTCCAGATATTGAAGTTGTTGCGCCCACTAAATCTATCAATTTCAAACTTCATGGAACTCATTTATTTTTTTTTACTTGTTCTTCCTTTTCTACTACAATGTATTTGGAACTACAGAAAACCAAAGTAATCCTTTTCTGATGTGGAAGTTCAGACTGTGCTGCAACCACAGAGCATACTCAGACAGAACCTTGGCTCTGATACCAATTGTTAGCGGAAACGTGAAATTAAAGAACAAGGAAGAACAACAATATTTAACGTGGTTCGGATCAAATGATCCTACGTCTACCAAAGAACAACTGCACCAATATTTATTTCACTCTACAAAGAATACAAGTGAAATACTACAAGAGAGAGAACACAAACGCCTTAGAAGATGAGAAGGCAAGTGAGAGGATGATGTGAAAATGAATTAAGAGCTACCTATTTATAGGAATAAATTCATCCTATTGATGTCATCCATGACATCACTATGTGTCAAAATTGTCAAGGTTAAGATAGCAAACCATTTTATGATTTGCCTAACTTTCACCTACCAAGATACAATCTTTGACTTGTATTTTGTACTAATTATCTTCCTACCAAATATTCATATTAATTCATCTTCCATTTAGTTTGATTCCACAAGAACCAAAACTAACTCTTTCAGCTATGTTTACCAACTGTGAGTTTTAGTTGCAAGTAGTTGCTTTCCTTAGGCATATTGTGTCTAGCGAAGGGATTCGAGTGGATTCTCAGAAAAGAAAAACTAAAACAATGACTCAGACCTACCTCTCCTACAGGTATCAGAAGTTTCTTGGGTCTATGGTGTTCCTGCAGAAGGTTTGTGGAGGGATTTTCATCCATCGCCTCTCCGTTGACTAAGTCGACTCAAAAAAGGGTTAAGTTTCAATTTCAGATTATTGTGAGAAAAGCTTTATAGAACTGAAAACTAGGTTGACTTCATCTCATGTTTTGACTCTACCAGAGGATCCAGACGTTTATATTATATATTGTGATGCATCCAAAGATGGCCTAGGTTGTGTGTTGATGTAGCGCGGTAAGGTCATAGCCAATGCTTCAAGACAGCTTAAGGTACTTGATAAGAACTATCCAACTCATGACCTCGAGCTTGCAGCATTGGTTTTTGCACTTATGATTTGGAGACATTATTTGTATGGTGTTCACGTAGATGTGTTCATATACTATAAGATCCTTCAATTTTTGTTCACCAAGAAAGAGTTGAATCTTCGCCAAAGTAGATGAATTGAGTTCATCAAGGATTATGATGTGAGTGTACATTACCATCCTGGTAAGGCCAATGTAGTAGCAGATTCTCTTAGTAAACTATCTAATGGTAGTGTAGCACATGTTGAGGAAGAAATATAGTAATTAGCGAAGGATGTGCACAGGCATACTCGTTTAGGAGTTCGCCTTATAAGCATATCAGATGGTGGTGCAACAATTCAGAATGGGTCAGAATCTTCATTAGTATTGGGGGGTTACGGAAAAGCAAGAGACTTATCCGATATTTCTTCAACTAAAGGGTGAAGTTTATCAATAGAGAGTTGAGGTTTTCTCCCCGGGGAGATGATGTACTTAAATATCAGGGTCGATTCTGTATTCTTAAGGTGGGTGAGTGAGAGAACATATTCTTTCAGAAACCTGTAAATCCAGATATTCTATTCATTCAGGTGCCACAAAGATGTCTCGTGATCTTTGGGATATCTTTTGGTGGAATGGTATGAAGATGGATATAACAAATTTTGTGGCTAAGTGCCCCAATTGTCAGCAAGTGAAGGTAGAATTAGAAACCAGGGGGTATGAATCAAGAGATCAACATTCCTACTTGGACGTGTGAAGTGATCAATATGGACTTCATTATGGGGTTATCTCGTACTCGCAGACAACATGGCTCCATTTAGGTGATAGTTGACAGAGTTACGAAGTCTTTTCACTTTTTGGAAATTAAGACTAAATATTTGGAGGAGGATTACTCCAAAATTTACATAAATCTGATAGTCATGTTGCATAGGGTTCCTTTTTCTATAATTTCAGATAGAGGTCCTCAGTTTACCTCTCACTTCTGGAAGTCATTTCAAAAAGGTATTGGTACTCATGTTAACCTTAGCACAACCTTTTGCCCACAGACGATATTAGAGGACATGTTGAGACCTTTTCTGATTGATATTAAAGAAAGTTAGGATGATGACCTTCATCTTATTTAGTTTTCCTACAATAATAACTATCATTCCAGCATTCAGATGACCTCTTATGAAGCATTATATTTGCGTAGATGTAGATGTCATGTTGGTTGGTTTGAAGTAGGTGAAGTAGACTTGATAGGTCCAGATTTAGTACATGAAGATATTGAGATAGTGAAACTCATTAGAGATATAGACTTAAGACAAGCTAGAGTCGCCAAAAGTCTTATGCAGATGTAAGGAGAAGTGAACTAGAGTTCTAAGTTTATGATTGGGTTTTTCTAAAAGTGCCACCTATGAGAGAGGTGATTAGATTTGGAAAGAAAGGGAAACTCAACCGAAGAAATATAGAACCTTACAAGATTCTTAAAAGGATTGGTAAAGTGGCTTATGAGTTAAAGTTGCCTGCAGAACTAGCAGCAGTGCATCCGGTCTTTCACATTTCACTATATTTAAGAAGTGTGTGGGTGATTCAGCATCCGTAGTGCCTTTAGAGAGTTTGACTGTGAATTATAGTCTTGTTTTAGGATTTACAAGTTGAGATTCTCAATCGTCACGTGAGAAGGTTGAGAAACAAGGAAGTCTCTCTATTCAAGGTTTTGTCGAAGAGTCAGTCCATAGAGGGAGCTACTTGGGAAGCCAAAGCATCCATGAAGTCCAAGTCTCCTCACCTCTTTCCTTCCGATTCCTCTCCAGCTTGAGTTAATAGTTCCTCTTCAGTTTTTCGGTCATTCATGTATAATTTTAGTATAAGAATGATGTTCCTCCAGTTTGTATTTGCATTTTCACCATAATTGCATATCCTTGGAACTCAATTCAGCCAAAAATCAGTCTCATGTATTAAATCACAGGGTTGCAGATCTCTACCACCATTTCAGCTAGTTTAGTTTTCATTTGAGGTCGAATGATCCCAAGGGAGAGATAATGTAACACCACAAAAACCAGACCTCGAAAAAACATTCAGAAATGTACCTCAAGAAGTGAACCACGGTAGGGTACACGGGCTGTGACAGGGACCATGGTTTGTTGACCTGCTTGTGGTGGGGAATTCAGATCACCCAGGCCCTATCACTAGACCACGATACACTTCACAGGCCGTGGTCTTGATAAAGGTACGTGGGGGGAGTCCGTAAAGAATAGGTAGTAGCCTCCCCCCCCAGTCAGCTTCTATAACCCCACGCTGAAGTGAAGACCACGAGGACCTTTATAGTGCGTGGTCCTTCACATAGGCCGTGAGATGGCTCGTGAACCAGGTCTCAAGACCAGAAGACCAAGTGAAGACCACAAGAACCTCACAGTCTGTGGTAGGTCCCGTGAAACAGACCCCCAAAAAAACAGAGTTCAGTGGACCAAGGACCACCACCCACTTCACGGTCTGCGTTCCTTTTCACGGTCCGTGGAAGTGGCTGTCGTCAGCCCTCGTTAGATTTTAAGCAGGGTTACTTTGGTCTTTTCTTATTTCGTTGGACCCCTAAACTATGTCATTTTAATAAATTACGTGTTATTTGTTAGTTTCAGCCTAGAAACATAACTAGATCTTACCTAAGTCATATCATTAACCAAAACTTAGAAACTTAAAGCGTAAAGAGAAGAAAGAGGCAACCAATCCCTAGTTCAAGAACGCAGGAAGGTTCCATCAGTTCCAGCCCCGAAATTGAAATATTTCTCCGTGGAATTCATCACCAGGTATCTGTGATTTCACTAGTTTGTTCATTTCGCCCATTCAATCCCTAGAAATCAGTCAATTTCTTGATTCCCTTTTTATTAACTAAGCCTAAGGGTTTTTAGAACTTTAGCAGATTATTTTGAATTAGTTAATTAATGTTTCAAATCAGTTTATCATGGATTTTAGCATGTTTTAGAATAGATTGCTTCATAATTTAGAACCTTAGTATGTAGTTCATTAGTTGAAGTGTTACACTTGTTAGGTAAGCTATTTCAGATAATTGAGATATTTCAGACATACATGCCTCAGTTTCGAATGTGTCATTATAAGTATATTCATGGTGTTTTCTTAGATTTTGCATGTTAGTATTTTGAGTTATCCAGTACTATAGTATTTTAGTTATAATGTGTTAAATTGCATAATAGATTGGGAGAAGCTTAATACTGAGTTAGACTAGGGTCAGTCACTCTTATGTCCCAATACTATGTATCCCTGTGGGTTGTAAGTCCCTTCTGTGGACATTATTTTAGTGACAATGCCACTCATGCCTCTATACTTTGACAGGGTATATTGGGTATTCTCGATCGAGCGTATACAAAGGAATCCACATTTAGCTAATGTGGTTTTATGTCGGTTATTAGTAGATCATATAGGTCAATCACATTGTAGTGCATTGACCATATTATCAGTGCAGTTGAGTTTTTAGTCTCACCATGTTATAAATTTGGTCATTGCATTTGGTTAGTTCTTGTTCAGTATAATCAGCATTCTTATTATGTTCAGATTATATTATTGCTTGATTGCCCTATTAAATTATGTTACTATTATGCTTCACTCTATGCTGCATGCTCAGTACCTTTCAAGTGCTGACGAATACATTGTGTTAAATCTTCTCGTTATGTAGTTCAGGTTCTCAACTTCCAAATCATGCATAGACCAGTTTCTCATCTCCATTTAAGCAACATTAATGGTGAGTCCTCATTCTTCGAGGATAATAGTCATGTTATCTTTCAGTTTTTTAGTATTTTAGTTTCAGTTTTTTGTAGATTTAGCTTGAGCCTGTCCCAACACTTCTAGTCAGTTAGAGGCTATTTACAGAAATAGTTAGATTCGGCTTAGTATTTGAGATTTATATTTCTTTTGATTTGATATATTTAGTTTTATAATGGGTATTCCCCATCACTTTCATTATTATGATATTTAAACTTGCGCATTAGTTTTTGTTATCATAGTATGGTTGTTATGCTTGTAGAATTAGCTTGGAGTCACTTGTGATCCTAGGTCACGTGCCCGCGTCTTGGGGGTAGCCTTGGGGCGTGACATTAATAATTTACCTTATAAACAATCCATGCATTATAATCTTCACAAAATAATATTATTCCATAGTGGACGTTGAGGTTGAAAATGTATGTAATTACAGGTTAACCAATCTGGAAAATTGTCAATTTCGACGGTAAAAATTGATTGAATCAATAAATGAGTCATTGTCCAATCTAACCCAAAAATTTGTTGGATTAAAATAAGTTAGAGAAAAATATGATTAAAATGGGTCATAAAAAACCTTCCAAACTCCTACCATTATTTTATTTGATCTTTTATTTTTTAAAATAAAAAGGTCAACTCGTCATATACTAGAGTAATACAAAAAAAAGAACCTACAAAAAAAATATAAGGGATTGTTTGCTAGGGTGTATAAGAATAATGATGAATAGAGTGTATAATAATGTTTGAATTAGTTATGCTAAGATTATTTTTTAATATTTTTTATGCTAAAACTTTAACTATCTCAAACAGCGACTTAATTGTTAACTTCTGCTCCTCCATGTGTTCATCTAGAAGTATTTTTGAGGCCTAGCGTAGAATTTTATACATTATTATTCATTTTTTTCTTGAACGTCCAATTATTGTAATTTTTTACCAAGATATTTCTATGCCTCAAAATCCATTTGATTTTCCCTAAGCATCATCACGAAAGTGGGGCAAATATATGCATCTCTATCACTTGGTAAATTGCATTTAGGAAAAGTTTTAGATAGGATTATTTTCATGAAGATAATAGAAGCACAAGCTGCAGGTTTTATGAACTTAAGGCAAGGTAGCATGACATCCCAAGAGTAGGGAACTCAAGCTATCCAACCTCTCAAGGTATCTCCTCACATGGTTGCTGATCCAGGGCTCAGATGAATAAGTTTCTATACGCAGTTTTAGACTTGGTTAAAATAGAGTGTACGGATGCTAATGTGTGATGGAAATATGAAAATCTCTGTGCTCATGACTGCATGCTCAGAGCAGGTTGAGGGGATAAGATTAGGTAATCCATGCTAGGATAACAAAGAAGTCCGGGACTGGAACTATGAGTGTTCCCTCAACAAAAGTTTGTTTGTTGAATTGCTCGTAGGGTCAGGAAAAAATTTTCAGCCCCAGACCTTCATTAAGCAAAAGTGGTTTCCATCCTCCATGTTTATAACAAGAATAGAAAGGTAAATCATCGGCTCTAAGTCTTAGGGTGAGTGTTAGGTACCTAAACCTACCCAACTTTGTCCTAAGTATTGCAAGCATCATCCAAGTGAGTGCCTCTCAGGGAAAAGAATGATGGTTTTGGGTTTGGTTAGTCCTTATCAGCAGGTTTGAGGGATTGTCCTTCTAAGACATGGTCAAGGGGGTATAATGGTAGAGCGCAGTCCTACAAACATTAAGCGCGTTAGCAGGTTTGCCGAATTATTAGGGTACTACTGCATTTAGTATAATAGATTTGGAGATCATCGCCAAAAAGCTCTGTCTTTCAGGCTCGCAGCATCAGCGAAGATTCTCGCTAATGTAGTCACTTGTACTTTACGACTTCTTTAATCTTGATGTTTATGCTTTGTTAGATCCGGGCTACTCTTTCCTTTGAACATCTTATATAGGCAATAAGGTTTATTGTTAGTCCAGAAACTCACTCAGAACCGTTCTCAATCTCTATGCTAGTTGGTGAACCGGTTATACTAAGACAGTATATCAAAAATTGCGCCTGGTCATAAGTCTCATCAGAACAGTCACCTCAACAGATCTTGTAGAGTTAGGAATGGTAAACTTCGTGTAATTCTAGTAATATTTTGGTTACACTCCTATTATGGTCTCAGTCATTATAGAACTAGGATTGTTCTTCTTCATCTTCCAGATGAACACGAATCTTAGAATGGAAGGGTAGTAGGGGTAGTGCCTATGGCTAAATTCATTTTTACCTTAAGGTCAAAAGTTGATCTCTTAACAGGGTTGTATCTATCACTAGTTGAACTTAAGAGTCAAGCTCAGAAACCCAAACTCTGAGTGGAGTTCATGTAGTTAATGAGTACCCAAAAGTGTTTGAAGAAGATTTTCTCGGAGTTCCTCCCAAAAGGGAAATCGATCATTGGAATTGATCTCATTCAAGATACATAACCTATTCCTATTCCGTCCTTATAGAATGTCTCAGCTGAGCTTAAAGAATTGAAAGATCAAGTTCAAAGACCTTCCTGGATAAGGGCTTTCATTAGACCTAGTATTTCCATGGGGTGCACCATGTTGTTTATGAAGAGAAAGATGGCTCACTCAGAAGTGTGCATTGACTATAAGGAGTTGAATCACAATTTCAAGAATAAGTACTCTAATCCCACGACTGATGCTTGGTTTCACACAGCCTTCAGCGGTGGCTTAGTCCATTTCTCAATACAGACCTAAGATCTGTTTACCGTTAACTCAAAGTCAGAGATAGTGGACATTCAGAAAACAAACTTCAAACTCGGTAATGTATTATGAATTTATATTTTTGTCGTTTAGACTAGCCAATGATGTTGAAAGCTTTCATGGATTTGATTGAATAGGGTTTAAGAATTATTATGGACTTGTTCGTTATCGTCTTTATTAATGAATCCAGTAACTGTAAGGAATGAGGAAGAACATGCGAATTATTTGAAGACTTGTGCTGTAACTCTCAATGATCGATAGTTATTTGCTTATTGTTAGCGGAAACGTGAAATTAAAGAACAAGGAAGAACAACAATGATTTAACGTGGTTCGGATGCAAATGATCCTACGTCCACAAGAACAACTGCAACCATATTTATTTCACTCTACAAAGAAATACAAGTGGAAATTACTACAAGAGAGGAGAACACAAATGCCTTAGAACATGGGAAGGGCAAGTAAGAGGATATTTGAAATGTAATTAAGAGCTAGCCATATTTATAGGAATAAAATTCAATCCTATTGATTGTGCATCCATGACCATCACCTATGTGTCAAAATTGTCAAAGGTTAAGATAGCAAACCATTTTATGATTTGCCTAATCTTTCACCTACAAGATACAGATCTTTGACTTGTATTTTGTACTAATTATCTTCCTACCAAAATATTCATTTAATTCATCTTCCATTTAAGTTTTGATTCCCAAAAACCAAAACCACTCTTTTCAAATCTCCACTTGGTGTTGTGTTCCAAGCTGCGTATAAACACACTCCGGCCAAACTTCTAAGCTTACTGGGCAATCCCATTGTAAGAAACAAGAAAGAATCAAAACCTTTGTTGAACATACCAGTCCCACCTAGCAGTTTGTTCTCTTAGAGTTTGCATCAATTGATGCATACTCCGCCAAGTCCTTGCAGTGTGCAAACTTGGCAAGCGGGACCTATTTTGGTCAACATGTCTGCAAGCGTTATCGTCTGTGATAACCTTCTCAACCTTGATAGCTCCCTTTTCTACGACATCTCGAATAAAATGAAATCTGACATCAATGTGTTTGGTGGCGCTCATGAAATCTTTGATTTTTATTCAAATGAATAGCACTTTGACTATCACATTTTAGAATTGATTTAAGCTGAAACTAAACTCAATTCTGCCACCAAACCTTTCAAACCAGATAGCTTCTTACTGCCTCCGTTGCTGCATATTTCTGCTTCTGTTGTAGACAAAGCGACAATCGACTGTAAAGTCGATTTCCAACTAACGGCACTTGCCAACGATAGATATATCCAGTTGTGGACCTCCTTCGATCAGATCCCCTGCATAGTCAGAATCAACATAACCGAGAATATGAAATACCTTTCACTTTTCCGAAATGTTAGCCAACATCAGGAGCTCCTTTGAGAATCTCAATATCCCACTTGACAGCTTCCCAGTGCCTTTTTACTGGATTTGCCATGGACTTTGCTTACCACACTTACAGATTGGGCAATATCTGGACGTGTGCATACATAAGCATACATAATGCTACCAACTGCCACTCGCATAAGGAACCTTTGACATATGCTCCACCCTCATCCATTGATTGAGGCATTTGTAACTCTGAAAGCTTGAAATGAGAAGCTAACGGTGTACTTACAGGGCTTGCTCATATGCATATTGATCTTCAAGAACTTTTCCGATGTACCTCTTCTGAGAAAGATGTACAACAACCATTTTCTCTTGAAAATTTCCCATTCCAAGGATTTTCTTTGCAACTCCTAGATCCTTCATGTCAAATTCCTTGCTGCAACAGTTTCTTCAAAATATTTATCTCTGTGATGTTTGTTAGCAGGCACATAAGCATATCATTCAACAATACAACAAAAGATAAATCAGATAGAGTTACCAAGACATCTTCTTGTGATACACACAACTATCAATGCACTCCTCGAAAATCCATGTGTAGTCATGAATGCATCAAAACTCTTGTACCACTGTCTAGGGGATTGCTTCAAACCATACAAAGACTTCTTTCAGTTGGCATACTGGTCTTCTTTTCCTTCAGCTAGGAAACCTTCAGGCTGATCCATATAGATTGTCTCTTCTAGATCACCATGTAAGAAAAGCAGTTTTGACATCAAGCTGTTGAAGCTCTAAATCAAATTGTGCAACCATGGCTAGTAGCACGCAAAATTGAGCTATGTTTCACGACCTGGAGAAAAGAATCTCATTGTAGTCAATTCCTCCTTCTGACTAAAACCCTTTGCAACCAATCTCGCCTTGAGAACCTAGCAGCTTCCACTTCTAGAATACCTTCTTTCTTTCTGTAACCCATTGCATCCAACTGTCCTCATCCCCTTTGGCCTTTTAACTAAGACCCATAGTATCATTTTTGTGAAGAGACTCCATCTCTTCCATCATGGCTAAATGCCATTGTGCAGCATCTTTGCAAGAAGTTGCTTCAATATACGAAGAGGGCTCGGATCCTTAATCTCTCTCTTCTGAGCTACGAACGCATGTGCAATCAGATTTTCTTGCTCTACAAGACGTTCCGGTTTCCGTATCCGCTTTTGTCCCTTCCTTCGCAATTGTGTATGGTTATTGGAAGCAAGTTCTTCAAGATCTGCATCTTTTGACTCATCAATTTGAGTCTCTTGATCCGTTCCTTGGTAAGCTCCCCGGTAGCTCCACCTGTTCGTTGTTCTCGTTTCTAGATAAACTCCACAGAAAACTTTACGAGATCAAGTATAGAGGATTCATCAAAGGTAACATCTATACTAACTACAAATTTGAGTAAAGACAAACACCATAGTTATGTACCCTTTTTACTCCATCTACATACCCTACGAATATGGCCTTTTTAGCCCTTGGTTCAAGCTTTACCTTCATTAACATGATTAATAAGCTGGACACCCAAATATTTGCAAGTATGAATAGTTAGAGGGTCACCTGACCAGACCTCATTCGAAGTCTTAAAAGTCAATCCGCTGATGCTGGAGACCGATTGACAATATGAAGAAGCAGTATGAACTGCTTCAGCCCAAAATACTTTGGACATCTTAGCTTGTAAGAGCATACAACGAGCCTCTCAAGAAGAGTTCTGTTCATTCTCTTCGGCACTCCATTCTGCTGTGGTGTGTGCCTGACCGTCTTATGCCTTGCGATCCATGAACCTTGCAGAAATCATTGAACTCTTCACTGCAAAACTCCAAGCTATTGTCCGTTGCGAAGATACTTGATTTTCCTCTCATTTGATTTTCAAACCAAATCTTCCACTCTTTAAATGCTTCAAAAGCATCACCTTTTTGTCTTTAGGAAACACGCACCCAAACCTTTTGTGAAAAATCATCAATGAATGTGAGAAGATACCTCTTTCCTACCTTCGATGGAAGCTTAGAGGGACCCCATAAATCTGAATGGATGTAGTCTTAGCACCCCTCCCGTTTTGTGCTTGCCAGTGCTGAAGCTGACCTTTTTCTGCTTCCCTAAATGCAGTGCTCGCAAAATTCAAGTGTGCTGATCTTTCTGCACCATTCAAAGGTTGCGATTGCTCAACATCTCCAATCCTCGTGCGCTCATATGGCCTAGTCTCATGTGCCATAATTTTGCCTTGTCATCATTAGATAACTGCACTGTAGATGCATTTACAGAGCCAATAATGGTGTTTCCCGCAAGTGTGTAGAGGTCATCCTCCAGCTTGGCCTTCAACATGACTAAAGACCCTTTAGTCACTTTCATACTTCTCCTTCACTCATGTACTTATAGCCTTGTTTAATCTAAAGTATCCCAGGGAGATTCAAATTCTTCTTTAGATCAGGAACATGAGAACGGACTTCTGTATAGTCCTCAACAATTCCATCATGGCAAGCGAACATGAACTGAACCAATGCCAACTTATTTGGCAAGTTGCAATAATTGCCCAGTAATACAGTTTCCTCTGCTTGTTTCATAGCTGCTGAACCAATCTTTTCGGAATGTCATATGCAGAGTACAACCAGAGTCTAAGATCCATTTGTTGTCATAAGACTCCATATTGCATGATGTTGTTAGTACATAATCATCAATCATTATACATGATACGTTGCTCAACATGGGATGCGCTCGCCTTTTCTTTGGGACTTCGACATAGGGGCAATCTCGTTCAAATAGTGCCCTTTTCTTGTGACAAGCCCCCAAATATTCCGCATTCTTTTGGTTCATCACGAGACTTTGATCTGTACTTCGATTTGTTCCTTCCCTGTTGGTCTAGTACGGACCTCTTACAAAAGAGTCCACTAGTTCATCAATTTTTGTCCTCCTTCAAAAATGCATCCGCCACATCACAAAGAGTTTAGTGCTTGCCGCACTTGCTCAAGTTTAAATAGGTTGTTTGCTATACATCATTGAATTCTCAATATCACGATATTTTTGAAGTCAATGAAAATAGCAAAGAACATGCAAGCGCTCCTTCGTCCTTTTTAATTCCAAGCAGTTTAGTAAGTCATCACAAGTTTATTGAACGCATCTAGATGGTCCTTGCAACAAAGTACCTGAATCATTCTAAATGTATGAAGAGCCGGTGTAAACAACATCCTTGTTAGTCACTGACTGGTCCTGGTAAAAGCCTTCCAGCTTTTTCCCATACTCTTTAGGCCGTCTCTTCGGTACTTGTACTCACTTCACAAAGTACGTTAGGTGCAAGGGACAGTTGGATTTGCACTCAATGCTCTCCTTCAATTTTTACCTTTGTCGGATCCGATATCATATTATCGGGGTACTTTCCGTCAATATCATGGATTGAAACCTTCCCTCCGCAGTAACGCTATCATCTGGATTTTCCAGAATATTGAAGTTGTTGCGCCCACTAAATCTATCAATTTCAAACTTCATGGAACTCATTTATTTTATTTTACTTGTTCTTCTTTTCTACTACAATGTATTTGGAACTACAGAAAAACAAAGTAATCCTTTATTCTGATGTGGAAGTTCAGACTGTGCCTGCAAACCACAGAGCATACTCAGACAAGAACCTTGGCTTCTGATCCCAATTGGTTAGCGGAAACGGTGAAATTAAAGAACAAGGAAGAAACAACAATATTTAACGTGGTTCGGATCAAAATGATCCTAGCGTCTACCAAAGAACAACTGCACCAATATTTATTTCACTCTTCAGCAAGAATACAAGTGAATATACTACAAGAGAGAGAGAACACAAACGCCTTATGAAGATGAAAAGGCAAGTGAGAAGGATCGATGTGAAAATGAATTTAAGAGCTACCTATTTTATAGGAATAAATTCATCCTATGATGTCATCCATGACATCACTATGTGTCAAAATTGTCAAGGTTAAGATAGCAAACCATTATATGATTTGCCTAACTTTCACCTACCAAGATACAATCTTTGACTTGTATTTTGTACTAATTATCTTCCTACCAAATATTCATATTAATATCAATCTTCCATTTTAGTTTGATTCCACAAAGAACCAAAACTAACTCTTCAGCTATGTTTACCAACTGTGAGTTTTTAGTTGCATAGTTGCTTTCCCTTAGGCATATTGTGTCTAGCGAGGGATTCGTAGTGGATTTCTCAGAAAAGAAAAAACTAAAACAATGACTCAGAGCTACCTCTCCTACAGGTATCCAAGAAGTTTCTTGGGTCTAATGTGTTCCTGCAAGAAGGTTTGTGGGAGGGATTTTCATCCATCGCCTCTCCGTTGACTAAGTCGACTCAAAAAAGGGTTAAGTTTCAATTTCAGATTAATTGTGAGAAAAGCTTTATAGAACTGAAAAACTAGGTTTGACTTCATCTCATGTTTGACTCTACCAAGAGGATCCAGACGTTTTATAATATATTTGTGATGCATCCAAAAATGGCCTAAGGTTTGTGTGTTGATGTAGCGCGTAAGGTCATAGCCCAATGCTCAAGCAGCTTAAGGTACTTGATAAGAACTATCCAACCTCATGACCTCGAGCTTGCAGGCCTTGGTTTTTGCACTTCATGAATTTGGAGACATTATTTGTATGGTGTTCAAGTAGATGTGTTCATATACTATAAGATCCTTCAATTTTTTGTTCACCAAGAAAGGTTGAATCTTCGCCAAAGTAGATTAGTTGAGTTCATAAAGGATTATGATGTGAGTGTACATTACCATCCTGGTAAGGCCAATGTAGTAGCAGATTCTCTTAGTAAACTATCTAATGGTAGTGTAAGCACATGTTGAGGAAGAATTATAGTAATTAGCGAAGGATGTGCAAAGGCATACTCGTTAGGAGTTCGCCTTATAAGCATATCAGATGGTGGTGCAAACTTCAGAATGGGTCAGAATCTTCATTAGTATTGGGGGGTTACGGAAAAGCAAGAAAGACTTAATCCGATATTTCTTCAACTAAAGGGTGAAGTTTATCAATAGAGAGTTGAGGTTTTCTCCCCGGGGAGATGATGTACTTAAATATCAGGGTCGATTCTGTATTCCTTAAGGTGGGTGAGTGAAGAGACATATTCTTTCAGAAACCTGTAAATCAGATATTCTATTCATTCAGGTGCCACAAGATGTCTCGTGATCTTTGGGATATCTTTGGTGGAATGGTATGAAGATGGATATAACAAATTTTTGTTGGCTAAGTGCCCCAATTGTCAGCAAGTGAAGGTAGAATTAGAAACCAGGGGGTATGAATCAAGAGATCAACATTCTACTTGGACGTGTGAAGTGATCAATATGGACTTCATTATGGGGTTATCTCGTACTCGCAGACAACATGGCTCCATTTAGGTGATAGTTGACAGAGTTACGAAGTCTTTTCACTTTTTGAAATTTAAGACTAAATATTTGGAGGAGGATTACTCCAAAATTTACATAAATCTGATAGTCATGTTTGCATAGGGTCCTTTTTCTATAATTTCAGATAGAGGTCCTCAGTTTACTCTCACTTCTGGAAGTCATTTCCAAAAAGGTATTGGTACTCATGTTAACCTTAGCACAACCTTTTCCCACAGACGATATTAGAGGACATGTTGAGACCTTTTCTGATTGATATTAAAGAAAGTTAGGATTGATGACCTTCATCTTATTTAGGTTTTCCTACAATAATAACTATCATTCCAGCATTCAGATGACCTCTTATGAAGCATTATTATTTGCGTAGATGTAGATGTCATGTTGGTTGGTTTTGAAGTAGGTGAAGTAGACTTTTGATAGGTCCAGATTTAGTACATGAAGATATTGAGATAGTGAAACTCATTAGATGATATAGACTTAAGACAAGCTAGAGTCGCCAAAAGTCTTATGCAGATGTAAGGAGAAGTGAACTAGAGTTCTAAGTTTATGATTGGGTTTTTCTAAAAGTGCCACCTATGAGAGAGGTGATTAGATTTGGAAAGAAAGGGAAACTCAACCGAAAATATAGAACCTTACAAGGATTCTTAAAGGATTGGTAAAGGTGGCTTATGAGTTTAAAGTTGCCTGCAGAACTAGCAGCAGTGCATCCGGTCTTTCACATTTCACTATATTTAAGAAGTGTGTGGGTGATTCAGCATCCCGTAGTGCCTTTAGAGAGTTTGACTGTGAATTATAGTCTTGTTTAGGATTTTACAAGTTGAGATTCTCAATCGTCACGTGAGAAGGTTGGAGAACAAGGAAGTCTCTCTATCAAGGTTTTGTCGAAGAGTCAGTCCATAGAGGGAGCTACTTGGGAAGCCAAAGCATCCATGAAGTCCAAGTCTCCTCACCTCTTTCCTTCCGATTCCTCTCCAGCTTGAGTTAATAGTTCCTCTTCAGTTTTTCGTCATTCATGTATAATTTTAGTATAAGAATGATGTTCCTCCAGTTTGTATTTGCATTTCACCATAATGTGCATATCCTTGGAACTCAATTCGCAAAAATCAGTCTCATGTATTAAATCACAGGGTTGCAGATCTCTACCACCATTTCAGCTAGTTTAGTTTTCATTTGAGGTCGAATGATCCCAAGGGAGAGAATAATGTAACACCACAAAAACCAGACCTCGAAAAAAACATTCAGAAATGTACCTCAAGAAGTGAACCACGGTAGGGTACAACGGCTGTGACAGGGACCATGGTTTGTTGACCTGCTTGTGGTGGGGAATTCAGATCAACCCAGGCCCTATCACTAGACCACGATACACTTCACAGGCCGTGGTCTTGATAAAGGTACGTGGGGGGAGTCGTAAAGAATAGGTAGTAGTCATAGTAAGGCACATAGGTAATTCATAAACAACCTTATATCATTACATCTTAAGCATAACATAATCAAGAAATTCCAATTGCGTCATCATACCACACCTACTTAATCAAATTACAAGTCATACTTCAATTTAACTTCATCACCGAGCACAAGCCATCATAATTGAAGTAAAGGTTTAGGATATCAAGACTTACCCAATATCCTTCAAAAGCCATCATCATGGTCTTACCATCAAGCAATCAATTTAATCCAAGAATAGATGTAATAACATCAATCAATAGTAATTAACACCATAACTAGGTCAACTACATCAATACAATTCAATTATATACTAGTTCATAACCTAGGGTTAGGGATTTGGAGTCAATTCATCACCTCTTCCACAATTCTAGGTTAAACATCAAGAACTACTACAATTGAACAATAATACAACATTATATAGTCATAATAACAAAAATAAACCATAGACAATACAATTTAGAAGATCAAATTCGTATTAGGAAGAAGCCCATATGAAATCATCTTTTTGAAAACCAATTTTGAAAGAACCTTCTGGGGAAAGGAATTCCAAAGGTGAAGAGTTCCCATACCTTGTTAATTGTTGAAGATTATGGAGAAAAGTTCTTTTCTTGCTGCCCTAATGACCTTGAACTTGCCCTTCAAATGGATTTCTTCTTTGGGAGAGAGAAAGTAGAGAGAAGGAAGAGCATTGCGCTTGGTAAATTGTGGTAGTTGGGTTAGTTTAATTAGGCTTAGGTCTTTATATAAGTCCTTAACTAACTTAATTAGACCCCCATTAACCCCTAATTAATCAACTAATTAACTAACTAATTAAATGTAACTATTAAAACTTAACAGTGAAAACTCAAGCCTGACCTACGAAACACTGACCTACGGTTCGTAGGTCAGTCGACGGTGCCTTGGACCAACCGTCCTGAACAACTGTCGTTTTGGTCAGAGAGTTGTCAAAATGCAAATTTGGGAAAAATTTTAAGTGACCATCGAAGGAGGCAATCGAAGCCCCGTCAATTGGACCACGCCTCATCGTCTGCATTGTTGGTAGACACTGTCCATGACAGCTTTTTGGTCAAAATGGAAGGGTCCTCCTCAAGGACCCCTAGGGTGGTCCTTGGGGATTCGTACCCAGACGTTTTGACCCTGAACCAATTCTAATACAACTTAGATACCATTCCATCAAATTCCATCAATTTCCGACTCTTAAAACCCCTTGAAATAGGCTAAGGCGCACTAGTACCTTTTGCACTAGTCTCAAGATGTCATGGACGTTCCTTGACGTTTTGACTCTAAAACTTCCTAAATGACTTATATACACTATTATTGACCTTAAAGAGTGTTATAAACTTTAGACACTCATGTGAGGTTCTAGACTAGGTCTTGGATTTTTGGAGTGTTACATTATCCCCCCCCCCCCCCCTCTTAGGAACATTCGTCCCCGAATGACACTAAATATCTTTTGAAGGGAAAGGGTAGACTCAATACTAGCAGCCCAACCAACAACATGCAAAATCAACATGAGTTACAACTCAAATCAACATAACAACATGGCACTTACACGGAGTAACTCAAAACATCAAGTGCAACACATAAGAGCTCAAAACCGTAGCATGAGGAATTACCTTTTCAACAACAAGATGAGCTCAACACAACATATGGAGTCACTTATGCCAAAATCTCTTTAAACACATATTAACATGCTCAATCTCATTTCATATAGGCAACAAAATACCAAATACACAAATAAGTGCAAAATTGAGCAAAACAATATTTTCATATGAAACTTCATTTTAGCAAAACCTATATCATAAATATGAACATCTTTGCAAAACAAGTCAAATTCAATTTATTCATTATTTTCATTATCAATAGGAAAAACTAACCTTAATCAACAAAGAAATGAGGGTAATGGGACTTCATGTCGGCCTCGGCCTCCCATATTGCTCCCTCAACTAGGTGGTTCTTCCATAACAATTTTACAGAAGCCACCTTCTTGTTTCTCAACTGCTTCACTTGTCTATCAAGGATTTCAACCAGAACCTCCTCATAGGAGAGGTTCTCATACACACCTAGAACCTCAATAGGAAGAGTTGATTCGGGATCACCGATGCAATTCTTAAGCATGAAAACATGGAACACCGGGTGAACCGAAGCTAGTTCACTAGGTAATCTCAACTCGTGTGAAACCTTGCCAAACATTTGCAAAATTACATAGGGACCCACATAAAGAGGACTCAACTTCCCTTTCGTGCCAAATCTCATCACCCCATTCATGGGTTAAATTTTCAAACACACATTATCACCTTCTTCAAACTCTAATTCTCTTCTCCTATTGTCGGCATAAGACTTTTCCCGGCTATAGGTTGTTTTCAACTAGTTCCTTATGATATGAACCTTCTCTAAAGTCTTTTAGATCAATTCGGGACAAAAAATGAAGACTCTCCCACTTCAAAACCATCCAATCGGAGATCTACATCTCCTACCATACAAGGCCTCAAAAAGAGTCATGGATATAGTCGAATGGTAACTATTATTATAAGAGAACTCAACCAAAGGCAAGTATTCATCCCAGCTCCCCTTAAAATCGATTACACCAAGACCTAAGCATATCCTCAAGGTTTTGAATAGTACGCTCCGCTTGACCATCTGTTTGGGGATGAAAAGTGATGCTTAACTTTTACTTGAGTACCCAACTCTTTTTGGAACGACCACCAAAACTTAGATGTGAATTTATCACCCCTATCTGATATGATGGATAACGAAATACCATGAAAACACACAATCTCATCTATGAAGATCTTTGCATAATCTTCCGTCGAGTGAGTGGACTTGACGGGAATAAAATGAGAGGACTTTGTAAATCTATCCATCACCACCCATATTGAGTCATTTTGCCTTCTAGTCCGAGGCAAACCCACTATGAAGTCCATATTGAAGTCTTCCCACTTCCAAGTGGGAACTTTTATTTCTTGGAGTAAACCACCCGGCTTTAGGTTCTCGGCTTTCACTTGTTGGCAATTTGTACACCTTGCGACAATTTTAGCTCTGCCTTTTTTTGAACCATCCCACCAAAACACCTCTCTAAGGTCATAATACATCTTAGTAGAACATGGATGAATTGAATAACGGGAACCATAAGCTTTCTCTAGAATCTAGTTCCTCAAATCACCCTTATTAGGCATACACAACCTCCCTTGGTAACTCAAAACACCACCACCTCCTAAGGAGAATGACTAATTAAGCTTACCAAGAACAGATTTCTTCAAATCCATCAATGATTGATGAAAGTGTTGCTTAGACTTCACATCAACCACCAAAGATGATTTGGAGTTATGATGGACCATAAAACCATAATATGGAGAATCTTCTAATCGAACACCCAATAGAGCAAACCTATGAACATCATTCACTAAGTCTTTCTTGGCTTCTTCCACATGAGACACACTACCCATGGTCATACGAGTTAGAGCATCCACAACTACATTGGCCTTACCGGGATGGTAAAGAACACTCATGTTGTAATCTTTCAACAATTCCAACCATCTTGTTTGTCGTAGATTTAACTCCTTTTGAGTAAACACATATTGAAGACTCTTATGGTCGGTATACACATTAAAATGGACACCATACAAGTAATGCCTCCATATTTTCAAGGCAAATACCACGGCTGCTAACTCAAGATCATGAGTTGGATAATTTTTCTCATGCACCTTGAGTTGTCTAGAAACATAGGATACTACTTTACCATGTTGCATAAGTACACACCCTAAGCCAACTCGAGATGCATCACAATATACAACGAAGACCTTTGTGCCCTCCGGTAAAGTCAACACCGGAGCGGAGGTATGTCTATCCTTCAAAATTTGGAAGCTTCTTTCACATGCCTTCGACCACTGAAATTTCTTATTCTTTTGGGTCAAGGTAGTCAAGGGAGAAGCAATGGACTCAAAACCATCCACAGACCTCCTATAGTATCCCGCTAGACCCAATAATCTTCTAATGTCTGTTGGAGTAAATGGTATGGTCCAATCTTGATCACCTCGGTTTTCCTTATATTAACCTCAACTCCCTCACTAGAGATGATATGACCAAGAAACTCCACCGACCTCAAATAAAACTCACATTTGCTATACTTGGAAAATAGTTGGTTTTCCTTAAGCACTTGTAACACCACCCTCAAATGGTCCATGTGTTTACCCTCTTTTCTCGAATATACCAAGATGTCGTCAATGGAGACAATGACAAATGAATTTAGGTATTTTCAAGACACTCTATTCATGAGGTCCATAAACGTCGCTGGGCCATTAGTGATACCAAAGGATATTACCAGGAACTCATAGTGACCATATCTAGTTCGAAATTCCATTTTTGGTATATCCTCACCTCTCACCCTAAGTTAGTGATATCTCAATCTCAAGTCAATCTTAAAAAAGTAGCTTGCCCCTTGGAGTTGATCAAACAAGTCGTCAATCCGAGGGAGAGGATATTTGTTCTTAGTAGTGACTTAATCAATGCACATTCTAAGGGACCCATCCTTATTCTTCACAAACAAATCTCGAGCACCCCATGGAGATATTCTAGGTCTAATGAAGCCTTTGTCTAGTAAGTCTTTGAGTTGAGACTTCAACTCTTTCAATTCGGCCGGAGACATTCGATAAGAAGGAATTGAAATGGGGTTGGTATTCGGTATCAAGTCAATACCAAAATCAATTTGCCGTTCGGGGGGGATTCCTGGAAGATCATTAGGAAAGACCTCCAAAAATTCCCTCACTACGAGGACTAATTCAATGGGAGGATTTTCGGAGTCTAAATCTTTGACTCTTACAATATGGTATAAGAACCCTTAGAGATCATCTTACAAGCCTTTAGACAAGAAATGATACGACCTCTAGAAATAGAATTACCCCCCCCCCCTTCCACTCTAACATGGGTTCATTTGGAAATTGAACTTGACAATTCTTGTTCTACAATCAATGGAAGCAAAATAATCATGCAACCAATCCATCCCCAAAATGACATCAAAATCAACCATATCAAGTTCTACTAATTCAACATGAGTAACTCTATCGGGAAACTTTATGGGAAAATTTCTATATACCATCTTTGCAACCACCGAATCACCTACCGGGGTAGTTACCATAAAAGGTTCATGTAGGACATCGGGCAAAATATCAAACTTCCTAGCTATCAAGGGAGTAACAGAGGTTAATGTAGCACCCGGATCAAGTAATGTATAAACATCAATAGAGAAAACTTGCAACATAACGGTCACCACATCGGGAGAACTCTGTTGTTCACCCCTTGAGCGAAGCGCATAAAAGCGATTCTTTCTTGGAGCATCTACATTAGAATCACTTGCTTGTGCTTGCCCACTAATCATGTCTTGCCCCTTTATATTAGGGCAATCCCTAACCTTGTGGCCACTCTTGTCACATCCAAAGCAATTGTCCGTCCCAACAAGGCACTCACCATAATGCTTCTTACCACACTTTCCATAAGTTGGCTTCTTACTTGGTGAATTAGTACCTTTTCCCTTTTGAGACTTAGGGTTAGACACCCTATCATCACGAACCTTGGGAAATTTGGAAGGAACTTGATTGGAGAACCTCTTCTTGAATCTAGGTTTGTCTTGAATTTCCAACCTCCCCTTTGAAGAACCACCATCATAAGACTTGACCCTCTTGGCCTCTCGATTCTTCCTCTTTGGCCTACTCTCTTCCACTTGTTGAGCATGAACCATGAGACAAGAGATATTCATCTTATCATGAAGTATAGCCGCAGGACATTCTTCCACCAAGTCATCGGACACCCCCGTAAGAAAATGACTCATCTCATCCCTTGGGTTGGAAACCAAGGATGGAGCATACTTGGACAACTTAGTAAACTTCAATGAGTAGTCAAGTACACTCATACCTCCTTCACGAAGGTTGATGAATTCTTCCACCTTAGCTTCCCTCATTTCTCTAGGAAAGAACCTATAATATAAAGCTCTCTTGAAGATCTCCCCAAGTCACCGGACCACCTCTTAGCACCCTATTATCTCTTCATTGTGTGTACCAGGCTTGGGCTACATCTTTGAGTTGATAGGCTGCCAACTCAGCCTTCTCTTGTGGAGTAACACCCATAGCAAATAGGATCTTATAGACCTCATCAAGGAAATCTTGAGTATCTTCATCCACTTTTGACCAGAAGAAATAGGTGGATTCATCCTAGTAAAGTCTCTTAAACGAGATGCCATAGTGCTAACATGGTGAGGCACACGGGGTCCAACCTCCCTATTCACTTGGGTCGTTATGTCTTGGACTTGAGAAGTGACAGTATTAGCTTTTGAAGTCATGGCTTGAGAAAAAAAAAGAAAAGCCGCCCTTATCTCTCCATCGGTCATTGGTGGAGGAACAACCAGAACTTGATCACCCATAGAAACTTCTTTAAGAGGAGGGACTTGATTGTGTTGAGGAGGAGCTTGGTTGTCATGGGCCCCCGCATTAGCAATCCATTCCTCGGCCGTTTGTGTCGCTGCCCTTTGAGTATTCATACTTATAACCACAATAAAAGGTTTAGGTGAAAGCACATAAAGTAAGACTCTAAAGGCACGACATACGAGTACAAGAAGATGAGAGTTTCCTAAGCATCACATAGTCTCTCATTTATAAGTGTGGCACGCTTCACAATTATGATCAAAAATCTACATAGACGTGGTTTAATGAGACATCGACCCTAAAGATATTCAACCTCATGCAATGATACCAAGTTTGTCACACCCGGGAAGTACCGCCTAGACGTAATCGGCGTCGGCGTCCTCGGAGAGGACTAAGACTAGCCTATTAGCATTCATCATTACATTTCATAGGTTAAAAAGTGCGGAAAATTAAAACTTTTCATCTAACTCTACATTATGAGGTTTACAAAGACCTCTCGCATACACATAATATATTCATAGTGAGTTTACTTAGAATCCTCGTATAAAAATATTACGTAGTCTTCTACTTTTATGTCACATATATGTAAAATACACAATATAGTATTAATAGGGATGTCTCATATTAAACTATCTAAGCGTAATAGAACAATATGGGCATAGCCTTTACACAAATGTATAAATGCCACTTAGGGCTTACAACAATATCTTAGAAACAACAAGAGTGAAATAATTGTCTTTAGACTATAGCAATGTAACATAGGTAGATTGAGAGAAAGGCATCATCCTCGGAACTTGAGGACATACCCACACTTGGAGAAATAATCCAAGACTTCCTTGCAAATTGATCATGAACCCTTCAACGACCGGAACCTAAAATATTGGGGGAAAAGAGAGAAATAGGGGTTAGCATATCACTTTTACTAAGTATGGAAACATATTCACACACGATATAGAAATTATGCTAAAAGGGACATTTTGTTCAAAACCATGCTAAGTTACTTTGAAAAGCCTTATGCACAATCAAGAAAAAATATAAGACAATAACCACATATTCATTAAGACAATAGCATATTCAACACAAGACCAACATCATCAAGTATAACCAAGTCAACATGTTTAATAGCATATTAGAACCATAGCCAACACAACTCCAACATCATATTATATTAACAAAGCATGTATAAGAGATTATGTCATAACAACACATACAAGACCCTTACTCCTAAGCCCCATCAAGTCTACAAGTGCAATGACGAAGTAAAGACCCATAACCTTACTCTATCAACCAAACCAAATAAAGGATCACAAACAATGCCTAACATCACATAACATAGCATTAAGAGTATTCATCATCATAGTTTATCAATAATAGACCAACAGCATGTTTATACATGAAACCAACATCTTATAGTATCATTAACATATAAAGTCAGCACATGTATTTCATTCACTTTATAAAAGCATAAGAACATCCTCCTAAGACTTTCCTCAAGGCCAACGAGTGTAATGTATAGGTAGAGTACCATACCCCTACCTAGACTAAGTCAAACCCCCTAAGTCATCCTAGTTAGAGTTCACTCTATTACTTCATTGTACTTTCGGGAACACTTTCCTTAACCAACATAGACCACGTGAGCTAATGTGGAATTTGGTGTCATGAAACCATACACCGAAAGAAGGTGGACTACTTGCCAATGTAGTACCAAGACATGAACATAGCATCTAGGTGGATCCACTAGCGAGCATTCGTATGGGGGAAGCATAGTTCACAAACTAGGAGATATGTTTAGGACCCTCTTTATTCCAACATGCATTATAGTCTCCGATCTCATGAGTACAATATTAAACCTACCTTCCCTATGTAGTAAGGGACACTCCTCACTACTAGTTCACTCGGTGCTAAGCTAGAGTCCCTTTTTGAAATGTCTTTCTTTAACAATCATAACTTATTATAGGTCATATGAGAATAGCTCCTTGTATAGTCATAGTCATTATCTCAATAGGAATTGCATGAGAACACCTTTCATTACAACCCTCATATGTGAGATTAACACATTAACATAAATATATCATAATAAGGCACATAGGTAATTCATAACCAACCTTATATCATTACATCTTAAGCATAATATAATCAAGACATTTCAATTGAATCATCATACCACACCTACTTAATCCAATTACAAGTCATACTTCAATTGAACTTCATCACTGAGTACAAGCCATCATAATTGAAGTAAAGGTTTAGGATATCATGACTTACCCAATCTCCTTCAAAAGCCATCATCATGGTATTACAATAAACCAATCAATATAATCAAAGAATACGTTTAATAACATCAATCAATAGTAATTAGCACCATAACTAGGTCAACTACATCAATACAATTCAATTATATATTAGTTCATAATTTAGGGTTAAGGATTTGGGGTCAACTCATCACCTCTTCCACAAATCTAGGTTAAACATCAAGAACTACTACAATTGAACAATAATACAACATAATATAGTCATAATAACCAAAATAAACCATAGACTATATAATTTAGAAGATTAAATTCGTATTAGGAAGAAACCCATATGAAATCATCTTTTCGAAAACCAATTTTGAAAGAACCCTTTGGGGAAAGGAATCCCAAAGGTGAAGAGTTCGCATACCTTGTTAATTGTTGAATATTGATGGGAGAAAATTTCTCTTATTGCTTCCCTAATGACCTGGACCTAGCCCTTCAATGGAGTTCTTCTTTGGGAGAGAGAAAGTAGAGATAAGGAAGAGCATTTGGGTTTGGGAAATTGTGGTAGTTGGGTTAGTTTAATTAGTCTTAGGTCTTAATATAAGTCCTTAACTAACTTAATTATACACCCCCCCCCCCCTTAACCAATAATTAACCAAATAAGAAACTAACTGCTTAAATGAAACTATTAAAATTTAACAGTGAAAACTCAAGCCTGACCTACGAAACTCCGACCCACGGGCCGTAGGTCAGTCGACAGTCCTTGGACCAACCGTAATTTTTGTCAGAGAGTTGTTAAAATGAACTTTTGTGAAGATGGTTAACTGACCATCGACGGAGGCAATCAACGCCCCGTCGATTGGACCACGCCTCGTCGTCTGCCATCGTTGGTAGACATTGTCCATGACAGCTTCTGGTCAAAATGGAAGGGTCCTCCTCAAGGACCCTTAGGGTGGTCCTTGGGGAGTCGTACCTGGACTTTTTGACCCTAAATCAATTCTAATACATGTTAGACACCCTTTCGTTAAATTTCATCAATTTCCGACTCTTAAAACCCCTTGAAATAAGCTAAGGCACACTAGCACCTTTTGAAATAGTTTTCGGACGTCATGGACGTTCCTTGACGTTTTAACTCTAAAACTTCCTAAATGACTTTTATACACTATTATTGACCTTAAAATGGTGTTATAAACCTTAGACACTCATGTGAGGCTCTAGACTAGGTCTTGAATTTTCGGAGTGTTACAGATGCTCTACTTTCACTTTAAAAAAAATTCAATAATTTTCTCTTTACTTGTGGAACCATAGGAACATGGTTTACCACTTAGTGAAAAGAGCATAACACCAACATCTACTCTGGCCCTTGTTGCAGGTTTATATACATTATAGAACAAGGTATTTTGTTCTTTTTTAAAAACTAAAAGTGTTTTTCCCAAACTTAATCAACATTGTTTCAAACTTCTGCTTACTATTTTTAGTCCTATTTTTTTTATTGTAGAAACAAATAATTAGAAAATAAAAAAATTGTTATTTTCTAAGAATTACTCAGGACTTAGCCAACAAAAAATATCGTATTTTCTTCTTTTATTATTTCCTTTTATGATGGAAAACATGACAAAAAGGGAGAAGCAAAAGAGCAAAATAATGTTGACAATAGTCTAAGTATTCATGCAACATTAGTTTCGCAAAAAGAATAAAATAATGTATTCCACGAGCAAATAAGTTTGCAACTCGAACTCGAGCGGAAGTTGGTGATATGCTCTTTTCACCAAGTGGAAAATCATTTTCCTATGGTTCCACAAGTGTACAAGAAATAACTAATAAAATTTTCAAAATAAAACTAAATGATCGCCAACGCGATTATGCTTAGAGAAAAGCAAGTGGCTTAGAGGCATTTGAAGATCTTCGTAAAGAATTAGAAGCACCAAACGAGAAAGAATAAAAGTGAATACTAATGCTTAAGATTATGAATCTTGGTTCAGATGTACCTCCAAATAAACACATGGAGGAGCCGAAGTTGAAAAAAAAGTTGCGGGTTGAGAAACTTAAAAAGGAAAACAAAAACTGTTATTATGACCGAGCATCCCAAGTATGATATAAATTTTTCCCCTAATACGGAAGAGTACGAGAGTTTTTGAACTGATAATTATTATGAAGTTTGTACTTAGAGTACTTGAAATTAGAGTTACACTTTGAGAAGACTTTACCGGATATCTAGCTTTCTAAGGGAATACATTATTTTCCTTGTTATTAAGTCATATGTTATTGGTCTTCAATCATAAACTTGAACGAGGTTTAAAACAACAATATAGAAGGTTATGGAGTACTTATATACTTAAGATAGATTTTTGTTTGTTTCCTTTTTAGTATTTAATGACTTTTTGTGTTATCTAGATTAGTAAATTAATGAATCCTCTTACTGAACTAGTAAATAATGTGAAAGTGATGGATCAAAGAGAACGTTAACTCATTAATGTTCTTCAATGTTCCAACTCTAGGGAGATTGGTGCATTACATTTAACACCAACGCTAGCTCTCAATGAGATAGTGAAATCTGTTGTAATATGAGTTTATAAAACATCCAATAACAATTAGTATTATTTAATGTTTATGAAAATGTGGAATAAAAAATGTGCACTAGCAATATAGATAATTACTATTTAACACAAAATTATTCTTTCAACGTAATTAATCAATGTGTAACAATTTCTAAACTATTAATCACCAAATAATGATCCCTTCATTATTAATTTACTCCATACACAATCCGTGCATTTCAATCTCCACATAAAAATATATCTACCATAGCGAACGTTGAGGTTGCAAATGTATGAAACTACTGAAGCTGGCCATTTGGAAAGAATTTTACAAGTTAAAATGGATTGATTCAATAAATGAATCACAGTCCAATCAAAGCCAAACAAATTGTTGGATTGATATGAGCTAGATAAAAGTATGATAAACAATGGGTCATAACACAACTCGTTCAAATCTTACCATCATTTAATTTGTTCATTCAAGCAAAGAGTTCCATAATAAAACAAACGTCAACTTGTCGTATACAAGAGTTAAAGAAAAAAATTGACTTAATAACAAAGAACTTTATAACTTTCAATTTTGTGGTCTAAAATCTCGTATAAATGGATGAGTTAATAATAAAAACAAAGATTGACCAAATTAGAAGATTTTGTTGTCAATTTGTGTTTAAAATCAGAATTACTTATTTCAACAAACTTTGCAGATATAAGAAGTTAACAAAGTTTAATGAACTAGTAAGAACAGAAGAACATAAATTAATTCAAAAAAACTAAAATATGTAAGCATACTGGAATCTGGAAAATCAGAATGGAAAAAGATCAAGACCACTGAATGCACACTGTCCCCTTAAGGAAATTATTCCCCTCTAGTATTCGGGGTTTGATTCGGAATATGTCCTCTCAGGATAGAATGATCTTAATAACTAGTGTATTGATACCCAAAGTGTTGGTGTCAGCGAGCAACTAAACGGCAGTAAAGTACACAAAGAAACTTTGTGAAAAAGAAGAAGACATCAAAAAAATCCATAAGGAATAAATCTAAAGATACAGTGGTATTTATAGACAAGAGAAACTGGTTCCGAAAGGTTGCAACCTTTCAAAACCCACACGACCATTCATGAAAGATTGCTTTCAAACAGTCATGGTTGTTTCTAAAAGTTTCAACCTTTCAGAACATTCATTTCCAACGGCGGGAAATTTAAATAAAAGGGAAAAGTATTTTTTTAAAAATGGGTCGCTGTGATGCAAGTTGGGTCGAAACGTTTCGGTTAATCAACTAAAAAGTTGAAACATTTCAGTTAATCTCAACTAAATAATTGATAATGTTTCGGTTATCAACTAATTAATTGAAAACATTTTGGACATTTAATAATTAATTAATTAATTAATTAATTAACAAAAAAATTTTCCAAAAAGATAATCTCTCGATCGGTCATTTTCTAAGGCCAAAGTCAAAGTCAAGCCGAGCGAGCGACGAAGACGACAACGACAATGCGAGGGGGGTCCCTCTTTCCAACCCTTCTAAAAATTAATAGGAGTGTTCTATATTTAATCTCTTCTATTTTTCTTTCCACCACCGACGAAGGAGAAGTGCCTTTTAACTAAAGCATTAGAGAACTTTTCAAGTTCCATACTCTTCCAGTTCCTCTTTTTTCATCTTCCCTTCATTTCGTATTATTTTCTATATAGCAAACAGATTCGATGATTGGTAAGGTATACTCCACTTCAAGAACATCAATTACAAAATCCATGATAATTATAAGCTTAAAAGATCTTCTCTTCTGGCTCAAGGAAAACAATTAAATCAAATTTGAGATAGTCAGCAAAAAAAGCAACTCCTTTTTTCTTCTTTAACATTCTCCACATGAAACTTAATGGCCAACTTCTACTCCTCAATATATTTATCATGAGGTGTTACTGAGCTAGTGTGTATATTCTTATACATTAGTATTTGTTATTCTCATTAAATGTTTGTTAATCTTTACAATGATCTTCAGTGCCTCAAAGCCATTTGATTTGCCTTAAGCATAATCATGTTAGCAATCCTCTACTTTCAGTTAGAAAAAATTATCAATTATTTCTTCTCTACTTGTGGAAAAACATGTGTTTTCCACAAATATAGAAGAAACAATTGATAAAGTTTTCATAATGAAACTAGAGAATCGTCAACGTGAATATGTTGAGGGAAAATCAAATGGCTTTGAGGCATTGAAAGATATCAATAAAGATTTAGAAGCACGGAACAAGAAAGAAACAAACGAATACTGATGTGTAAGGTTATGCACCCCGCTGCGAAATACCTCTAGATAAACACACGAAGGACCAAAAGCTGGCAATAAAACAGGTAGCGGAAGTTCTAGAAGAAACAAAAAGTACTACTTTGATAGAGCATTTCATGTTTTATTTAAATGTTGCCCCTAAGCCAGAAAAGGAAGTGAGTTCTTGAACTCTTATTTATCATGGAGTTTTTTATTGGAGTTCTTGAAATTGGAGTTATGCTTGGAGAAGACTTAGCCACTGATCGAATCTTTTAATATGATCAATTCTAGTCTTTGTTATTAAGTTAGTTGTCGTTAATCTTCAGTCATCCATTTATACGATGGTTTAGACCACAAAATAGAAGGTTTTGGAGTTCTTATGAAATTAAGTAAGTTTTTTTGTTTGTTTCATCTTTAATATTTATGATATTATGAGTTGTCTAAATTAGTAAATCAAATGAAGACGTTTCTAAACTAGTAAACGATGAATGTGATGGATTAAAGAGAATACTCNTAGCAGATACATAATGGACTTCAACTTCAATAACATTATGCCTTACACCAGTAAACTAATGTCACAACTAACATGATCAATTGACGGTCATCTATAATGATATTCCTTGTGATTATTCTAGGGGCTAGGTAAGTCTTTCGTATTGGCATATTTCGCATAATGCGATAACACTTCAACTATACAAGATGAAGTTCATTGCACGAAAAACTCATTTATTCATCAATCAAAAGCGCAAATATAATATCATGTTATGTAAAATTACTACCAACCTCCATATTTCTAGTTACAACAAATCGTCTAGGTTGACATTTTCTACGGGCTGATTGATCGACGTCATCAAAGACACTTCATCCAATACTAGGCGTCGACGATCGTTAGTCAGTATATAACCCAACCAAGGGTTAGGATCGTTCCCACGAGGAGGTACTGAGATTATTTCAGCCAAGCATTACCTAAGTCATACTATTCGTAGCTACACGAAATTATCGAATAAAAACATATTAAATTAAAGGGGGTGACGCAAGCATTAATTAACAATGGGGAATGTTGCAGTCGAGATTAAACAGCTCAAAATAGTAATGCAATAAGAGAGACTAATGGGGAAAAAGGATTCTTGGGATGTGATAGGAATACGGGATAAACTAAACTACTGGATACATGCTTTTGATGGTAAATTCGTTGAATATTTGTGACTAGGCTAGACTAAAGTTGGGGTAAGCTTTCTTTCGAACAACTTAACCCGAATAAAATAGGTTTCTCTCGGACACCCACTTGCCGCATAAAGAATGACCTTTTCCTTAGACCACTCACTCTCTCGAGCTCTGTGTGTGGGAGAAGTACTATGGTTCACTCACTTGATCTGACCTCATGTAGACTCAATCACGCCAACCATCAATTTAGTAGTCTTAGTTTTACGACTTATCTCACGAGCAAGCCAAAACATAAAGGTGAAATCGTAATTGCAACAACATCTTCATTAAGTTTCAACACAACTACTAAATGAAATCACATTTAAACATTTAATAAACAATCAGCAAGCAAGACCGAACAACTAATTTAATCCACATTCACAAAATCACACCCCAAGAATTGGGGTTTTAGCTAGATATAAAGAAAAGAAAGAAAATGATACCAAATTGACGTAACATCAACTGGGTATGATTTATTTCTGCTTCAATCAAGTCTAGAATGAAGAATTTCCAACACCCACTTTGAATTTCTTCAAGATGAGGATCTTCAAATCTCAAAGGTTCAAGAGCAAAGTTTCCCATTAGCTCTCAAAAACTCAAAATAGAAACAAAGTTTAAATTTTATTGTTCAATACTATAAAAATTGATACTAAGCTAAAAATATTAACAGGTATTTATAGTTTTCAAAAAGTTATATTGCGAATGACTACTCGACACAGTTAGTCGGGATCTCCGATCAACTGGGTGATCCACCCTTTTTATAGATTCATCGTCATCTTGTGTTAGCCTACAACATCTTCATGTTTTGGATCATTGGTCGACATAGTAATTCTTCGCGGAACTGCTCAGTCACACGTCGTCTGCTCTTTTTCACCGCTTATATGATCATTTACTTCAGGGCTCAGCTCAATGTAACAAAAGGCAAGGATGAGACCTTTTGGTGACTCACCGAATTGGTTCGGTTATCCTCAGGTCTTCATTTTTTCATTCTTTTAGCTGCCTTTGATTCTTTTTGCTTGATGGTGTCCATTCTTTGTCTCAAAGCCTATATACCTGAAATTAAAGGTATTTTATCAGTTTTCAAGACAAAATATGCATTTGAGGACACTAAACCTATCAAAATATTGCCCTAAATGAGTCCAGATCGTGGACTCATCAACACCCCCAACTTAAACTTTTGATTGCCTTCAAGTAAAACTCAAGTTCATAATTTCAAAAGGGATGTCTCAAATAGTGCTACACAAGACTCTATCATGAATGCACACAACAAAACTCAACTTACTCATGCAATAAACAAATGTGCACTCAAACAATCAAGTTGTGACACACCATTATCAAAGATTTCAAGCTCACAATACGTGCTTCAAATGCAAGTTCAAGTTCAACCAAAGAGATCAAATGCCCTCATATAAAGAATGATCACATATTCACTCACAATGGTTCACAATATAAAGTTCCAGAATCAATTTCAATGCTCAACTCGCAAGATGAACACAATGCATGATTTCACTCATAAGTTTGCCCGTATTTTCTAATTAACTTTTGTTTCTGCTCACTCAAGTTCAAAAAGGTTTTTTTAGGCTTGTAATGCGGCTGAGTGCATAGATATGGTCATTTAGGCTTGGTGACTTTCATCTTCATGAAATGCGGTACTCATAACACTTCATTTTTCCTTCTTTCATATTTTCTTTTGTGCTCATAAGTCATCCCTTTATTCACTTTCCAAGGATTGTCTCGGGAACCCCATTTCTTATTGTATTTTCATCAATTTATTATATGATTTTCTCTTTTTCATTCTGTTCTTCTCTTTTTCTATTTCTTTTTTTTTTTGTATGGAAGGATTCCATTTTGCTCAACACCATGGGTTAAGGGAGACTATTCTTGCACTGTTTCACTTGCCTTCTCTTTATATCACGTCCCCAACTTAGGATTTTGGCCTAATTGGCTATTCAATCAACAACAAATTAAGAGGATTATGGGTAGAGGATTTAAGAGATGTCATTATTTATCAAGTTTCATTCAAAGAAAGGTAAAGCTCAAGGGGTGTTCAAAAGAGTCTCGCACACTCACAATGTAAGGCACAAAAGAGGTATATGTCAAATTGGTTCACACTCTTTCGACGGTGCCTAAGCTCATGTCATGAAATTACATAACTTAGTAAATCGGACTAACGGTAAAAATTCTAGGTGTCAACATGCATGGTTCACAATAAGCTTAGCAGACAAGGTATTTACACCAAAGTCAAACAAGACTTTACAATTTTGCAAGTCTGCAAAGTTCATTGCAAGAAACTCAATTTGATAATTGTTGAATCACATCGAGAGCAAAGAGTTGACATATTGTTTATGCCACTTCATTTGGTCTTGTTGTAGCCGCACATTCAAGTTCGTTCGATTGAAAGCTCTATTTAAGTCATAGATATTGATCATACCGAGACTCAAATTTAACAAAAAAAAGACACATTCAAGTACATGCAAGAGGTGGCGAAAAGAAGAAAAAAAATTTGGTCGGGTCAAAATATTTGCAAGTTAAACATAAGGAGCCACAAGCTCAAACATCTGCAAAAAGCAATATAAAACACAATTTGAGACAGAACAACCCAAATGTATCAATAAAAAATAAAATAATAATAGTCCAACAAAAGTAGGCCTCACCCCACCACAAATAAAAAGACATTTGTTTTCAAATGCAAATGCAACAGTAGATGCGAGGTTTTTGCAAATTAAAACAAAAAGGTAATGCTAGGCGGCAAAGTGATCCAGCTCCGAGTAAAAATATCACTAATAATGCAAAAATATAGGTACTAACGTGCATGTGTGGATTTAAAAGAAAAGAAATGAGGAAAGAGTTGAAATTTTTAAACATGTGACTTTTCAGTTGTCCATTCTCGCCCATTTGGCGACAAAAGTTGTGGTGGCCGATTTATTTGGCGTCTCGCTGAGTGATATCCCTTTCCATGTTATACCAATCTCCCAGTTTATATTGGGAACTTAAACAAAGGTACAGGTCACGATCGCTGATCAATTGAGTGATTTGCCCATAATTTCATATGCTTGCCAAGTTTTACCGAATCCAAATCCAGAATGGGTTGAACAAAACGATGGAATGATTTAAGTCGGGGATTGATTCGGCGAATCTCCAACCAAACTCTTCTTGACCGGCACTTTCCACATTGTTGTCAAAATTGGACAGCGAGGTCATAGGCTAATCACTGAGTGTTTCAGCGATACTCCATATGAGTGAACTCTGTGCCTAAAGTTCCAGTGAGTGGCATCTTAATGAGAAGTCAAGCGGTGACGGAGAAGATGATAGATGAAATCTTTGGAAACACGCCGATGGGCTACGAAACACCTCCTAATATTTCAGAACTATGTGTGAATATTTCTTTCGATTCCAATGGCGAACGAAGTCGCGCTCGGCTAATAGCCTCAACGATACGTGAAAAGTGCTTTCCTCATATTTTTCAACAGATGCAATATTAACACACTGATTATGGAAAATACTACTCCTTGGGTTACCTCCCAACTAGCACCTTATTTAATGTCGCGACATGATGTGGAGGTGGCCCTCAAGTCTCGTCGAAGTACACTACTTCAATCAAGGATATCTCATGGAATTCGCCATAGTATGCTTGCAAATGCTGCCCATTCACCTTAAAAGCAGGCCCTTCCTATCCTTCCACTTCAATGACCCCATTAGTGAACACTCGTGTCACTCTAAATGGTCATGACCATTTGTACTTGAGTTTTCCAGGAAAAAGTCAGACGGGAGTTATATAATAGCACCCAATCCCCCACTTTAAATTATTTCTTGAGTATTTTAGAATCATTCCATCTTTTGCTTGTAAAGCGCTGAACTTTCATAAGCTTTAAATCTGAATTCATCCAACTTGTCAGTTGCTCCACTCTATCTTTGGAGTTCTTCACCCAATCCAAGTTCAGTACTTTTAATGCCCACATAGCTTTGTGTTCCAATTCGACTGGTAGATGGCAAGACTTTTCAAAGAATAATTTATATGGAGACATGCCGATGGGAGTCTTGTATGCAGTACGATATGCCCAGAGGGCATCGTCAAGCTTTCGAGACCAATCAGTTCTATTTGCGTTCAGTATCTTGTCTAAGATACTTTTAATTTACCGGTTGGACAGTTCAACCTGACCTATTTTTTGTGGGTGATATGACATTGCCACCTTGTGTTTCACCCCATATTTACTCAATTCAACAGAGAACAATCTATTAAAAAAATGGGATCCACCATCGCTAATGATAGCCTGAGGTGTACTAAATCTAGAAACAATGTTGCTTTTCAGGAACTGAACTACAGTTTTCCCTTTATTGTTAGGAAAAGAAACAACTTCTACCCACTTAGACACATAATCCCTGCCCACAAAATATACTTATTAACAAACGAACTCACAAACGGGCACATAAAATCTATACCCCAAACATCAAATAGTTCAACATCTAAAATGGGTGTGAGAGGTAATTCGTGTCTTTTGGACACTCCCATTGCCTTTCGCACTGGACGCATTTCTTCAAAAATTCATGCTCGTCTTTGTAGAGACAGTAATAACCACTTTGGAGGACTTTAGCTGCAGTGCGCACACCACTCTTACGACCCCTCCACAGGTGAAGCATGAAAGGCATAGAGTATATCAAACACTTCCACCTTTTGAATACACCTTCGAATGATATGGTCAGCACATTCCCAAAACAAATATGGTTCATCCCAAAGGTAGTTTTTCACATCGAACAAGAATCACTTCCGTTAGTGGGAGTTAAGCTTCTCTGACATTAGCCCACAAATTAAATAATTTGCAAAATCTGCATACCAAGGAGGTTGACTGAAAGTTATAATGAAGAAATTATCATCCGGGAAAACGTCATTGATTTCAACTTTTGGTTATTCATTTTCCTTGCCTTCCAATCTCAATAGGTGGACTGTTACTTGATTTTCAGAACCTCTTCTGTCTTTGACCTCAAAGTCAAATTCTTGCAGAAGCAACACCCATCTTATCAACCTTGTCTATTCATCCTTTTTGCCATAGGGTAACGTAGGGCAGCATGATCAGTATGGACAATCACCTTAGTACCAAGTAAGTATGCCCGAAATATTTCGAATGCATACACCACAGCAAGCAACTCTTGTTCGGTAACTGTATTGTTACGTTGTGTACTATTCAAGGTTTTGCTTACATAATATATGGGGTGGAAGAGTTTGTTGGGTTTTTGCACCAAAATAACACCCAATGTTATGCCACTTGCATCACACATTACCTTGAAGGACTCAGACCAATCGGGGATGATGATAATTGGGGTGGACACGAATTTATCTATAAGACATTTGAAAGCTATCATGCAAGAATCATCAAAGTAGAACTTCACTTCTTTCTCTAGGTGTTTTGCTCAAGGGATGTGCAATCTTGGAAAGACTTTGATGAACCTCCAGTAGAAACCGGCATGCCCAAAGAAACTACGAACTCACCTAAATCTTGGCATTATAAACCTCTGGCCACTTTTGCGAAACTTTATGCCCAAGAACTATGCATTCTTTAACCATTAAGTGATATTTTCCCATTTAAGGACTAAGTTTGTCTCCACACATCTTTGGAGATCTTGGCTTAAGTGGTCCGAACATTCATCGAAGGTGTCACCAACATCCTACATTGATCATGGTACAATTGACACATAACCACTGCAGAACTTCTATTTGCTTTTCTGATTGTTCTCGGTCACTGTCATCATAATCCTCGTTAAAATAATACTAAGCATTGCACACACGCCCCCAAGATCTTATCCTTTCGCACATAGCCCTTCTCTAAGGTTGATAAAAAATTTACAACAAGGTATAATCAGATGCCCACCATCAAAATCAGTGAAATATAAAAAATGAACAAATAGTAGCTCTCTGAGCGTTGTAGCATCTTGTTCACCGTTCAAACCTGGTATCCCATCATAGTCATTTGTACAATGTTGTGACACCTCCCTGTATCGTCCATCATTTTGACAAGTATAATCACAAACATTTGCTGAGCCAACCTAACAAAACATCCATTTAAATCTTTACAAAAAACAACTTCAAATTGATTTTGAAGATTGGTTTTAGTTATTCTATTAGTTTAATTGCTCATTTTAGATTCTTCTGACCTCATTGCCTTAAAAATTAATAACACATTTTTGCTATGAGATCATATCTCCACAACGATCACAATCATATGTGACAAATGTAACACCCTACATGTTAGAACAAACCAGATTTCAGATTTTATATGTTGCAGGTGGAACCTACGGGCACCATCCACGGATCATAGGAGGTCCCATGGTCCATCCTACAGGTCTGTGGTGCACCACATATGACCTTCCCCCAGAAGTTCCAAAAAAATAATTTAAGCCCCCAATTTAAGCCCCAGTCATGACTGACGGTTGACCAGCGCGGACCGTCAGTCGATCGATGGTCTGCCAGTCAGGTCCGTTGGTTACCCCGATAGTAGTTAAGTCGGGGGACTTTTTTTCTTTTCCTTATGTGTTCCCCCTTAAATCAATCCTTATCTTCTACGATTTAAAAGTCTGACCCTTCCCATTCTAATGGTTGGAGATAGTTGATATTGAGGTTGGATTATTGAACGAAAATACAGAGAATAGATAAGCAGGAAGTAGCTTGAATACATTCGAAATACACTCCGAAATAGAGAAGTTAACCCGTTTAGGATCCTTGTCTCGTTTTGTTTTCGGTATCATCCATTGCTCACTCGCAAGTTCCTTGTCTTCTTTTGTTTTCGGTATCATCCATTGCTGCCCGGATTCCGCCGAGACTTCTTATTCGTTGTTTGAGTTCGAGATTGTGTAGTGGTGAAGTCGCCCCTGCTCGTTTTCGTCTCAGCCGCTGCCCCTAAGAAGGTCATACTTGTTCCCTTTTCAGCATTCTCCTCGCCTCTGCTTCCATCTCGATGTGATATTTTTCGATGTTGGCGGCTGATTATTGTTAGTTATTTTTGTTTCGTCGATGTTTCAATGCGACATATTTGTTCTTGCATGATTCAGTTATTTGGTTGAGTCGAGGATTGCAAATTTGTAGTTAGTGTTGATATTCTTGGCTGCTCTATGAGTTCTGTCCGTTATTGCTTCCTCGGGTCTACTGTTTAATGTCATTGGGGCTGTTCTGTTTCGTCTAAATAGCAGGGCACTTTGTTTGACTTATTGCCGTTTAAAGATTTTATTCATCTGAGTTCAAGTCCTCAAATTAACTAAAATGGTTAGCATATATGGCATAATCACATATTTGTTCTAATTGCTTAGTTTTATCTATTTCTTGAATGTCTTTGTTGTCTAACTGCCTAATATGACAGTGTTTTAATCAATTTTCGTCTTCTTGCCATTGAAAAGTCGGTAATGCTACATTTCAACTCGAATGGGTGACATTCTTTCTATAGTGACAGTGATTCTCCTTTTTTCTTATTTATTTTATACTCTTTCGCCTACTTCTTCAGTTTAGCTTGAATATTTGACATTAGCTTTGATTTCTTACACTTTTATCGGTATATGTGTTTACGTTATTTGGCATTTTGGGATAGCTGCACTAGTTTGAAATTTGACAAGAACCTAGTTCATGCTTAATTACTTTCTCGTGATGTTTAGTGAAAGATTTCATAGACCATGGTATCAAATAGTGTTGTTAGTAGATCTTATCGGCCTCTCTATATTTTTTACGCGGGTTTCCTCTAATTTTGCTTACTGTAAAATGTATAGGTGAGCATCAGTAGTTCTTTTTAGCTTGTGAGCATGTTTAGTTAGTGTTATTTTCATGAAAACTTTCATTGCTTTGACCGAAAATTTGTCCACATAGCATTTGTTTTAGGAGTAATAATTTGTATCTGTTGTTGGCAATCATTTGGTTAACATGCTACGTGAGAGTGATTGTATCTCCTCTTGTCCCCTGTTAGTAAGTTTTCTACTTGGCTTCCACATTGGTATGTTTGTATGAATTAGCCACAACTTTTCTTAATCTTCTCCATTAAGATTTATTAGTTTCCAGTGAACCTCTCTTTGATTATATGGGATTGTTTATTATTTTCCTGAGCCGGTACATATATTCTATAAATTTGGTAGGCATTACTTTTTCTCTTTATTCCGATCAGATTGCTTATTAATGTTTCGCCTTTCTTTCTTTTGTTTATGCATGTGAAATCTGCCCGAGTTCATCATGAATTCCTGTTTCTTCCCTCTACATTTTTGAGAGAGGCATAAAGGCTTAATTCCTTTCGAGTCGGCCAGCTAATGGAATCAAACAAACGCTCCCCAAAAAATTAACGAACAGGTGTTTGAAGGGATATACCAAAATGTATACACTAGTATGCACCTAGTGTACACGGGATTGGGCCAAAAGGCCTATCCTTTATGGAAAAATTAGCAAACTAGTCAAAATTCATAACTTAATTAGTAATAACCTCACTACTTTAAAAATATTAGTAAAAATGTCAAAAATATCATTATTTTGAAAAAAAAATATGTATCTTAATTAAACCCCTATTTTATCTCCTATTGCCTACTCGTTTTCCAACTAATTTTATATAAAAAAATTACTTTATTTAACTCCACTGATTTAGGTTTCCCATTTATATCCCATTCATACATGTTACCCAACTATTTTTATTTTTTTAAAAATAAAAATCTTTAATTTCCATTTATTCATGTTTCCTACGTATCTCTCTTCCAATTTGGCTCATATATATATATATAAAAAAAAAAAAAGTTTTTCTCTCTTTCATGTCTTCTTTTCATATTCTCATTTAACTTTCAAATTTCTCGTATCTCTCTGCCGTAATTTTTGGTGTTTTTATCTTCAAAAATTGAATTCACACAAATTTCATTAATTAAGGTATTCATCTTTATCTTTTTTTTTTTAGATTTATTTTCTGATTTTATTTTTATCTAAATCATTCATAATTGTTGAAAGTAGGATAAATCTAGATTATACCTCTATAACAATCTTCAATGGATGAATCTAAGAGACTTACTAGAGTTATTCAACTTAATCGTCAAATTTCTAGTGATTTTTCATCCTTTAATCTATGTATTACTCAAGAAATAGCGGATAATGTAGGATCCACTTCTAAAATGAGGGAAGAGAGACGATCAGAACAAATTCTTCCTCTTCAGATAAGAAATGTAGTATCTTCATATACTCGTGGGATACTTGAAAAAGACGGAGAAGACCAAATAGTTGGTGAAGAGGTATTTAATTATTTTTGCATGTTTAGTATTTTGCATATTGAGTTGAAGTTAAAGAACATTTTTTTTTCAACAATGTAGTTTGATTTTATTTTTTTATGTATCCAAAATCAATTTAGTATGTGTATTGAATATATTTGCAAAAATGTCTTATGTAGATCGTGCAATTTTTGTTACTTTGTATTTGTATTTCTTTTTTTATTTTATTCTTGTATTTTGGCGACAATTATTGTCAATTTTTATAATGTATCAAATTTTTAATCATTCCTTTATATTTTTTTTTACATTGGTAGATATTCAATAATTTAAGAATACATTTTACATGAATATGATATTTCAGATTTATTAATGAATTCTAATTGAATGGTTTTGTATTCGTTGTGGTGTATTTGTTGTATTTATGTTGTATGCTATTTAATTTTCATGTATTTGTTGTATTGTGTTGTATGATATTTATTAATGAATTCATTTTGGATGATTTTGTATTCTGATGTGTTTGTATTTATTATGCTTTGTGAGAGTCTTGTTTGTATCAGTAAAGTAAACATACATAAAAAATTTATACATTTTTAAACAAATAGTAATGTTATTTGAATGTTTTCAAAGTAAAAGTATAAATACATATTAATTGTATTCACTGTATTCATTCAATTTTATTTCATTATTTTATCGTCATTGTATCATGTTTGGTGTTTTCATTAGATCATTACATTTTGAAAATGTCAAGTTTGATTTATAAATTACATTATTATCTAAATTATTTTTATGTGATGTAGTTTCTAAGTTATATTATGTATACTTATTATATTTTTATGCTTGCCAAGTTGAATACCTTTTCTTACATATATCATTTATCAGGGAACTGCGTTTGCATGCAAATATCACAGTTTTTTGTATCCAAGCAACAAATGTATGTATTCACAATAGTACTTGCATCATGTTATGAACAAAATTGTATCCAAGTAACAAATGTATGTATTCGTAATAGTACTTGCATCATGTTATGAACAAAACTGTGTTTTTTTTAATTTTTGATTTTTATAACTGATGAGAGTTTTAATCAATCATTCATCTTTAGTATTTTTTTCTCCCCTTAATTTCTCCTTTTTGTTTTTTTAACATTTAATTCTCTCAATTAAAACAAATAAAAAATAAATAAATGAGATACATAATAAACTAAAACTTTGACATTTTTACCAAATAATGAAAATATTGACAATGGGTCCTATTAAATGTCAAAATATTGACATTTTGAAAAATTTTCCTTCATTTGTTGCTTAAAATTGTATTTTGTTATGTTTGGGCTTAAGCCCTTTTATTATTATTATTATTATTATTATTATTATTATTATTATTATTTATTAGTTATTAGGAAAGGTATCAAATGCAACAAGTGGGCCTAAAGCCCAACAGAGAAATTACCTCATCTTAGGACAGGTTCAAACGGGCCATTGGCCCAACGCTGAATAGGCCCAAGTGCTGGCCCAGGCGAATAGAACCAGACTTGGGCCCAAACTTTTTCTCTCCTTACGCATTTATTTGTTATCATTTCTTTTATGTTTTATTTAATTTTATGATTTACCTGATCAATGCCCCAAAGATAGCCATTTTTTAATTAACTATTTAAAAGCAAGTAAATATTTTTACTTTCACTTAGTCAAGCATGCTTATCTTTTAAAATATTAGAAAAATATTTTAATTGTCGGATAACCACATGTTAGCTGGCATTTCGTGTGCTTTCAAACCCTTCCTGAAATGCTATTATGAACCCCCAACCCCTTTTATATATTTTCATCAAATTTCTGTTTTAGTCTTTTGAAAATAATAGTTTTCTTAATTTTACTCTAAAAATTAAGTGGTGACTCTTAAAACCATTAATTTTAAGATTTTTAAATAAAACACTATGTATGCTAGAACAAACTTAATTTAAGATTTCAGCTGTTGCAGGTGGCACCTAGGGCACCATTCACAGACCAAAGGGGGACCCACGGTCCGTCCTTCAGGTCCGTGGTGCACAACATGCGACCCTCCCCCAGAAGTTAAAAAAATTATTCTAAGGGTCAACCCACGGCTGGACCCATGAACCGCAAGTTAGGCGACAGACTGTGGTTCGTAACCGTGGATTAGACCCCCTCCCCCAATTTCATCCCCTGTCACGACTGATGATTGACCAGCACAGACCGTCACTCCATCGACGGTCCTTCGGTCCCGTCCGTCAGTGACCCCCGACAGTAGTTAAGTCAACGGTCTTTTGGTCTTTTACTTATGCGTTAAAACCTAAACTGCGTCGTTTAAACCCTAGAATACGTGGTTTTGGTTAGTTTTATACTAGAAACATAATAAGAACTTATCCAAGTCAAATCATTCGCCAAAACATAGAAAATAAGAATGCAAGAGGAGAAAGAGGTTGAACAACCCCAGTTCAAGAACACAGTAAGTTCCATCAGTTCTAGCCCCAAAATATAAAGATTTCTCTGTGAATTTCGTTACTAGGTATGTCGAATTTCACTTGAGGGCTCCTTTCTCCCATTGGCCCCCTAGATTTCAGACAGTATCTTGATTCCCTTAATATCTAGCTTAGGGATTCTAAAACATTAGTAGATTATTATAAATTACTTACTTTATTGATCCAAATCATATTATCATATTATTGCTCAGTTTCTCGTATGATATTCAGAACCCTAATTGTATATATTCGTTAGTTCATGAATTATGCATGCTAGGTTAGACTATTCAGTTATTTCACATATACACATGCTTAGGTTTGTGAATGTCACATTATCAGTAAAAATTATTACATTCTCAGAATTTGCATGTCAGTGTTTGAGCTATCCAGTATAATAGAACTTCAGTAATAAAATGTTAAATTACTTAAATCAAGTGGGAGAAGCTTATTACCGAGTGGACTAGGGTCAGTAACCCTCAGGACCAAGAACTACGTGCCCCGTAGGTTGTAAGTCCCCTCTGTGGGCATCATTTTTGTGATCACGCCAGTTTTCCTTTATATCTCTAGTTGTGTATATTGGGTCCTCTCGATGGGGCGTATACATTGGACTCCACATTTAGCTCATGTAGTTTCATGTCGGTTATTAGTAACTCCCTTACAGTTCAGTAATATTCTAGTGCATTGACCATGTTATTAGTGTAGTCCAGTATTCAGTCAGCATGTTATAAAGTTTTTCATAATATTCAGTTAGTCGAGTACATCATTTTTAGTATCCTTATCATTTTCAGATTATATCATTCTTTTATTGCTTGTTCAGTTATTTTATTATTCAACTTCATTCTATCTTACATACTCAATACTTTTTAGGTCCTGACGCATACTCTGCGTTACATGTTCTCGTGACGTAGGTCTAGATTCTCAATATCCAGATCACGCGTGGATTGATTCTCGATCATTAGATTAGGAGTATCAGTGGTGAGTCCTCATTCCTCGAGGAAAACATACAAGTCATTTTTTATGCTTTTAGTCTTTAGTTTAAATCTTGCTAGATTTAGATGGGGCATGTCCCATCACTTCTATTCATTTCAGAGGCTTATTTCATACATAGTTAAATTTATCTATTGTGTTAGAGTTTGCCTCTTCATTTGTACTCAAACTCCCGGTTTTCATATATTTTGATTTAGTATATGGCTATTTTTTGTCGTCTCAGTTTATTTACATTATGATTTAGCTTCCGCAAAATATTTTCCCTTTTAAGTGTATCTTTAGTATGCTTATGATATGAAGTAGGGTTAGCTTGGGGTCACTCGTGATCCTAGGTCCTGTGTCTGCGCCCAGGGGGTAGCCTCGGGGCGTGACAACAAATATCAAATACTAATTAGTAGCCATTAATTTTAGACAAAAACTTTTAATTTTACAGACTGCAAAGGCCAAAGCAATCATTTTTCCTATATTGCACTTTAGTGTGTCATTCCCAATAACACTAATGTGATGCTACAAAGTGTTCTATGAATATCATTGTTACCTTTCTCAAAATAAGTGTTTAATACATTTTTTTTCTAATACCACACCCTCGGGTGCCCTTGGAATGTACTTTCTCAAATTCGACTTGTTACTTTTATGGCTCCTATTTTGTGTAAACTAAATTACTGAATTAATAATGTTGGTATTAACTACTTAACTGAAAAATCAATCAACTAAAATAAGTAATTAATGTATAACAATTCGTATAAATGGATGAGTTAATAATAAAGACAAAGATTGAAATAAGAAGATTCTATCATTGGTAAGGAATCCTCCAATTTCAAGAACACCAACTACCAGATAAATGTTAATTATAAGATGAAGAGCAGACTGCTCTTCTGGCTCAACGACAACAATTAAATCAAATTTGAGATGCTCGACCAAAATAGCACCTCCTTATTTCTTCTTTATCATTCTCCACATGCAACTTAATGGCCAACTTCTACTCCTCCGTGCATTTATATTGACTTGTTTCTTAGCTAGGTTGTATAATCATATACATTAACTAGGTAAAATACCCGTTCTTTGCACGTGATTGAACTATTTTATTAAGATTACATACAATTATTCGATAATATTCATATTTTCGATACATACGCTAAATCGTCTAGAACATTTTTCTTAAGGCAAAGTGTTCTCTGAAATCATGAAAGGTATATTTTTTTAAACTTTCATTTTTGTTATACAAAAACTAATGAGTCATATAGAGATTTTAAGTAGAAGAAGATGTCTAAGAAAATCTCTACGAAAATAGTGTGTCAGAAGTAATGAACTTTTCTAAACTCTAAGAAGTTGTAAAGAACAACATCAGACATTAAAGAATAGACCAAAAATCCTAGAACAACAACACTCCCAGCCAAAGTGGAACATCACGTTCATACAAGAACATAATTAAATAAATTCAAATGGAGGACCTTCGGCTTCTTTCTTATAAACCTCCATTAATCTCTTTTTTATTATAGTATGTCGTATCATGTATATGTTAAAAATTACCCTAAAATTGTTAATTAGTATCATAAATGTTTTTTGTCATTGTCTGAGAATAGTCATTACTATTGCTTAAGTTTTATATCACCGACCTCAACTTATTTGGAATTGAACCATAGTTATTGTTATGGTTATAGTATGCATTTTCAAATAAATAATGCAATAGGTGTTCTCCAAATGGAACTGTTCACAATAGGATATTCTAAACAAAATTTTTGACACATAACATATTAAAATCTCTCAACATAATTTTGTGAGATCTTGAACTCACAAATATGTAAAAATAATAATAAAGACGACCTTACTTTCCAAACAATCAAGAAGAAAAAGACATGTTGCTTAACATATTTTCAGAAAGATAGTCGGTCGGGCTATATCCAAGTTTATAGTTCACAAATTTAATTGAAATAGTTTTAAAAAGTCCCCAAAATAGCAAAAAGATATTGCAATAGATATGTGAATCACTATGACTTAAAATAAAAGATTAAGCTTCATGAAATAGGTGAATCAAAACTTTGAGGAATGAAACACACTTCATAAGAAGGTTAATTAATGTATTTGAATTAGGCTCCCCTATAGTGAAAAAAACCTATAAATAATAGTGACAGAAATAAAAGTTTTATTTACTAAAGAACCAAAACAAATTAATTCAATCATTTTAGCAATGTTATGAGTTGTGGACATGAGAGGTGCAAGAATAGTTGTGTCGCATTGATATTAAAATCAATTTTCATTATTATATGAAAAAACCTTTAGAAATGGACAAAACAGAAGATCAATTTTCAATCAACCTTACTGAAATTTTAAAAATATTTAAAAAAAGTCACCAAAATAGCAAAATACATTCTATAGTTACATGAATCAGTATGACTTATAGTAAATTTTAAGCTTCATGAAATATGAGAAAAGAAAACTTTGAGGAATGAAACTAACTTCATAAGAAACTTAATTAATATATTAAAATTGTAGTGTGAACAAATGTTATTGTGCCTTATCGAAAAGATCACAACTCTTTGGAAAAATTACAACCGTTCGGAAAGGTCACAACCTTTAATAAAAGTTACAATTTTCCATAAAAGTCGTAATTCTTCATAAAAGTCATAACTTATCTTAAAAGTCATAACTATTCATAAAGTCACAACTTTCATGAAAAGGTAATGCTAGTTTTGGAAATAAATAAATTAAAAGGGAATTATGGTTGGTGGTGGAGTCACTTAGGCGGGCCTAGGATTTTCTTTTGTATATGTATATGATATTCATTTTTCTCATTAAATGTATGTAATTCTTTAAAAAGATCTTTAGTGCCTCAAAGACATATTATTTGCCCTAAGCATAATCATGTTGGAGATTCTCTACTTTCACTTTTAAAAAATAATAGAGATAACCCATCGGTGGTCCCCTAAAGTTGGCATCAACTTTCACTTAGATATCTGAACTAGACTTTGTTCATTTTAGACACCTCATATAAGGTCCTGATTGTCATTTGGACACTTTTTTTACATTCAACAAAAATATGATGGGAGTGTGTTCCACTCACGGATGATGTGTAAAGTGTCAAGTTATATGAGGGTATGAGGGCCCTTGTCATTTTGTTCAAAATAATTCTTAAACAATAAAGTATCAATTATTTTTTTTAAAAGATGGCCAATGGATTGATGACACGTGGCATTTTTCCCAAATAATAACAAAAAAGGATTAAATCAACTTAAAAAATCTTTAGGGGATCTTCTCACTGCACACACCCATTTATCTTCTACCATATACCAAAAAAAGGTTCTATCTCTTTTACTTAAATATTGATCAATCCTTCTATGATATAACTTTAGTGGACTTGTGTAAGTCAATTTTTTTTCAAATAAATGCTTCTCCACAAATTTTATTGCTTAAAAGAATAAATCTAAGATCCAATGGACTTCTAAAAATACAAATGTGTACGTGTTCATATCACATTGTTAAGTTTCTTTTAAGGAGAATATCTCATTTTTTAGTGACTTTTCATTCATCCCCAAATTTTCATATTTTTTTTTTCAAATTTCAGTCTTTTTTCCTCAAATTAAATTGAGGAAGAAGGGCATCATCCTTGGAAAATCTTGGGGAAAGCTCTGACGTTTGAAATTAGATTCCTTGTTTGTGGCATCATTGAATATATTTCACCATGGAAGAAGTTCAAGCTTGAGAAAATGGTGGTTGAAGAAATGGGGAAGAAGAAGGAAATATAAAATAAAAATTGGCTAAAAAAGAGTTTGACGCGCGGTTAATGAGTGGATCACACTCACTATGTCATATCAGCAAAAAGTGTCAAAATGACATATTAGGGCCTCACATGAGGTGTCTAAAGTGAACAAAGCCTAGTTCAGGTGTCTAAGTGAAAGTTGATGCCAACTTTAGGGGACCGCCGATGGGTTAGCCCAAAAATTATCAATTATCTCTTCTATACTTGTGGAAAATCATCTGTTTTCCACATGTATAGAAGACATAATTGATAAATTTTACAAAATGAAAATATAGAATCGTCAAATTATGATTATGTTGAGTGAAAATAAAATTGCATTGATGCATTGGAAGATCTCCATAGAGATTAAGAAGCATGGAAAGAGAAAGAAAACAAACGAATACTAAATTATAAGGTTATGCACCCCGGCTCAGAAATAGCGTCAGATAAACACATGGAGGAGCAAAAGCATGAAACAAAGTTGCGAGTAGGGAGGTTCTAGAAGAAAAAAAAGTGTTACTTTGATGGAGCATTTCAAGTTTGATCTAAATGTTGCCCTTATCCAGAAAAGGAGGAGAGTTCTTCAACTCACAATTCCATGGAGTTGGTAATTGGAGTTCTTCAAGTTGTAGTTATGCTTGGAGAAGACTTAACCAACGATTGAATCCATTAATATGATCAATTATTGTTTTTGTTATTAAGTTAGTTGTCGTTAATCTTCAGTCATCCATTTAATAGATCAGAAAATAGAAGGTTTTGGAGTTGTTATGAAATTAAGTAATTTTTTTGGTTGTTTCATCTTCAATATTTATGATATTATGAGTTGTCTAAATTAGTAAATCAATTGAATCCTTTTCTAAGCATGTGAACAATGAAACAGATTGATCAAAAAGAACACTCACGGACTTAATAAGGTTCTGTCATGGTTCCAACTCTAGGGAGAATTGTGAAAATACATGTTACACCTGAGCTAGCTCTCCATGAGAATGTGGAATCTCTTGTAATGAGAATATAAAGCATTAATTAACATTGAGTGTTATTTTATGTTGATAGAATGTGGAGTAAGAATATGTGCATTAGTAATGTAGATAGTAACTATTTAAAGACAAAAACATTCTTTCAAATTAATTAATTAATTAATCTGTATAACAATCTCTAAACTATTAATCACTAAATAACAATCTCTTATTATTAATTTACCTCATAAGCAATCCATACATTACAATCTCCACATAAAAAATTATCGCTACCATAATGGACGTTGAGCTTGCAAATGTATGAAACTACAAGTTAGCTAAACTGGCTAATTGTTAATTGGATAAATTACTTATTTACAAATCTTTATTTTTCATAATTTCTATTATTATTTTCTACCATTTTAAAATATTTCCAAAATCCTTGTTTTCCTTTCAAACCTCATTCTTTCGGATACATAAAGTTTTAGACGTTTCTCATCCTATTTTTACTCCTTATTTCACTCCCTAATCTCTTCCTATTTTCACTCACTCAATATGTGTCCTATTTTCACTCCTCAATCTTTATTTCCTTCATTTTTTTAAATTTCAGATTTGTTCTCTCTCATCTTATTTATTTTGATTCTTAAATTACCATTTGTTAGTGTCATCACTATCTGATACATCCTGTCACAGTAAGTTTTATTTTATGCAATGTATCATATTTATATTTAAGGTGTTAATATATAACCCTAATATTGTTGAATATTCAATTGATTTTTATCATGTTTAATATAAATGTTGTTGATACATAAACACTAAATGACGTAGCATTTACATGTATCAAGTTCTTTAATGTATCATCAATCTTATTCAAATTTGAAAGGCTATATAGAGAACAATAAATCAGTTGTGTGTTATGTATCTGCACCCTTTTAATATTTGTTCAGTCCACCCAACATAGAATGCGATGTATATGTACATATTATCCAATAATAATCTTGATTTATAAATCGTAATGTTCTATAAGTGGAGCATTGTGTATCAGATCCAACAATAGGTATATGATACACATTCATTATTTGAAAAACAATCTTATTTATCGTATAATCTGCACATGTATAACTAATTATATACTTTAAACTAAAATTTGATGAAGACTAAAAACGAATACAAAGAAATGTGAAGGAACGAATAACCAAGACATAATTGCTTAGAAACATCTTGTTTGAAAAAACAATGATGAACACATCTATTTTTATATGTATTAGGAGTTGTTAATTCTTTAATAAACTATATATTATAATAAAGAATACAAATAGCTAATTTTATGATAAAAATAATTTAATATTATTTTAAAATTTAGCTAATGGTTCTATATATAAATAACGCCTTCAATTGATACTAAGGTGTCTTTTTTGTTTCAGTTTAAAAAGAAAGTGAATATTTCTTCCTTTTTTGTTTTATTTTTTTTGAAAATTTGTTTTTTACAACAGAATTTTAAAAACAGTAAGCGAAGTTTGATTTGGTAAAAGTTTAAATTTTAAATTACATGTATCGGATACTTAATAACTATCACACAGTAATGTATCGATCTAAAACAGAATATCTTATGAGCAATCTTTACTTCTCCAATGTATCAAATAGGATTACAATACTTAGCAATATATTAAATAGTTTAGTAATAATAATGTAACATGAGTAACATATTCTTCTTGTATCTCGTCTAGTTGAAATCTACCACAATTACATATTTTTTGCAACCTTATTGTATCAGATACATTTCCAACTAGATCATGATACATTATATAATGTATCTGAACCATATTGAGTGGTACCATCTTAAGAGTACTGAGACAGATCTAAACTTTCACAGATACATTTAAGACATTCATCACCATCATTACATAATTTTTATGGAAATTAGAAATAGAAGCAGAAGTCCAGAAACATTCAAAAAGACAACAAAAACAAATTGTTGAATGGAATGCAACTAGGTTTACAATTCTTGGCAACTTAGGCAAGAGACTTCCACTCTTTGTTTTCTCTAATTAGCTCTGCTATCATTCTTCTGATATCTGCTTCCTTCTCGATTCTCTCTTGCTTCTCAATCTCATCTTGATGAAGAGCGATCTAGACATGGATTTTGTCCATGATTTGCCATAAAGCGAAGGCTCCTACAAACATAGCATAGAACGTCGCATATTTCACCATCTTCGTTAACGTTTTAGTCCTGTCAACTCAGGGTACTACTACAATCTTGCCGCTTCAGATTCATAAATGAAACAAATTGTCCAACAACCTTCATAAATCACCTCATTCACCCAACCTCAACAAAATCGATATATTCATCTTCTACAACGATTTTTTCGAGTTATTTGAATTTAGAACTTTTTCGGCAGTAATGGCTCCTCAATGAAGAAGCTGTGAATGTGAAATTTCAGATTTGTGAATCTGTTAGGTATTAGATGGATTATTTACAACATGTCAGGTGTGATTTATGAGATTGCAAATATTTTTTCCTTTTTAAGCGCAACAACACCATATTTGAATGTATCAGAAATTATGTATCTGACCACTACTTATGTATCCAGATCCCTCTTATTTTAAGGGATCTCTGTAAAATGAAAACTAATAGGGATAGGATGTAATTTATATCTCACACTATGTGATTCCTATAATTTATACTTGTTAATTTGAACTAAACTTTGCGGTCAAAATGGATTGAATCCAATAAATTGGCCAGTGTCCAATCCTAAAAAAACAAATTATTGTATTGTGATGGATTGGATAAAAAATATGATTAATAATGGATCATAACACAACTTGCCCAACTATTACCATTATGTAATTTGTTTGTTTAATTTTTATTTTTTTTAATCAAGCAAAAAGTTTCGTTGATATAAGAGTTATACCAAAAAAAGGAACCTACAAATAAAACTATAAAGGGTCGTTTGATATGAGGTATAAGAATAATGATGAGTAGAGTGTATTAGTAATTCTTCCATTAGATATGCTTGCATTGATTTTTTTCTAATGCACTCTAACAACTTTCTCGATCTTCCTATCCAATTTTATATTTGAAATAAGATAAACAACTAGTCACCTCCAAAAGCATTTCGAAACAATGACTCCTGACTATAAGATTATATTATATAAGCTAACTCTCAAGTTTTGGACGTCCATTCTACATATCCAGATATTTGACCTTTTCTAGATGTCATTAGTTATCTGAAAAGGGGGTAAACCAAATGGAACCAAGAAACAGCGGTACCACATTGGGCAGGAGACAACACAAAATGTGAGGGCTCAACCAAAAGATAACACAGATACATAATGAACTTCAACTACCAAACATTATGCCTTGCACCACTAAACTAATGTCACAAGTAACATGATCAATTGACGGTCATCCACACTGATATTCCTTTTTTGATGTGATTAATAAATGTTCATTTCGTTTAATGAACTTCATCTTTTATAGTTGAAGTTTTATCCCGTTATGCGAAATATGCCAATATGAAAGACATCCCTTGCCCCTAAAATAGCCA